>JAFMSR010000015.1:29083143-29374058 GCA_022818135.1 Saxidomus purpurata
CTTTGATTCTAATCTGCTAAACACCTATATTCTTCCATTTCTATTGAATGCATTCTTCTGCCTAATCTTATAATCTGATACTTTCATACGACGTGTTATTAGGATCACATACTGTCTGTCGTCCATCATACATGTCCGTCCATCATTTCCTTTAATCAGCATCTACTTTGAAACCATTTAGCCATAATGTTGATGGCGGAACCTTGCATGGAGCTCTATTAAAGGTGTTCAAATAATTCCAGTGCTTTCAGGATTCTGGTTGCTATGGCAACAAACAGGAAAAACTTTTAAAAACCTTTTTCTCCAAAACCCTAAGGCCAAGAGCTTAGATATGCGGTGTTTTGACCTGTTTAGTGGACCTCTATAAGCCTTATGCCCCTTTTTTTAAAAGCTACAGTATCCTGTACTTTCACCTTGTTTTCTGCGGACAATGTTGCTGACCATGATTAATACCACTAGCCAATGGTACCCAGAAGAGTGATACAGGGCCATCATGGCCTTCTTGTTGTGTTTTTACATTGTGATATACATCATAACCTAGTGCAAAACTAAAAACGGCAAGATATTTTCTGTAGGTTTCTGTAAACAAACTGGATGTATTGCACGATATTTTGTGTAAGCTTATTGTACATGTTTTGGCTTATAAGAGTGTACTTCAAAATCCCCTTGGTCCAAATCCCCTTGGTCCAAAAGTGCAATCCTCTAATGGTTTCAGTTGAGCATATTGAATAAAATTTTTCTTAATGTTTTTTTGTCTCTAGTTACACTAGCAAGTGAAACAATTTTGCAACATACTCAACTATCCATAGTTTTCAAATTACTGCCACAATATCTAGTGGTGTTCTTAATAATATCAGTGAATATCTCTGACACCTGTATACATAATCACAATGGCGAGACTGTATCAAAAATTTGGATACAAACCATAAAAAGTCACGGTTGATTTTAAATTATCAGAAATTAAAAAATAAGAAGTCTACCTCCATTTTCATGTACGGTAGTTGTTATGCCAGTTCAACATTGTGGTTTTCTTCTCTGTGATTTTAAGATAATCTTATATATTACATTCTTTCTGTCAAGAACTCCTAAATACTTAATGATACTGAATTTTGAGTTGTTGTTTTTTTCTTTTTTCAGCTCAAGCACAGATTCACCCGTAAATACATCCATGTCAGTACCACCACGACCTCCCCTACAGAGAGCAATAACATGGCTGTAAGTTATTATTTTCACATAATAGTATACTGTATAGTTGCTGTAACATGTACAAGTAAAGTGGTTTTGCTGAGTGGAACTACATTGTATGAAATTTGATAAAATGTAGTAGAATAAGACACGGCTTTCTGCATTGACACCTTGACAATGTCTTGCCAAAAAGGGGATGTAATCTATGTGATCTTGCTTGAGAAACTAGCCACTGGGAAACTACTGTAAAGTAAAATTTTTCATCCACATCAGGGATATAAATTAATTTTGAAATGCCAGTAGCCAGCCGGGCTTGTAACTTTTCAAATCTAGTAGCCCAGCTGAAAACTAATTAGCCCAGATCAAATTTAACAATATTAACACCATTTTACCTTGAATCAACACAACAGTCATTTGACTTTATCTGGATTATAGCTGTCATAAAATCTATATTGATGTTCAAAAAAAGAAAAAAAACATTAAAACATTCATTTAAAGGCAATAAAATACATTTTAATCTGATACAAACATCTTAATGGAAACTGCTTATGTAATAAACATGTTCAGTGAATTATACAAATGCAGGGTAATGGGCAACTTTGTGTATATTCCCAATTTTCTGTGTTGTGTAAGGGGGAGGGGTTATTATGAATATTCATTAACCAGATATTTACACCATCGTAGCGATGATTGGATGACTTTTCAGGAGGTGCAGGCTAACCAAAATTCATTTCAGACCACCCATCCCCGAGTAATATTGACTCCTGAAGTTGAAATTATTAAAACTTTATTAAAACTCCTGATAGCCTCCGTCAATTTTGGTTACACTATCTAAAAATAGCGTCAAAATTGTATTTGTGTGCAAAAATCACTTTGCGGAACAATGCCTAAGGTACATGTACCTGCAATACGCATAAACAGATTTGAGAACCGCGCACTTGGCGAGTGAACCAAAATGGCAGCTGCCATTACGTCTGCTCAATGAACAATTAATTGTACTAGCATTTGTCTTTTTTCTGGCGATTGTGAATAAATTAATTGAATATGTTTACATCTCTTGAAAATAAATCAGTTTTGCTCAGTAAACACGAATGCTCGATGTTTAAATTTTTGATGCTGTCTAATGCGAGACGAACGCGATCTGGTACGCATAAAACAAAACCAGACTGTTACACAATTACGATATTTATTTAAACCAATTACGGCAAAGAATTTTATTTTCTGCGCTGTGAAAACGAAAGTAAAAACATTAAACATCGGCGAATTTCCACTCATCCAACTGGACGATTGTCTGGTAAAATTTGCTCGCCCACTGCCGATTCCACTCGTCAGTGGTGACCGGCCGACTGTTAAAGTATATCCCTGCACATGTGTTAAGAGAGCAGACAAACACGTATCTGACAGCCTGCTTCTTTCAGTGGCATTTATTGTTTGTGTCCCTGACTGAATGTAAATTCAGCTGGATTTATATAATATATTTTGGAAACCAATTGAATTGGTAACTTGAATCACATTATAAAACAATTCCAGGTTTTACAATATTCATACTGTACAGAAATGAATCATAAACATAGTAACTGAAGCATATAATTATTACGTATATGTTGAATTGACTGGTTCTAGAAACAAGCTACAGCAATGAATAATTCACTGAAAATACAGCTTTGTACGTAGGTCTACTTTATGATTTCTAAGCTGTCTCATTTTACAAGTTTTGTCCATTTCCAGGTACAGAATGTATAATGAGTTGTTCCATTCAGACAACAATTTATGCCTGTCTATTTTGGAAAAATAAATCTTGCATAAAGTGGTGAATAGACTTTTGAAGTTTATCAGTGCTGCTGGAAAAATCCATGTAAAGTTTCTTTGAATGAAGAATGTTAATACCTATGGGCTACCAATTTGTTTCCAGTATTTTCCCTGAGTTTCTAATATTTCTAATATTATTATTAGCTATTAGAGTGAGCTATTAGGACCACAAACCATACGACATCCATCTTACAAAGTACATCTGTATGTCTACCATTTCCTTCAAACGACATCTCCTCTGAAACTAGTGGGCCAATGTTGACGAAACTTGGCAGGGATGTTCCTTGCATTGTATGAAGCTCTATCAAAGTTGTTCAAGGCAGAACTCTGGTTGCTATGGCAACAGAAAAAACTTAAAAAAGTTCTTCTCTGAAACCAATAGGCCTAGAGCTTAGGCATGTAGCATTTCCTAGTGGACCTTAACAAAAATGGCACAAATCATGACTGACTCTGCCCTGGGGGAGGGGGGGGCCTAATACAGGAAAATCTTAAACAATCTTCTTCACTAAAACCACAAGGCCTAGAGCTTAGATATTTGGGATGCAGCATAGCCTAGTGGACCTCTACCAAGAGTGTTCAAATCATGCCCCCTGGATCAAGATTAGTCACTTGATTTTGCATAGGATTATGTAGGGAAAACTTAAAAAATCTTCTTGTCTAAAACCACAAGACCCATGTTTATTTTCTCTGTCATAAATAATGTATTTGTAGAAATATTTGGGTTTATAGTTGAATACTTGAGAATAGACTTAAAAACACTATGTTCTAATGTTGACATACATTTTAACAGTGCGACACTGCAGGGATATAAACTGACTTCTTAGAACAAGCAATTCATTTCCTTTCAATACATTCCTACTATTATATCTCAAGCCTGGTGCAAGCGAAAGAATTAAAGAGATTTTAAATAGTTTTTTTCTTATTTGACAAACTAGGGCCAGGTACTTTAAATTGGTACAGAAGTCCTTGAAAATCAGTGATACAAATCAATGTTAGGATTTTATATTTCAAGTATGTGTACTTTGGGATTTATAAGATAGTTTGTATGGCAGCTGTAAGAGATAAAGTTCATTGTCAGAACAGTCCATAAATGCAAAAACAAAGCCTTCCAGGAGTGAAAGTAAATAACTATGAGGACAAGATTGTCATTTTGAAGTAGCAAGTGCATGTAGCAAGTCTTTTGTTTGTTTATGTGCTTTTTGGGTCCGCCATCCTTGTTCGAGGTTTAAATCGGTACGACCTGTATTTAGCAAGTGCATGTTTATGTGTTCTTATGTACCTATCACAGATCATACTCAAAGCTTGCATGTCAAATTCAACATTCTTTCAGCGGGCCCCGGTAAGGTTTTATTTAAAGCCACATACTGTTAATGGAGGAATGCAAGTTAGATATCAAGCTCTTTAAAAAGTAGTTACATGTCTGTAGAAGAGACGATTACTTTGTTACAGTTGGCTAGTCATTTGCTTATTAAATAGTTTTGATGTCTTCATTTGATGACTTGCATCCAAACACATAATATCTCATGTTTTAATGTGATTTAAATTAAGTTATTTTGCATATAAGAGATACAGTCAGTACCCAGCTCTTTGATTTATATCTACCCGTAAGTCAAGTAAATTTTAGTAAAAAAGTAAAGTTCTGCTGTAACAGGATATACAAGTGCTGGACCATGAAATTTATGCAATTAAACTCTGTCATGATGGTTGTTAATGTGTTCAGACGCAAACATAGATACTTTTTCTACAGTTTGATAGCATATTTTAAAGGGACATACCCTATAACTGGTGTCAAACTAAATAACCTCCAAAACATAAATGATAAAATTTTTTGAAATTTTATAACTAACCTAAAATTTCAGCTATGCATTCCTAGTCACTATCGATAAAATCAGTGGTTTAAAATATACCGCAGTACCGTAAACCATTCTATGTAGAGTTGTTGTTGTACAATTAATGGGTGGATGCGATTAATTACAGAAAGCCTCTGTAGTGATTACTTTTGGTAAAATGAGGCATTTTTCGCCATAGGTTCTTTGAAATTGTATTTATTTATCATTTTACTTTCATTGAACAAATAATCTATGTTTCGAGAATATAGTCTGCTGATGTAGGGAGTGCCTCTTTAATGCATAGTACATAAACTGTAATATAGATGGCAACAGAACAACAGAATTATTATTATATAGAAACAGCAGTTACAAGGCACCGTGGAATATTTAACATTTGTGTTTTGTTGCTGGCTGCCAGATATTCTGTTGTTCTCACTGTTGACTGAGAGACCACACTCTTTGTAATATAGCAACAATACAACAGGGAGCTCTTTGTATCAGTTCTGAAAAAAAAAATGAAATTTGAAACTGTTGATTGTTTTCCAACTAAATAGCAATCATTTCAACATTTGAAAGTGCTTTTTAGCCTTTTATTGTTCAAAGCAAGGCTCGCGTTTTTGTTTAGTTCAGATCTATTTAGACTATTTCAGGTCCTATTAATATTGTATTGTCACATGAAACTGTTTTGAGATGTTTTATAGGAAATCAATCGCAACCATTTATCTACAATTGCGTATGCCGTTTAGTTTGGTCATGTACCTGTACATTTTTAATGAGGAAGTGAATGAGAGAACAGGTTGTTTCTTACAACATTGAAAGTCATAGAAACACTTCAATGATCGGTTTATGTGGGGCTTGTTACGAAGTTAGGAAATATTCTGTTCAGTGGAAAAGGTCCGAGAGGTTGGGCGGGGGCAATTTAGTCCCTTACATTTGTTGACTAGATGACCTCATTTACTGGGGATAAGTCTTGTAGAAAGATCAAAACGACTTAAACCTGTCAAACATAAATTATAGTAGAACAGCACAGTATATGTCCATTTTCATCTTTTTTCATAAAGACCAACATGGAAGATTATGATTATCCAAATATGCAGCCTCTTTCATAAGAAACTTTTTGATGATGATGATCATCATCATTATTATCATCATAAATGATATCCCTTACCTCTGTGCTGAAGGTGTATACAGTAATACCTGTGAACAAAGACCACTGTTGGGAAGCTACAAATGTTGTCTTTATTCACAGGTGTGTCTACTATATATTACTAGTTCACGGTGATCTCCTTGCTGGTCTTTATTCGCAGGATGGTCTTTATTCAGAGGTGGTCTTTAACACAGGCTTGACTGTAATGGGCTTGGTCATCTTTTGGTTTCTTTAAAAAAACTTCCGGGAAAAGGGGGGGGAAAGAAAAAAGGGGGCCCCCCCCCCCCCCCGGGGGGAAAAAACCCCCCCCCCCCCCCCCCCCCCCCCCCCCCCCCCCCCACAAAAAAACCATTTTTCCCAAAAAAAAAAAAAAAAAAAAAAAAAAAAAAAAACACCCCCCCCCCAACAAAAAAAAAAAAAAAAAAAAAAAAAAAAAAAAAAAAAAAAAAAAAAAAAAAAAAAAAAAAAAAAAAAAAAAAAAAAACACCCCCCCCCCCCCCAAAAAAAAAAAAAAAAAAATTCCCCCCCCAAAAAAAAAAAAAAACCCCCCCCCCCCCCGCCCCCCCCCCCCCCCCCCCCCCCCCCCCCCCCCCCCCCCCCCCCCCCCCCCCAAAATGGATAAAAGCAGTGTTTGAGATGTTTCGCTTATTTTTGCATGACTAACAAAGCACACATTTGTTTAGTATATACTCATATTCTGTTGACTTTAGACTCCTGGAAAAAGATTTGTTTCTAAAGTTATGCTGGCCCTTTTTGTTTTTTGATCATCTTGGGCATGCATTTGAAGTGTTAAAGCTTGAAGTTTTGTAAACATTAGAAATTTTGTACTTCCAGGTTGAGTTACATGACTATGATGCCAAACATGCACAGTACAAGATCATGCCAAGGTACAAAGTCAAGGCTGAAGGAGATGTGGTACGTAACCATTCATCACTATTAAATATAATTGTATCATAGCAGATCAACATAGAGAACAGTTTTTGACTAATTTTAAGACATTATTAATACTTTACCATGATTTATGTGAAGAATAGTTCACAGCACTGAGTTAAGAACACAGGAATTTCCTAATATTTATTTATGCTTATGAATGATATGTACATGTATATATTTATGTCTGTTTAGGTACAAGTGGATGATCAGATAGTGTTTGAGAGTGCCAAGTCTTCAGGACAGTATCTTCATGTGTCCAAGACTCTGTTTGGTCCAACATCAGTCTATCAGAAAAGGTAGGTAACTCTGGAAATACCTGCTTTCAAAGTTACAGGTATTTAGGGAGATAAACAGAAAAGAAGGGTATAAGATACACCCAAGTGAAGCATGTCTAATTCAATGGAAAGACTTGCTGCAGTTCATCGAAAAGTTTTAGCATATTAATAATGACTTAGGTATAAACTGTACTGCTTGGGGTGATATTTCCGGACAGGAACTATTCCCGGACACCCCCATTTAAACGCTTTATTTTAACATATTGTTTTGATCCAGCACAAGCAATCATTCGGACTCTTGCTTGTTGAAAGTTGAACAACACCCATTTGTTTCTTGTATTAAGAAGCGTCGTTCTTAATGTTAAAGTTTCGGGGAATTTCGAATAAATATCAAGTGGTAGAGTCTTTTTTAATTAAGTTCCAAGTAAGACACTATGCAAATTATGACAATCCTTTATTTCATTTAAATAACAGTTCACTTAGAATATCACATAGATTTACACAAAGTCCAGATATTTTTAAGAGTCACAAAGAATTAGAAATTGTCCAGTTTTTCACTTAGTACACAAAGTTTTAAAACACACAGTAAGTAAGATAATTTAAGTATTTCCGAATATTGATTAATTAATGTTGAACCTATAAAATTCTGGTTTATATACCAATATTTCTGTGATATTTTATCTGTCACTTATGAAATTATTAACTCATTTAACAATAAAAATTTAACAACAAATCAAACAAAATAAAAGATTTAACTTCAAAGTGATTGCATGGCAGCCTGGATAAGCCTTTGAGCTAGTAAAGTCTTGTTTGAGAATGGTGGCCAATCGTGGTGTAAATACAAAGGTTTCAGGATTAATACCTGAACATTAAACTATTTCCTTGAGCAGAAATGGTATTATGGCTTTGAGTTACTTAACAACATCTTAAAAGATTTGACTTTAGCAAAAATTACAAGTTTGAATAAATTAATTTTCTTTTTAAATATTGATTTAAATTGCATAAAACAAATCCTAAATTACTACATAGAAAATCTACTGTAAATTCTGAACATTTTGATACCAAAATCAACATATTTGTTAAACAATAACCAAATTTTATTTTCAACAATTTGGCTCCAAAATTCACATCATAATACTTGCAAGTATATGGCAACAAAAATGCAAAACAAACTAACTTGCACATCGTTTTTTCTGTAAACATGCTTGGGGAAAACGGTATAACTGCGCATGCGCATCACGCAACATTTTGAAAAGGCACTGGACGTGCACTTTAAATTGTTAGCGTTGCTGTTCTTGGTCGCAAAACGAACATTGAATTCAATAAAAGAACATATCAAACCTCTTAAAGTAAGGTTTACAATTTTTGCACCGAAAATGTTATGAATTATAATTAACTTAAAAAGACTGAATCGCTATGGGGGTTTTAGTGTGACGTCCCATCCGGGATTTTTCGTTACTAAAAATAGCCTGGCCTTCAACTGCCATATGCTGAATGTGTATCTATACAATATAGACATTATTTATCGCCAAAAATAAACTAAATTCCAAAGTGTCCGGAAATGTATCCTGTACTTAGGTTAAAAACATACAATAAAATACCTACCCCCCCCCCGGGCCTCATTTAGTATAACGGTTGTCGAAAGCAAACGTCATATGTCTTGTGGAGGATGGGATGAGGTATGTATGGTGAACATTTGGTCCAGTTTTGTTAAATAATAACCCGGCGGCTTTAGAAAATTTGTCATTTTCGTCCGGAAATATGACTCTAAGCAGTAAAAGGTAAAGTTCTACCTGGATGGGTTGTAAACCTTTATCAAAAAATGCGTCAGTTATCAAACTATGCAGTATATTTGGTAATTTACAGAAGTTAAGTTGATTGTTTATGCTGCAATGTTATTAGTGAAGTAGCCCAAGAAATGATGTCACCTTGATTTTAATTTAAGTGTGATATATTTCACGGTAAATCACACATACTTAGGAAAATGCCAGCTCCGAAAACTCAATCTTTTCTTTATGAGACCAAGATTATATAAGGTCATAAATGTGTTGCTGTTTTAGGGAGAATGATAACAGTGAGGGGAAGTAAGTTTTGTTACACATATGTTCACGTTTTTTACGGCTCTTTTCTTACAAATATGAATTTCCTCTTGTCTAAGGCAGCCCGAGTACTTTGTGTTCATGCCGTGCCATTGTGATCAGTGTTTGTTCTTATGTACATACTTGTTTTCCGCACTCTGTTATCCTTTAAACATCAGAGAGACCTCATTTATATAAAATCTTTACAAAATTCGCCAATTAAATTTTAGCTACAAGTTAATTAATTGCCTTTGAATCAGAGAAAATTGGCTCTGTTTTAACATGTGGGGGAACATGAGATTCTAATTCAACATTAAAACTCCTGTGATGTTTCTGTTTGAACTGCTTAAAAAATATATTTACCCAAATGAGGCCTCTAGAGATTCTCAGATTTTATTTCAAACACCGCTGATCTGGACGTGTATGCCAGTGAGGGTTTAAAAAATAATGGCGGGGTATCGGTACTGCGAGTGATTTTGGACAATTTATTCCATCTTGTATGAAGTTGAGACAAAAAGGGCGCATCTACATCACAAACTTTTTAATAGATGTGACTGCATGTGGTTTTATTTTCACTATTTCTTACACTGTGAAAAGTACATCTGATTTTTGAAAACTTGGAAGTGTTATAGAAATGCAATCATTAAACATTCCGTTAGAAGGTGATAAATCAAGTTCTGTTTATATTTATTCACCACATTTCACAATATTTTTAAAGTACATCTGTGTACGTTAAATGTAAGATATAGATTTATAGTTTGTCAATGGTTATCAATGAAAAGCCGTCTAGAGTAAACAGAATGGTAGAGGTAATTGTCAAACGAACCACTTAACAATATACCATCATATTGATTACTAACATTTATCACATTTGTATGAAATAAAGTAGTGTCTATTCTTGTATCAACAGGAACTCAATAGATTCCTGTTAAATCACCCATAACCAAAGGTCTTCAGTAAATAACTTTTTTAAGTGACTTGTGATAAAACATTAATTATTCTCTGAACCATTATTATTTGAAAAATGAAAAAAAGCATACATTTTGGTATTTTACATCCCAGATCTTTCAAAAATGGCAAAGTCATGCTGTATGTATTCATTCGTTGTCTTTAAACATTTTGGTATTTGTTAGTTTGATGTGTTAAACCATTCCTTAAATGAGCCAGAGTTTATTCTTGTATAAAATACAATTCAAGTTTAACAATTTCAATGAATGTATCGTAAAAGGATGACTCAGCTTCTGTGATTGTTTCTGGTTCGCACAGTTCTGTAGATAGAGATTGAATTCGCACAAATGCTAAAGACCTTTCAAGATACGTTATTACTTGTATAGAACTTTTATAATTACAAGTTTGTGAAAATTCTGATTATCTCTTTGGAGAATTGCAAATTACAAATTTTTCATCCCTTTATTTGTTCTTCTTGATACAAAATGTAAGTTAAATATTTGCATATGATACAACTTGTTTGGTATCAAACTCACATAGCTTATCAGTGATTACTGGAGACAGGTATGAAAAAGACACATTTCATTCTGTCTTTGATAAGAAATAAAGGTACGAAAATTTCAACCAGCAATTCAAACCATAGCCCCTTTATATTTGCTTTTATCACCATGATTTTGCATAATGTTTATTCCGCACATACACAAATTGTTGGGGAAAATTCAATGAATGTATTGTTAAATTTTCCAATGTACCAGGAAGAAAACTTAGGTTTGGATCTTTGGCCTAATTCTTATTTTAATCATTGAAATCAACTAAGTGATATCAAATAGATAGTGATACATTTGCAACAAGGTTTTAGTAAGAACAGAAATGAACTGAAATTGTGAGATGAGCTGGTATACAACTTGGACAGTCTTGTAGACGAATGTGAGCCCGCTGCCAAAAACCGGGAAACTTTTTGTAACAGCAGTGCAGTTCAGCATGCATTTATACAAAATGCATTCCCATAGGCAACAAAGTTTTCATGCACACATTTTAAATTTGCAACCAGAGGAATTGCTAATACATGCAAAAGAAAATTGATTCTCCTGAATAAATAATGTTTGGTAATTGAGAGACATTTTAGATTAGAGCTAATGATGTGAAAAAAGGTAATAATGATAAATGTTGGCAGTTAGGTGATTAGTTAGGCAATGGCATTTATCATGAAATTAAAGTGACATTATGCGCATCTTACTGCACATAGTGTACTTTTGGTGACAGTTTTATAAAAGCAATTTTTGGTTGCTGTGTATTTAAATGTGTTAAACTAATGATAATGGCGCATTAGTATTTGAAGTTTGTGCTTTAGAAGAAAAAAAATTGGACTAATAAAATAATAGTTCCTTTCTTCACAGTGATCTCCCTTGTGTTGTTGTTGTTGTTGTTGGTAGAGATTTCGGCAGTGGAAGGGAAGCAACTCCTGCATGCAGTTGTTTTTTTTTAATTGACTCCTGGTCAAATAGGAAAAGTAATATTTGAAAAGCTATTATTTCATACTGGTAGCAGGAAGAGTTTGGTGTGTTGGGTTAAAAGCTATTATTTCCTCTATCCTTTTTACATACGCCTATTTCAGCTGGATTTTTACTTGAAAAAAAATGGGCATAATGTCACTTTAATGAACTTCCTGGTTTGATTACTGGTTATACAAAACCAGAATCCAAAAAAGCAAAAACAGTTGAGACATTGATGGCAGAAACAAACACATTCTGAAAAAAAGAAAAAATCAAATCATTTTGGAAGATTACACACTGAAGTTTCCTGAATAAAGGCAAATTTGATACTTTAGTTTAGTTTTAATGTTACAACAAAAGTGTTTTTGCTTACGTTTTAGCTCACCTGAGCTCAAAGTTCTCAAACATGAGCTATTGTGATGGCCTGATGTCCAGTGTCTGTCTTTCCTCTATCTGCACTTACCTTGTGAACACTGTAGAGGCCAAAATTATGACCCAATTTTCATGAAAGTTGGTCAGAATGTTTGTCTGCATACTAATCTTTGATTAGTTTGAAACTGTGTGGCATGGAGTCAAAAACTAGGTCACCAGGTCAAATACTAGAAAAACATTATGAACACTCTATAGACCACATTTGACCCCATATCATCATGAAAGTTGTTCAGACTCTTTGTGTTGACAATGGGGTCAAAAATTAGGTCACTGAGGCAAATCATAGAAAAGGCTTGTGGACACTATAGAATCCACATTTTGTACCCAACTATCTTGAAAATTAGTTGGAATGAACACTAGGCCAAGTTCGAAACTGGGTCATGTGGGGTCAGAAACTGCATGTTTCTCACCAGGTCAAATAATAGAAAAACCCTATGACCATTCCTTACTCATGTGAGCGATATAGGGCCATCTTGGCCCTTTTGTAAAAAGTGTTTTGTTGAGGGAAGCAGGAACAAAACTACTTTTAATTCATTATATCCTTTTGAAATGTAAAGAGACCTGTTTAAACTGTTTTAGGCCATATTCTTGACCATTTAAAAAATTCTGGTCATCTTTTCATTGAAAACTTGAGAATATTTAGTAAAATCATTGAGGAATGTAAATACATCTGATCCTATTTTTCCTATGAAACTTCCTTTTCATTGTGTCTTTGTTAGTTCTTTTATGGCCTGTCTTTATGGAACTTTCCATCAGTTTATCTTCATTAATTCTTTACTGCATTTCTTTATGAAACAATGTATATTAACTACATATTTTAAAGAAACTTACCTTTAAAACAGTGTGTTTTACTGCTTGTCTTTATGAAACTTGCCTTACAATGTACATTGTACAGTGTGTTTTACTGCTTGTCTTTATGAAACTTGCCTTACAATTTACATTGTACATTAACTCCATATTTTAAAGAAACTTGCCTTTAAAACAGTGTGTTTTTACTGCTTGTCTTTATGAAACTTGCCTTTCAATAAATCTTTGTTGGTTCTTTAACTGACTGTCTTTATGAGAACGAAAATTAGCGCCTTTAAAAGTGTTCTCAATGTTAAATTCACTGTACAGACTGGGTATTGTCTCCAGGCTGTTGTGTCTAAGTAAAAGTATAAATCTTGAAGAGCAAACACCAAGTTGATAATTGTAAACAGAAAGGAAATATTGTGTATGGCATGGAAGTCATATCTGTATCCATACTGCTTGCAAATACCTAATATTTGATTTTGTATGAGGCTCTTGAAATATAGTTTTTTACCCAAATAATGTAATGACAGATTATTTTGTATCACGATATCATTTATCTTTGACAAACATGTACATTTGTACACTTATGTCAAAATAGCAAGAATGAAAGAAGTAAAATGGATTTGTCCTTCTATTTTCAGTAGATCTCCTTAATTTTTGAATAAAAATGTAACAATATTTTTTTGGCACATTAATTGTGACCATGATCAATCGATCTATATTAAAGGAAGTGAATACCTGACATTTTGAGCCTTGTACTTTTTGACATTGTGCCAGATTTAATGATAAAGGCACTAACTAAACACACAAAAAATTTGACAGTGGTATGACTTATTGCTGTTTGATTGCCTTTGCTCAATGAGGATGTTGTCTTGATTTGAATCCACATTGTTAGCTTATGTCACAGAAGAGTCATGTAGCTTTTATATTCATTGTTATTTTACAACAATGATAACACTTCATTGTAGACTTTTAAAATAATTTAGCACATCAGGGCTTGAATTATTTTCTGGAGAAGTCGGATGTAAAGTTAAAGATTTGCTTACTGTCTCTGTATTCTCATTTTAAGGTCAGCAGTTCAACCCAAATCACAACACATGGAATGAAAGTTAACCCAATTCATGAGTTTTTCTTTAAGATTACTACAGTAAAGTTCAGTAGATGGTCTTTTTAGGTCACCTGAGCACGGAAGTGCTCAAAGGTGAGCTATTGTGATCGCCTGGTGTCCGTCATCTGTCTGTCTTCTATCTACACTTTACCTTGTGTATGCAATAGAGGCTGCATTTTTCACTGGATCTTCATGAAACTTGGTCAGTATAACTGCCTTGATGACATCTAGGCCAGCTTTGAATATGGGTCATCTAGGGTCAAAAACAAGGTCACAGGGTCAAATAATAGAAAAATCCTTGTGTATTCCATACAGGTGGCATTTCAACCCAATCATCATGTAAATAAATATTGACGGTAGTCTTAATATTGGGTGGTCTTAATTGCAAAACTTTACTGTATCAAATGATACAAATCAGAAAAAATAAATTGCAGGTAATGAGTAATAATTTTCATATTGTTTGTCTTCTTTCAGCTATGAGTTGAACCTGTCAGTACAGCAGTCCGGTTTCACTATCTTCAGAAAATACAAACCATCTCCTGATGACGAGAAAAAAGTGAAGGTAAGTTAGCTGAACATTGGGCACAAAATTTACTCTTGGGAGAAAAAATACCCCAAATAGTGATCATTCTTTACTGTTTTTTTTACTTGGTAGATGATACAGTGAAGTCCAAATAATTTTGTATTAGATGATTGCAGATAAAAATTATATGAGGGAAAGGAATCTGTTGGTTTTTTTGGATGAAAAAATTGATCTGGTAGACTTTGCCCATAGTTAGCATTGGGAGAGGATTAGTGGGGTGGGGGTTGGGGGTTTAAAAGTTGTCTTAAAACTAATTGAAGGTGTAGTTTTTCTGCCTTAAAGTTAATTTCAGTAGACTGTTGAACTTTTGATGTAAATGTAATTTATGAATTATTTAATATTTATTAAATTGAGAAGTATAAATTGAAAATTATTAAGAATGAATTGAAAATTTTGTGTCTAGATACAGATGGTTTCTGGTTGATGTATTTGCAGTGTGTATATTCACAAATTTAATGTGTGGTTTTTTTTCCCCCGGGGTGGTGTTTTTAAAATGCACCGGCTGTCCGTCTGTCCGCCTGCCCCCACCGTCTGTCCGTCTGTCCGCCTGTCCGTCCGTCCGTCCGTCCGTGCGCCCCCACTTACAAATTCGTGTCCGGACTGTAACTTTGTCATGCATTGAAGGATTTTAAAATAACTTGGCACACATGTCTAGCACATCAAGACGACGTGTCGCGTGCAAGACCCACATCCCTACCTCAAAGGGAAGGGTCACACTTGGAGTATGAAGGTTATGGAATCCTCTATATATGCACACATTCGTGTCGGACTGTAACTTTGTCATGCATTGAAGGATTTTAAAATAACTAGGCAAAAATGTCTAGCACATAAAAACCAGTTGTTTCGGTGCATGACCCCCCCCCCCCCCCCCACCCCAACCCCCCGGCCCCCCCCCCACGTCCCTAGCTCAAAGGTCAAGGTCATACTTAGAGTTTGAAGGTAAAGGATTCTCCATATAGCATATATGCACACATTTGTGTCCGGACGGCCGTAACTTTGTCATGCATTGAAGGAGTTTTAAAATAACTTGGCACAAATGTCTAGCACATCAAGACGACGTGTCGCGTACAAGACCCACGTCCCTAGCTCAAAGGTCAAGGTCATACTTAGAGTTTGAAGGTAATGGATTCCTCTATATAAGCATATATGCACACATTCGTGTCCGGACTGTAACTTTGTCATGCCTTGAAGGATTTTAAAATAATTTGGCACAAATGTCTAGCACATCAAGACGACGTGTCGCGTGCATGACCCACATCCCTACCACAAAGGTCAAGGTCACACTTAGAGTTTATAGGTAATGGAACCTGTATATATGCATACATTTGTGTGCCCGGACTATAACTTTATTATGCTTTGAAGGATTTTAAAATAACTGTGCACAAATGTCTAGCACATCAAGCGGATGTGTCGCGTGCAAGACCCAAGTCCCTACCTCAAAGGTCAAGGTCACACTTAGTGTTTAAAGTAATGGAATACTGTATGCATGATTACTCTGTCATGCATGGAAGGATTTTAAAATTACATAGCACATTTATTGAGCACATGGAGAGGACACAGACTGTGAGGCACCTCTTTCGGGGGCATTCGTCACTTGGGAGGGACAGCTCTTGTTTTATTATATCTAGGTGGGAGACATTGTGAGATTCTACCACAAGGAGATGGAGGCTTATTTGGTAGCTGAGGGGCTGTTTGATGATGAACTCACAGAGGATGGTACAATATTTTCTTGACTTTTCAGAGATATGAACAAATCGTGATGCATATATATTTCTCTTTAGCCTAATATATTCCCTTTACAGGTTTTTCCCTTGTATCAAAGCTCAAAAAGCTATTAAAATTTAAACTTCAGCTTTAGATTTTCAGTTTAAGTATGTTACATTGATTACGTTTGTAGGTCATATAATGTCATTATGATAAAAAAATATTCAGACATGCAGTAGCTTATTTGTGATAGTTCTTGTAGGTAAGAATACTACAGAGTAGATGTTATTAATGAAAGCATAACTCGTATTTCAGTTCATCTAAGGATGCGACCTGTCGACCAGTCCAACCCAAAGACATTATTTCCCAGTAGTTCGGCGGTCACTTACTGGCAGATAGAACTACAGGAAGGCTGTGTCGCTGGTAAGTGTTTGAATATATTGGTCCCGCCTTACCCTTGCTCGCAGCAAGTGATCCTTCCCTTCCGACCAGTGTAGATCAGCAAGTGATCCTTCCCTTCCAACCAGTGTAGATCAGCAAGTAATCCTGCACTTCCAACCAGTGTAGATCAGCAAGTGATCCTGCACTTCCAACCAGTGTAGATCAGCAAGTGATCCTGCCCTTCAAATCAGTGTAGATCATGATCAGCTTGTACATTCATGCCGTCTGATCATGATCTGCACTGTTCACTAAGTCAGTGAGTTTTCACTGAGCACCTGTTCAAACAATTATAGAGACTTCCGTTCAAATTGACTCGGGACTCGTCCATTTTAGAAATTTTATACTGCAAGATTTGATGTTTGGTAAGAGTAGCTTTAGAGTATTTGCAACAAGTTCTACACTCTGGTAGAGGCAGGCTGATAACTGCTGAAGCTGGATGGCATTCGGGCAGTTGGAAATTCCTAAAAGATGCGTAACTACTTAGCCCATTTTAAGCCCTACGTAACTCATTAAATTAGTTGCACAAGGACAGATGACAATAACAGTCTCAAGGAAGGACGGACTATTAGGAACACAAAGATTTGTTTGCACTTGTGCAGTGCCCTAGAGGGCAGTGCAAAGGAAGTACGACTATGAACATGCAAGACTGCCTTCTTTTCTTATTACTTAAGCTGCATGAATACTTACAGAATGATGTACATGTGAATATGTTGATTATCTTAGGTATCCTACTGCATAAGGGATAGATTAAACAAAAACAAACAGTATGTAGCAGAATTGGAGGTAGAACTTTTCAAAGGATGGGTTACTAGGCTGCCAAGTGTGCAAATATAGTTTAAGACATGTGAATTATCTTACAGGTGGAGTTTTAAAATGGGAACAGCAGTGCAGGCTGATGCATATGTGTACGAGGAAGTACCTGTGTGTCGCTCAGGGTGGAAATGTGACCTTGACATCAGATCATCTTGACCCTAAAACAGTATTCAGACTTCATCCTGTGATAAGGGTAGGTAATCTTAACATATAATTCCCCCCCCCCCCCCCCCTCAAAAAAAATTGCTACAAGTTTGTTACTTGCCAATCTTGCCATTTTTTTTTCTTAAAATGATTGTTTATTATTCCCAGCCGACCCTGGGACTTCTCCTTGGGTGAACTTGCCAAGACTCCTGACAGGCGCAGGTTGAAGAGAGACAGAAGCTGATACAAGGGATGTGTTTTCTGTTACAAATTAGCTTCTTAGTTTTGATGTGAAAGAAAGGTTACCGGTCTTCTGTAACAAGAGAAATTTTAGTATTGAGTGTAGGTTGTTACTGGATACTCCTTGGAATGATTCCACTTACTTTACCAAAGAAAAGTACTCTAGGTTTTTTTTGTGTGAATTAGTGAGAAAAAAAACCCTGTTGTAATGTATTGTATAGGAAATCTTTATAGCAAGTTACTGGTGTCTGGATATATTACCAAATATACATGTGTTAATTTTTTGTACAGGAGAGTGATGAGGTACCAGAGGACAGTTACTGTAGAATGGAACATGTTGTATCAGGACAATGGCTACATGCTTCTACAGGTACGCACTAAAACTATACATATACATATCAGTTTATGCTCTGTACTCAGTAAGAAACTCCACATTTGACACTTACGATACCATCGGCATAAAACTGCACATTTTTCATTTGACTTTTGCGCTCAGTATAAAACTTTACGCTTGCGCTCAGTATGAAACTATATTTGACACCTGCTCTCAGTATGAAACTCCACATTTGACACTTGTGCTCAGTATGAAACTCCACATTTGACACTTGTGCTCAGTATGAAACTCCACATTTGACACTTGTGCTCAGTATGAAACTCCACATTTGACACTTGTGCTCAGTATGAAACTCCACATTTGACACTTGTGCTCAGTATGAAACTCCACATTTGACACTTGCGCTCAGTATGAAACTCCTCATTTGACACTTATGCTCAGTAAGAAACTCAACATTTGAATTTCGCCATTAGTAAAAAACTTCAAATTTGACACTTGCCATTAGTATAAAACTTCAAATTTGACACTTGCCATCAGTATGAAACTCCACATTTGAATTTTGCCATCAGTATGAAACTCCACATTTGAATTTTGCCATCAGTATGAAACTTCACATTTGACACTTGCCATCAGTATGAAACTCCACATTTGACACTTGCCATCAGTATGAAACCCCACATTTAACACTTGCCATCAGTATGAAACTCCACATTTGACCCTTGCCATCAGTATGAAACTCCACATTTGACACTTGTCATCAGTATGAAACCCTACATTTGACACTTGTCATCAGTATGAAACTCCACATTTGACACTTGCCATCAGTATGAACTCCACATTTGAATTTTGCCATCAGTATGAAACTTCACATTTGACACTTTCCACTGGTATGGAGCCGCATATTTGAATTTTGCAATCATTACAAAATGCCATATTTGACACTTGCCGTCAGGATAAGTCTTCACATTTGACACTTGCCACCAGTATGGAGCTCCACATTTGACACTTGAAACCCAAAATTTGAATTTTACCACGAGTATGAAACTCCACATTTCACATTTGCCATTAATATGAGACTCTAGATTTGAATTTGCCATAAATATGAAACTGCATATTTGACATTTGGCATCATTAGTCAGGATTACAAAATCAAATATTTTATTACAGTATCATCCTTGATATGCTTTTTAAAACTTTTTTTTATAAACTCGCACAATATGTTCATCTTCACCTTTGACCTAATGATGCTACAGTATAAAAATTTGCTCATATTGTCCTCGGCTGACGTTTATTATCACCTTTTTGAGATGCTTTTTTCTTCTAATAGAGCAATGGATCTCAGGTGAGCATATAGGACCAATGTAGCTCTCTTGTTATGATTGTTTTTATAGTATATTTACTTATTTATACCCATGTATGCCTCCCATCCCTAATAACCTATTGGATGCCTTTTTTAGTCTAAATACTAATACCAACTTGTAAATTATTTTTTTAGCTCAACTGGCACAAAGTGCCAGAGTGAGCGATTAAGATCGCTCCCCGTCAGGTGTACTTCCCTTAACATTTTCCTTCAAAGGATATCTCCTCTGAAACTACTGGCTAATGCATGATGATGAAACTTGGCAGGAATGTTCCTTGCATGAAGTCTTCTCAGTTATTCAAATTATCTAATTCCATGCAGAACTCAGGTTGCTATGGCAACAAATGGGAAAAACTTTTAAAATCTTCTCAAGAATAGGGTAGAGCTCAGATATTTGGCATGTGGCATTGCATAGTAGACTTCTACCAAGGTTGTTCAAATTATGACCCCTGTGTTAAAATTGACCCCGCCAAGGGGGGGTACTTGTTTTTACATAGGCTTTTAAAGGAAAACTTCTTCTATAAAACCACAAGGTCTATAGAGATTAAATGTTTAGCATGTAGCATTGCCTTGTGGAACTCTACAATGATTGTTCAAATATAGACCCACAGAAACCATGTTAATACTTAAAATGATGTAAAAACAAAGAAAACCAATTTGTCTTAAAATAGCATTGACACAAGCTATTTCATAACAGTTCTAAATCTGAAGATATATTGTCTTGCACAATGAAGCTTATATAATGCTATTATTAGCAACATGGTTTTCCACAATCTAAAACATCTATTCTTAGAGTTTAGAACAGACATCACACAGTGGAATTTCTTTCTGACAGGTTTATGAACTTTGTATTAAGTTTGTTTTGCAACTTTTTTCAATTCAACATTATATTTTGCAGACTTGGTTAGTTATCATTATTAATGACTTTGCAATATTTCATAATGCACCAGAATAGAACTCATTTGAAATCTTGGAATTGTTACAGAAGTAGTTGAGTAAAACTTTGGTTGCATTTTAAACTAATCCATTCTTCAGTTATCAATTTCTATGAAGGGAAGGGGGGTCACTTCATTCCCATAGACTTTATTATAGGGAAAACTTTAAAAATCTTCTTGTCTTAAACCACATGGCCTGGTATCTGAAATAAAGCATTGTGTAGTGGACTGCTACGTAGATTGTTCGAATCAGGACCCTAGGTCAATTTTTACCCTTTCTGCAACACCATTGTTGACCTTGTATTATAGCCAGTGGTAGCTAGGTGAGCGATAAAGGGCCATCTTGGCCCTCTTGCTTTTGTCTGCCTTATCCCCTTTCTCCGCCCTCTCACTTTCTCTTCCTCTGCAACCTCCACAATTCTAGTCGTATGTTCTCGCGTAATTTTAGTTGAATTTAGCTGTTTATTCTATTTCTACTGTGATTTTCATTTTTCAACTGCTTTTCACCTGCATTTCAATTATTACTTTCTCATATTTCCCGTTGTACTCACTGTTTCTCTTACATTACTCACTTGTCTCAATTCCTGCCCTTGTTGGCATGGGACAGTTTTCCCATGGTACTCTTTCACAATCTACTTTGCAGTTACTGGGCTGTACTCCAGATAAAAGAGGTGTAACGATTCTATGTGAAACATCGAAATAGTAAAGTGATAGCTTCAAAACTATCTCGTGGCAGTTTCTTACATTAACGAAATTTTACGTTAAATCATTTTCAGGGAATGAAAAGAAATTATCTAGAATATACAGCATATCTAGAAAGTAATTATATGCCATAATGTTTCCGGAAAAATGCAATACTTCACTAGAAAATTTAAAATAGTATAGTGACAGCTTCAGGACTGTCTCGTGGCAGTTTCCTGCATCAATGCGTAATTTTACGTTAAATAATTTTCAGGAAACTTTTTTTTTATCTGGAGTATTCCTGTAATGTTTTCAGAAAAATGTACTCATTTCCTGGAAAGTTTAGAATATAAACGTGATAGCTACCTGGCTATTTTGTGAGAGAAATATGCCACCATAGATAGTAGTATGCATATATTACTGTGCAAATATTAGTATCTGTCATAGTTTGTTACAAAACTTTTGCGGCGTCTTTAATGTCTTGCATCAAAATTAGTCTGGTGCTAGTCTTGTATATAGAATTTCATTCCATGATAGAAGCCAAGATGTATGTTCAGATGTCTGAATATTCAGGTAATAAAATATCGTTTTCACGTAAGAACCTGAAAACCTACAATATTTACCATAATGGTGACAGGAATGTATTTAATTGGAAAACCACATATACAAATCAACGTTAAAACTCCAAAATAATACATTGGTAATTTTCAGACGAGTACAAGAAGAAACAGGAAGATGCGAAGTCAGATAGTAAATCCATGGGCTCATTGAAATGGTCTACGGCACAGCTGAGAAAGGTAAACAAAACTCGGTAACGTAAGTAAGCTGAATCCTTACAGGTGATTGGTGTATAAGTACAGTTTCTGCAGCACTGTCACAATACACAGTCAACTTTGAAGGTAACAACCTGCCTGTAAGCTATTGCTACTGATAAGCCCTCCAATAGTCTGAATAGTCAAGCACGCTGTCATGAGACGGCTCTTGTTCAGAAGAGAGATCCTGATTTTGCACAGTTGAAGTTGTTGGATATATATCGCCATGATTAAATTTGTTTTATTGTGAAATGCTCAGTGTAATATGGTTGGTTGTGCTTTTAATCGTTTGTGTGGTAATGCACTAGCGGCTACACTTTGGAACAATATGTTGTATGTTTCAATGTAATGTAATGTAATGAAAAAGTGAACATATTGTTGCATATTGTACTAGCTTTAAACAGATAGACAATAAACGTTAATACGCATTTTGGGAAATGTTCACCCAATGTGGTGATCTCGGTGGATAGGTTAATGATTTTTATTGTATGGTGACATGTGTATACCTTCAGGGGTGCCAATCATATCTTGGAGCCCATGAAATTACCATTTGTTGTAAATGTTTTCACTTGTCTACTTTTCTTTGATGAATGAAAATACATTTTTTGAAGTTCAATGTTTATATTGGTTACTAGAATATTTCTGCTTTTTTCAAGCACAATTAATTACGTTCTCAATGTTGGAAATGGTAGATGTAAAACATTGATTAAGTTTTACATTTGAATTGCTAAAATCCACATGCACTTCAAAGAAAAACATGTTGAAACATGGTTAATCACTATAAAACCAAATGGATGAAAACTGTGTGTCTCAGCAAATAATGTTGTGTTTGTTAGTATTCAATGTACTGTTACTGTACGATGAACCATTATCAAATGCTACCTTGTCTATATATGACATTGCTGCCTTAAAGGAATTAAAGCAAAGTGGCGAAAAACTTACAGTAAGTTATCACAAGCTACATGCTTTACAGGTTTTTTTTTAATTGTTCGTTTAAAGCACCATGTACCTGCTACACCGGTATGTTGTCTCTTTAATTAGCAATAGTGCTAATATATTTGCACCCTACAATGGTTTAAAACAGCACAAAGACAAAGTTCCTACTGACTATTTTAACGGGGAGTCAAAATATTCCCCTGTTCCAACTTGAGTTGTAAGGGCTTGACAAAAAAGCTATGTAATGTTGCATTTAACTTTGAAAGCAATTTTATCCTTTCTACATAATAACTACTCAATTATTTTATTAAAGTCAGCCTGGCTTGGTGCTTTTAATGAAATATTTTTCATATTTTTCATTCAGTATTTTGAATTTTACAATCTTTGCTTGTGCTTTTTAGTTAAAGGAAATGCATGATTAATAAATTATCTTCTTATTAAAATTGGAGACACCTTAACAAGCTCTGTCCTGTTGGAGTTGTAGATTGATTGTTTTAAACAACATAAGCACAAGTTGGTTATTGAAAAGGCATTTTTGTAAGAGTAAATAGGGAATATAAACTAAGGACCCCCACCCCACACACACACACACTCTCGTTTATAGATACTAGGATGTTAATCTGTAAGTCTAAAGTTTACTGAAAAGATAAATATTAATGATTTCTTTGACCTTGATTCTTTAAGTCCTAAATTGTCATTTAGTAACCACTAGCTGAATTGGCTACATACTGGTATAGGAAAAGATAACCTATCTCCGTAAGTTCTAACATACACAGGGAAGCAGTTTCTGCTATACCAAAAATGAACATGCATCCCGTCAAAGTAAAGAATTTACAGTATAAAATTATTTTGCCTGTGAGACTACCATAGTCGAATAGTCAACATGTATTAATAATATATTTAGAAAAAGGAAAATATTATAGAAGTCTTTATTTCTCTCTTCTTTTACTACATTTTGTCCTTTTAAAGTCACTGCAAGTAAGTATAGAAACCTATCCTTCATAAACCCAAAAATAATCCAGCTGAATATCCTGTAACACTCGTATAACTCCTGTTTTTGAGAGCATAAAAATACACGTGCATTCAATTTGGTATTTAGCACTGTTCTCATGTTTAAGGTCACTAGGTCAAGGTCACAGGGGCTCGAGAAAATAAAATGTTGTGCGCTCTGATTCTCCAAAACCTTTTGTCCGAATTTAATGATGCTTGAAAGAAGTGGTAATTATCATGCCTAGTTGTGCATGGTCCATGTTTTGGGTCACTAGGTCAAGGTCACAGGGGCTATATATATAAAATGGTGTGCGCTGTGATTTTACAAAATCTCTGCCCAAAATTTAATGATATTTCACAGAAATGTTAAGTACCATGCCAAGTTGTGCATGGTCCAATAATGAAAGCATCACATCTTACATAAATTGTATTTACTGTGTCACTGCCAATCTAGAGCACTAAGACCAATTTATAATTCATCTACAGTATTATACTATCAGTCTATTTGATCTTACTGTTAATTGAACTTACAGCAAAATGATTAAAAATTCATTCTTTTTGTTTGAACATCAGTTTTTAGTTACCATTATACAGTTTCACCCTGTCATTATTGGTAACTTTATAGTCCACCAGCCCAGTATTACAGTACACATGGGAATCCTGGAAATGTTAATCGTAATTCAGAACATAGTCATGTTATAAATTAACGTCGTGTTTAAAAATTAAAGGGCATATCAGAATTTTCATTTGTTATAAATACACCCTTCTCTCACCTGGGAGGGGGGAGGGGGGGTAAAATTCAAAATCCACTAAGCTGTGATTAAAGCAAGTGACTGAACAACCCATGGGTGTGCACACAGAGCTCTGTGATTCTTACCCTGAGGTCTTCTTCATTTTACACATTCAGTTGTATAGTATCTTTTATAAGGTAATTTCTAGAGTACAGGATAAAGATGCATTTAACACAGATTAAGATGCATTTCACATGTTCTTCCAATTGTATGTTTTAACTGTTGATGTTGTTGATTTCATTTTCCAATTTCCACACCACATTGCATGTAATATTTACATAATTATAATTATGTTGTTTGTTTCATGTATATGTCTTTGGACTTTGATATATCTTTTTTTGTTCACCCATAAAAATGCTGACAGATGCAAAATTCTAACAAACTGGAAGTAAGTGCATATGGGTGATAAATGAATTAGATTCTATACTATGTTTGTACTATTTCTAGCTTTGATCTTTCAGGTTTAGCCTGTCTTCAAAACAGTTTTGAAAACCTTTGTTATTTTGCATAATAGTAATTCATTATACCTAGCCTGTACTTGAAATATGTTCTGATTTTGGAAAATAACTACCTTCTTTTTGAGTAAAAGTTGGGTTCAATTTCTTATAAGCATTTCATCTAATAAGTCTAATGAACAATGATTTCTTTCTTTCTTTTTTTGAACCTTGGTCTATGGAGTATATCAGTAGAGATGTCATAAGCTGTGGATAATGATGACTCTGTTACAATGTTTTGTAAATTACCTCACAAATAAAAACAGTGTCATTATATAAAAAAAACAACAACAGCATCTAGCTAATATGAAGACACACGTTTTCTACAAAAATGAATGACTGTGTCATTTCTTTCTAGAAATCTGAATTTTTGTTAATTCACTTCTCTTTTGTGTGTGTTATGTGATCCTGTTGTCGCAGTCATATTTAGATTGTGTTGATTTAAATTGCTCTTCCGCAGTTTAACTGTATACAATCTTACGGTTCTTTTTATGCCCCCCACAAAGTGGGGTGCATATAGCGTTGCACTTGTCCGTCCGTCCGTCAGTCCGTCCCGTCCAGTCGCCGTCTGTCAGTCCGTCAGTCCGTCCGTCCGTCCGTACGTCCCGAAATCTTGTGAACGCAACTCCTCTTAAACCGGATGGCAGATTTTGCTTAAACTTCCAGGGATGAACAACCTTAATGTGTAGATGGTAGTAAAGGAAGGAATTTTCGGCACCAAATTTAACAGAATTATGGCCCTTTGTTGATTTTTTCACTATATATCTTGTGAACGCAACTCCTCTTAAACCGGATGGCAGATTTTGCTTAAACTTCCAGGGATGAACAACCTTAATGTGTAGATGGTAGTAAAGAAAGGAATTTTTGCTGCGACCAAATTTAACAGAATTATGGCCCTTTGTTGATTTTTTTCACTATATACTATGTAGAAATTTTGTGAACGCAACTCCTCTTAAACCGGATGGCAGATTTTGCTTAAACTTCCAGGGATGAACAACCTTAATGTGTAGATGGCAGTAAAGGAAGGAATTTTTGCTGCGGCCAAATTTAACAGAATTATGGCCCTTTGTTGATTTTTCACTATATACCATATAGAAATTTTGTGAACGCAACTCCTCTTAAACTGGTTGGCAGATTTTGCTTAAACTTCCAGGGATGAACAACCTTAATGTGTAGATGGTAGTAAAGGAAGGAATTTTTGTTGCGACCAAATTTAACAGAATTATGGCCCTTTGTTAAGTTTTCACTATATACCATATAGAAATATTGTGAACGCAACTCCTCTTAAACCGGATGGCAGATTTTGCTTAAACTTCCAGGGATGAACAGCTTTAATGTGTAGATGGTAGTAAAGGAAGAAATTTTTTGTTGCACCAAATTTAACAGAATTATGGCCCTTTGTTGATTTTTTCACTATATACCATATAAATTTGTTACGACCAAATTTAACAGAATTATGGCCCTTTGTTGATTTTTTCACTATATACCATATAAATAATTGAACATATAAATTTTACATTTGTAATTTAATTTAACATGTACATAAGGTTACCTGTAGATCATTTTAGGTATATGTACAGAAATGAAACAGTGGAATGAAAAAGTTCCACATAAAAATCTTACATACAGATATGCTTGCTCTTGTTTATGAGCACATCTGCACAGTGGGGGCATCCGTGTCCTTTGGACACAATTCTAGTTAATGTCTTTATTGATCTTATAGCCATTGTATCCTTTCCAACAGGAAAAATAAATTAAGTGATTAAAGTTGGTTTCATATTGAGTAAAAGTCCGTAATTCAATGCAGGTAAAAAAAATATTAATAGTTAATTGATTGCCAATCATGTGATTCTATTCTTAATCTTTGAAAAACTAGCCATTTAAATTAAGTGACACAATTTTTGAGCAGTTTGAATCTATTTACAAACATTCCATCAATGATGTGTAATTGACAAATTGTTCAACCAGTTTGACTCTATTTTTAACCATCTATGCTGTGTAAATGACAGCCCTACTTTTAACCATCTATGCTGTGTAATTGATAGATTGGCTGTACTTTAACCATCTATGCTGTGTAATTTACAGATTGACTCTATTTTTAACCATCTATGCTGTGTAATTGACAGATTGACTCTATTTTTAACCATCTATGCTGTGTAATTTACAGATTGACTCTATTTTTAACCATCTATGCTGTGTAATTGACAGATTGGCTCTATTTTTAACCATCTATGCTGTGTAATTGACAGATTGGCTCTATTTTTAACCATCTATGCTGTGTAATTCACAGATTGGCTCTATTTTTAACCATCTATGCTGTGTAATTGACAGATTGGCTCTATTTTTAACCATCTATGCTGTGTAATTGACAGATTGGCTCTATTTTTAACCATCTATGCTGTGTATACATATAATTGACAGATTGGCTCTATTTTTAACCATCTATGCTGTGTAATTCACAGATTGGCTCTATTTTTAACCATCTATGCTGTGTAATTCACAGATTGGCTCTATTTTTAACCATCTATGCTGTGTAATTGACAGATTGGCTCCATTTTTAAACTGTGTAATTGACAGATTGGAGTGGTGGAGGAGAAACAGTACGATGATGCATTCACGTTGCAGGCGGTGGAACAACCATTAGAGTATATCTTCAGCACTATGGCTGGCATGGTTCCTTTCATACAAAAACTTGTGGAAGATGTAAGTGTCTCATTTTACCACCTTACTGCATCTGAAGTGATTGGGTTGAGTTAATGACCCTGACTTGAAATCACTAAACTTCTAATTGAGGGTCATGGGTTTGAGCCCCAGTCTTGACCGACCTCTTTATGTAAGAAAGATGGTAGTTTGTCATGCCTTTATGACAAACCTTTGACATACCTTTGATCCAACAATATCCCTTTTTCAAGCTCAAATGTATGCAGGACCTTCACAAAAATTTAATTGAACTTTTAATACTGTGCAGTATTAAATGTGTCAAGTTTTATATTTGCTGCGTACTGAAATTTTCAGCATTATGCGCTAGAAAATGACAGTAGTTTTGGTTGTTTAGTCAGAAGTGAATTCTTATATAAATGCTTTGTATTTTCATTTTAGAAAAAAACAGGAGTTATATTGAATGCAAAAATGTCACACAGCGTCGTGCAGGCTTTAAAAGAGATATCAGAATTTATGGTAGTGGATGGGGAACCAATCAAACAGAGGCAGAAACTGATGAGAAATCTCCGCATTGTTGAACTGCTTGTTCGTTTGCTCAAATGTCCGTTCAGCGGTGCTGATCAGTAGTAAGTGTGTGATTGAAATCGGTGTTTAAAATTGTTTTTTTTATAAGAACAATAAATTAATTCGTATTTATGTTAGTGCATATATGAATATCTGGATTGTTAGAATATGCTCACACTTGTATGAAAGTACAGGTACTGAGAGGATTTGACAGCAGATGTTTTCACAGAAAGCATTTACTGCACTATACTAATACATGTACCTCTGATTTTAAAAGCAGCATTAAGAATGTTGTTTTGTATAAATAGTGGTCAATTTCACTGATGAGCCTTCTTTTTGATGATTTAAATGATACATGTGATTGTAACATTCAAAGTGATCATGGGACTTTAATTAAAATATTTCTAAAGTCTTTGATTTACAAATTTTCAGTCACATGACAAGGATCTTCAGTGTGGCATATGATGTCCTGTACACATATTTGATGGGAGATTCAAGAAAGAATGAGTTGTACATTGCCAAGTACATAGACTTCTTCCTGACACAGTTTGAAATCAAAGAGGTATGTAACACACATGAAATAAGCAACAGAGTAATGTCACTTTGAATGTCTGTCATTCAACACTAAGCTGATACTTTCATCAGATTTCATGCAGTTTTTACAAGAAGTTTTCATTTCTTTCTCTTTCTTAATTTATTTTAGCTCGATTGTGAAGAAAGCTTGTAGCTTATCGAGTCACTATGGAGTCCAATTCCTGGAAAAACCAGTACTGGTGTCATATGAGGATGTACGGTTGTGGCCCCAGTGGGGTTCGAACCCGCAACCTCCGGGATGGGAGGCAGACACCTAACCTCTACATCACCGCTCCCCTTGTTTAATACCTTAGCTGAATGTCTTAAAGAATTACACTAAGATATTTGATTAAATTATTAGCTGTTAGGTATTTCTGGCAATTTGTAGTGAAATGAAGTCATTTGTAGCCAAACATTTTATATTGAATTACTGAGAAAGATTGTAAAAAAATTACTTTCTAACAGTATTAAATGTATCATTCATACAAAAAATGCCTTTCTGTGATTTCATTGTTAAAAATTAATGATAAGTAGGTAGTTTGTCATTTGTTTAGTAATATTTATTGAAACCTTTTCATGCTTAAATAGTAGGTTTCCAGAAAACAACAGATATGGTCATTGTTTTTCTCCATTTACAGGGCAGAATTGGCTTGAATGCTGCGCACATGGTAATGGAGTTGATCCGTGACAACAGAAAAATTGTGGACAGAATCACTCATGATCACATAGACAAGTTTGTTGACCTTTTGCGACGTGATAAAAATTATCGTTACCTGGACTTGCTGAGTGTTCTCTGTGTTTGTGACGGTGTATCCATTGCCGACAATCAAAAATACATCACAGAAGTGTGGCTTATGAGAGGAATGGTAGGGTACTGTTTACATTTTAATGTGGAATATTTGTTTTTGCTGTTCTAAGATACATATATAAAAGATTTGCTGGCAGAACGTGAAATCAGTTCACTGGAAAAGTTTATTGTTGATCTTTGCTTTTGAATAACTAAATTTAGTTGGTCTTTTTAGCTCACCTGAGCTGGCTCAGGGTGAGCTATTAGGATCGATGAATGTCCGTCGTCCGTCGGACGTCGTCCGTCGGACGTCGTCCGTCGTCCGTCCACATTTAGTTCGTTACGCTCTAGTGGTCACTTTTTCCTCAATTGTCACGAAACTTGGTCGGATGTTTGTCCCAGAATTACTCGGACGAGTTCGAATATGGGTCATCTGGGGTCAAAAACTAGGTCACAGAGCCCAAAAATAGAAAAATCTTGTTAAGGCTCTAGAGGCTACTGTTTCAGTCCAAATATCCTGGCAATTTGTCAGAAAGGTTGTTTCTATGATTTCTAGCTCAAGTTTTAATATGGGTCATCTGGGGTCAAAAACTAGGTCACACGCCCAAATATGGAAAAACCTTGTTAACCTCTAGAGGTAACATTTTCAGCCCAAATATCCTGGAAATTTGTCAGAAAGGTTGTTAAGTTGATTTCTAGCCCAAGTTCGAATATGGGTCATCTGGGGTCAAAACCTAGGTCACAGCCCAAATATGGAAAAACCTTGTTAACCTCTAGATGTTACTTTTCGCCCAGATATCCTTGAAATTTGTCAGAAAGTGCAGATCTGATCAGACGCAAAATAATGAAAGTGCAGATCTGATCAGACAGCTAAATTATGAAAGTGCGATCTGATCGACAGCTAAATAATGCATAGCAAACGTGCAGATCATGATCAGACAGCAAAAATAAAAAGCTGACAGTGCAGATCATGACCAACCAACATACAATGAATAGCTTACAGTGCAGATCATGATCGACGCAAAAATGAATAGCCAACAGTGCAGATCATGATCAGACGCAAAATAATGAGGCCTAGAGCTTAGATATTCAGCATGTGGCAATTGACTCTCTACCAAGATTGTTCAAATCCTGACCTCAGGGTCAAAATTAACCCTGCCTGGGGAGGGGGTCTTTTGATTTTACAGGCTTATTAAGAGGATATCATGGCCAAAGGTAAAATTGTCCTTTCTGCTATTATACCTTTTTTTTTTGCCAATGGTAGAGGTGGCACGGCCCCCTTTTGTTATACTTGTCTATTAGAGAGACCTCATTTTGCCTTCGAGTTTTGCTGATGCAGAATTACGAGTTTTACATATGCAGAATTAACTTTTCTTCCCAGGATTGGAATTTGTATGCTCTGCTCTGGTACATATCATGCTTTAGATAATAGTGGAAAGCATTGGTGACTCAAATTACGAGATCATGCAAACGCTTAGTTTTAAATAGATTCATTTGAAATCATACTTCATTATGTGTAATTTTATCCCTTCAGAACTGTGTGTTCTTCACTGACCTTGGACAGAAGGTTGGTCTGGATGATGGGAAGGTGTACGTGTCCACAAACAACGGAAAATCGTACATCGATCTCTTCACCTTTGCTAATGTGAGTTAACATACTGTCTCTAGCTAAAAGGTTCTGTTGAAAACTGTTGTAATTTATTGTACCTTAGTGTAGTTACCCTTTTAGTTCTATTTCATACCCCAACTTAGAAATAATGTATATCTATGCTTTAATTTTTATAGGTTTAGCATTTTTTTTTTCTCTGTTGTGTTGTGTTGGTTATTTTAAAGTACATTATAAGTATTTACCATATTTTCTTAAATGATACGCCACCCACATGGGGGATAGGGTGAAAAGGATTTGGACTATTGAAGTTTGTGTTAAGGGTACGGTACCCGAGAGCCATTGCTGTACCTGAGAGCCACTGCGGTACCTGAGAGCTGTACATTTTACAGACTTTAACATCTAGTTGTTGTCTGCAAGACACATGTCTGGTTATTTGCGGAATTATCTTTTTACCGCACCTATACATTAAATAAATGACAAGGGTGTATATATTCACATGCGAAGCTAACAAGTTACTGTGAAGGCAGATTCCTTTACTCAAAGTTGAGTTACCCTAAATACCATTAATGTATTGTGACTGCCTTTTGGAATTTTAGAGACATGTAGAGACAAGTGTAAGTCTGAATTTGGTTGTTGGTTGTTATACTAAACAATAGTTTATATTATCATATACCGTTCTTTGCAGCCTGCATGCTTATTAATCTTCCTGACCTTTATAAAGTGGGAAAGGGAGACATACTGATTTGTGCTACCTGTCTGTCCGTCTGTCTGTCTGTAAGAATTGATGAATATTCTGCATATCTTCTCTTTGACCAGTCATTGAATTTCATTGAAACTGTACATGAGTCCAGGCATAAAGCCTAGTTGTGCATACTGCTAGAACATAGATTAATTTTGGCAGAGTTATAGCCCTAAAATGGTTAAAAAAACCCAGCTATTGATTGTATTTCAGTGACATTTTACAGGATACATTAGTTTGGCAGAGTTATTACCCTTTTATGAGTAAATTAGGGACGGGATGAGTCATATGTTTTTTGTTGCCAGACTTTCAACAACTCAGCCTCATACTGTATCCATACTTATATTTTCAAGTATAAACTGTATTTCATACATTAACACTTTATAAGTCTTTGTATCACTATATATAATATACAGTCAAACTCCGCGAAATAAAGACCAGCAGGGAGATCGTAGTGCACTGTTTATCTATAGTAGAAACACCTGTGCATAAAGACCACCCTGCAAACAGAGACCACATTTTGTAGTTTGGCAACAATAGTCTTGGTTCTCAGGTTTGACTGTATATACATTTGTATATAAAGAATTATGTTTTGGTTGTGAAGAATGCTTGTATTTTATAAGAATGCGTTTGAATATTATTAGCTTCTTCCATGAGCACGCGGTTCAGGTCGGAATATCCATCACTTAGGGTGACTGTTTTGGTTGGAATAAGGCCCTGCTGAGTTCTTGTGAAACAGTTACGCAAAGTGACTGGTATTTCCATCTGACCCAAATACTTCATGGTAGACTGTTTCTTGCATATCATCTTGCACTTTATAATAGATATTTAAATGCGAACTTATCAAAAGGATGCATTGTAATATAAAAACAAAAGTTATTCAGATGCTGTGTTTGGGAAAGTGACATCACAATGTTTATCATGTTACGTCACAAGTAATTCACGAGAGTCATATTACATGGGGGGATGTAATATAAGATTTTCTAGCACTTTTAAAAAGTGCAGATGTCCAGATCTGATATGCAAGAATCATGCAGGGAAGATTGTGTATTGGTGATGTGTGATAAGATGTAGTTGTGACATAGTAGTGCTTGAATTTGTGAACTTTTTTCACGTTTAAGAACATTATCATCTTAAAAGCAAGCATATGTTTTGTAGCTTGGAAGTTGTAAGTAGACAAGTTCTGCATGGAAATCAAGCAGGAACATCTAATAAACTAGTTTCAGATGAATTCAAATATTAAGCAAAAAGAACGGCGGCTTCTTCTAATCTACGTTTCATTAAAGTCTTACATCAGTCTGAAGTCTCTGGCCTTCTGGAAAAGACAAGAAATTCCAAAATTGTAGTATTTGAGCTGTTCAGCTTTTCTGTATGTAAGATATAATAACACTTTCACAGCATTTCAAGAATTTTGCCTGTTAACCTTTCTGGGAGTCAGCCTTTAGCTTTGAGATATTTGGCTTTTTAGGTTTGGAGTTTGCCTGGCTAAAAATTTGCTTTTAGAATGTTTGCTCACTTTTTATCTTTGGAAACAGGTCACATACTTATAATTAGGCTTTTGCAATCTTCATTTAATAATATGATATAAGATAATAATTGTTTAAACAGATTGAAAAACTGACTATGATCTTCGAGTATTTACTGTTACATAAAAGTTACAATAAATGCCTGTACTTGAGAATTCTTTAGGTCCTTTCAGTTTGGTTTATAGATTTATAACATAATTTTAATTCTCACTGATTTCTGTTTAATGAAATCATAATGCCATTTAAAAGAGTATTATATGTTGATACAGTTGAACCTCAGTAAGTGGTCACCTAGGTGAAACACCCATTTATTGTACATAGCCACTATTGTTACGTCATAAACAAGCTGTTTCATAGACAATAACCTGTATTGAATACAGTAAACTCTGTTTGAAAAGAACTCATTGGGACCATTTGAATTTGTTCCTTATATCCAGTTTGTTAAATCCGTATAACATTTTCATATAAAACAAATAAAGAAAAAAACTCAGGCCGAGAAAATTTGTTCCTTATATCCGGATTTTCGCTATATCCGGAGTCGTTATTTACCGAGTTTACTGTAGACTAGTTGTTTCTTCCCGTAGGTGACTCCTTAATGCAGGTTCCACTGTATGATAACGCGCCATCAAAATATTTATGGTAGACTGCGATTTTTGTGTTCTTAAAATTGTGTGCCGAAAAAAATCAACCATGAAAACATGTTCATTTTTAAAGAAAAGATATTTCAACAAGTCCTGTAGATAATCTAGGTTTATTATACATGTATATAGGATTCTGTTAAGTCTTAAATGGGTGGCTGCAGTTACTGTAAAATTGTATTATATGTGAGGTTTTTATTTTTGCTAATTTCTTGATTAAACTGCTTTGGGAATATCTCAACTTTTGAAACAATTTTTTACTGTTGATACTTTACTGTTTACACTATATCCATAATGTGCACAAATACTAAAGACAGTCCTGATAGAGTTTTTGAGGACATGCAAACAATGCAGTTTTCTAGGACAGTGGCTTTTATAACATCATTATACCATAATATGCCCAACTTCATATCTTATACATGTATCTAACTAAACTTGTATTTCAAAATTTGGGAAAACCGGCCAAGGACATACAAGAAACTCTTCTAACGAACTATTGGGACCATTTAACATATTTCATTATATCCAGAGTTTTAATCATAACCATTTTCATATACTTAATAAACATTATATCGTAAAAAATTCTTCCTTATTTCAAAATTCTGGTAGAAAATCCCAGCCTAAGGAAAATACCATGATCTGAACTGTTGAGTATTCTATAGGCAGTATATTATCAGCAGTTACCTCATGTAACATTTTATAGTTATGGTTGAATTGATGATGGCCAAGTCCATTTAGGAGGATCAGGTGTAAATGTTATAAATGTGTATATTTCAGAGAGACAAGGAGGATGATGAGTATTTGTTCCTGGAACATCAGCTTGAACTGTTTGGATACCTGTGTCATGTAAGTTACCATGGTGATACACAGCAGTGGATGGTTTAGTACAGCTCTTGAAGAAAGCTTTTTTACCAGCTCACTGTGCTTTCCTATTTTGTAGGACTGTCATGTTTAGATATTTATATACATGAAGATATTTGTGCCGATATGTATGCTGTCGTTAAAAAAAAATATTGGTGACCATTCGATACTGTATACATGTATGCCGTTGCAGATGTCGAAATCACTACATGGCTAAACCCTAATTTAAAGCCCAATGTGCAAAAAATGCAATATTTGAAAATCTTTTTATTTCTGAACAGTATACACACTATTTAACCATTGCAAATTTAAATGGCATAACCTATCAGAATTGATTGTATAGTAGAGGCGATTTATTTAGACTTGACAGTTCAAAATACTGCAATCTGTTGTAGGGCCAGAACACTCATTCTATAGCAGTGATAACACAGGAGTTGAACTATCTGACGTGGGAGGAAGCTTTCACCTGCCTAAGTGACGATAGACTCCCAGACCAGCTCAGAGCCATGTACTGTGACCTAATTATCAGTGAGTAAAAGTTTACTGCAATTCAATGGGAGACAGAATGTGTTTAGGTACAGCAGTAGCGGTTTTATTCTACGGTTTGAAGTAAAGGTTTCGGTACATTTTGTATGGTACAATCTTTTTCTTTGCATTGTTCCAGATTTTTTACTACTAGCCTCAGTTAGACCTTTACTTATTTTTAAGTTTTTTAAAATAAATTTTTAGTGGAGCTGTAAATTGAACATTAAATTTTATCATAACTATATAGGGTAGCCATATAAGGATAGTTTAGAAGCCTGTTTTATTTTGACTTTTTTCAGCCATGTTTGTGGATATAGCAGACAATCATTCTGTAGTAGACAGAGTCAAACTCTCATACATCTATGATGATGTGGATAATGAAGAGGTAAGTTGTTCTAACAGACTGGAGTATATCTCTGACAGAGTCGGAGGATCTTACATGGCTTGTTGTGGATGAATCAATACTTTCTCCATGGGGGTATGCATGAATGCTTCTGATGCTTGACCTCACATTTTTCCGGCTAAAATGACTGAATCGGTTTCAGACTAGGGTTTAAAACAGTCCTAGAGTACTGTACATGTAGGCATCTCTCAGCGCAACACTGCCATGGAGGCATGGCCTTCATAGAGAAACCTGATGATAAAAGTACATAGATTTTAGGCATGAACGTAAAGAACACAAGCGAGAATAACTTCAGGGTTGTACCATTGTTTTGGCAACCAAAGCCAGAATCACCAGTGTTACAGTGTACAGTGGAGCATGCTTATATTGAGGTCCTAGGGACCTACTTATTTACTTCACTATATCCAAAATTTGTTGTATCGAAATAGCGAAATTATGTTATACATGTTTGGATACAATGTATTTCCTTATATCATGAACTTTCAATATCAGATATCTTCTTCACCTTACATTTTACTACATGTATTTTTGAAAATAAATGAACATAAATATCACATACATGTACTGTCAATGGGTGAATTTTCGCTTGATGAAAATATCATGATTTGTGAGCTTATTCCTTATATGCGAAATAATTAACATAGAAAATCGTTTATGACCTGGGCATTATTAAGTTATAGCCAGTTTTTCGCTATATACAATTCCTTTTTAAGCATGTGAGACTATAAAGAAATGAAGAAGAAATGCAGTCGAGGGAATAAATTTTACCCCATTGTAGCCATATTTTTGTTATATCCAAGTTTGCTATAAGTGAGCACCACTGTATCAGATTTTTAGCAACCCAGGCTATGATAACGGGTGTTATATACACATTTTCAGCAACCAAAGACAGAAAAATCTATGTTGCAGTATATAGACTTTGTAGCACACAATATATCTTTCCACAAAGAGGATGTATAAAGATGACTTGTATAAGAAAGTTTAGGGATTGATTCAGAATCAAACAGTTCAACATACATACCTTGCTGTGTTATATTTCAGAATCGCACAGATAACTCTCAGTCTCTGACATATCAGTATTTCCCACAAATCAGCCACTGGATCTCCAATTTCCTCGCCAGGAATGGTGACATGACAGCCTCACTGATTGGCAATAACATGCTTGTTAGACAGGTAAGCTTCCATTAAGAAATCACACACAAATGAAATATTTCAAAGAGAGATTTTGATTTATTGAGATATAGTTCACAAAATTGTGTATGCATGTCAAGTACATAAATTGCAGACTTGCTTTGAAGAATTCTGCCGCAGGGTAGGCCCGGGCTTGACTGCATCATTTTAGCCTACACTAGGTCCATACAGGGTAATTGTTATCTACACTGAATAGAAAGACAGAAGTTAATGAAACCCTCTATAGAAGTTCTAAGCTATGAATTTTATGCATAAAAAGTGATATAAACAATTTCAGGTGTTGCGGCTTGTGCATTATCTAGTGTTGTTTGGTTTCTACGACAAGTCTGAGGATATCAAGAAACTGCTGGAACCACTCATGAGTTTGTTGGATGGCAGAAATGATAAACCTTACCCAAACTGTGAAGGTAATGTATATATCTGCCATCATGACCTTGACCTTAAATCAATTAATTTTGCATATGGTAGATAGTGACTTACAGGTCAGTTGTTGGAACTGTGGTTGTTAAGCCAAATATTGCTTGTGTTTTGATTAAAAATATGACTGTGGGGGAAAACAATAGTATCATGTTTTAAATTTATTGTAGTAATATGGATTTGAAAGACAACTTACTGAGTCACCTACAGATGTATAGTTAAAGTTGCCTTTGATATAATCGGTTAATCCCTATTAGTTTAGTGTGTTCATGAATTTAAGAACAAGAACAGTATACATGTTAACAATGAATTAAAGAACAGTATACATGTTGACAATAACTGATGTTAACAATGAATTTAAGAACAAGAATACATGTTGACAACATGAATGAAAGAACGTATACATGTTGACAATAACTTATGTTCACAATGAATTTAAGAACAAGAATACATGTTGACAGTAACTTATGTTAACAATAAATTTAAGAACAAGACAGTATCATGTTGACAATAACTTATGTTAACAATGATTTTAAGAACAAGAACAGTTTACATGTTGACAATAACTTATGTTAACAATATATTTAAGAACAAGAACAGTATACATGTTGACAATAACTTATATTAACAATAATTTAAGAAGAGATCAGTACACAGGTTAACAATAACTTATGTTGACAATGAATTTAAGAACAAGAACAGTATACATGTTAACAATGAATTTAAGAACAGTATACATGCTAACAATAACTTATTTTCACAATGAATTTAAGAACAAGAATACATGTTGACAATAACAATGAATTTAAGAACAGAAACAGTATACATGTTGACAATAACTTATGTTAACAATGATTTTAAGAACAAGAACAGTATACATGTTGACAATAACTTATGTTAACAATGATTTTAAGAACAAGAACAGTATACATGTTGACAATAACTTATGCTAACAATGAATTTAAGAGCCAGAACAGTATACATGTTGACAATAACTTATGTTCACAATGAATTTAAGAACAAGAACAGTATACATGTTGACAATAACTTATGTTCACAATGAATTTAAGAACAAGAACAGTATACATGTTGACAATAACTTATGTTCACAATGAATTGAAAAATAAGAACAGTATACATTTTTACAATAACTTATGTTCACAATGAATTGAAGAACAAGAACAGTATTTATATTAACAATGACTTTACCAACAAGAACAGTATACATGTAAGTTAACAATAACTTATGTTAACAATAAATTTAAGAACAGGAACAGTATACATGTTAACAATAATTTCAGGAAAAGAGGCTCAGGAGATGTTGGTTGTGTTCCGTCAGACAGAGAGATTCAAGGCCAGCCCTGAGACCAAGGCCATCGTGGAAGCTAAAATCCAGTAAGACTTTTCAACATTTTTTTATACTCAAAAATTAAACTTAAATTTGATCTGATAAATATAGCAATAGATATTTTACCTATAGCAGACAATTTAGAAATATAGTGCCCAGAATATTTTTGCAAAGATTTTGCTTATTTCTGTGATATTGTGTGTTGGATATGCATAGCAATGAATATAAACAGACAGAAACCTAAATATTTCCTTAATCTAGATTAGGATTTTTTTCTTCTGACATCATGTTTAAAATATTAACACTGTATTTTACAGGGCCCTGAATGTGTTGGATTTGTTTTTCAACTTCATATTCAATATAAGACTTGAGGTTAGTAAAAAAGTAGTTTTCAACTTTATATTAAGATACAACATAGAACTTGACATAACTGTAGAATGCATGTGATTGTGTAAATCAGTTTTGGTTGATAAGTTTGAAGTCTTGCTAAAGGATATTGTTTGAACATAAAAAGTATTACTGAAGAAATTCTATGAAGGATATTCTAACAATAATTGGCTTCAATAGCTCAGTGGTTAGGACATTCGCCTAAGGAACAGGAGGTCAGGGGTTCAAATCCCAGCCTAAGCACAAGGTATGTCCTTTGGCAAAGACAGTGATGTCACACATGCCTCAGTCCACCCAGCTGTAAATGGGTATCATCGATGAAAAACTCACTGCCTCTCCCGTGAGCGTGATGACATTTGGAATGAGTGATTTAGAGCGACTGAATAAATTACAGAGCTTTCTTCGTAATCAAACTAAAATAAATTCTTGTAAACTAAACTTACTACAATGACTGATGCACAATTATTTTCAGAAATTCATCAACCTGTTCAAAATGACAAATCAGTCCGCTAACCAGATTGGTGGGATAGCAGATTTAGCTCCCCTGATGTATGACAGTTTTGAGCTGGAACAGAACACAGGGTAGGTATCCAGCCATAGGTTTATCAGTAGTGCAGTTTTTTCAGTGCAAATTAATTTCTATATGAAAGCCACTTAGTTACAGTAACTATGAAAAGTCAAGCTCTTGCTTCAGTAATTAAGCTTTTTAAGATGGATTGTCGATCAACAGGGTAAGCTTGTTTTCAAAATATTGTAACAGTGGTATATTTGTATGGTTTGGACACACGCTAGCTGTATCAAAAAGTACTTTTTAAAGCTGTTGAATTAAATGTCAGCATTCCTTTTGCTTTGGAAAATGATTTTATGGATAATGTTAACTGTAGGCTATGACAACAAGGCCTGATATAAAAATTGCTTGCATGGAAAATCCTGCTTTCATATAATTTGTACATGTATTTTATAATGTATTCCAGTAGAAATCCCCGTCAGTGCTGTATGATTTGTAGATTTTAAAAGTAGCTTGTATAAAGTCATACCCACATTTTAGATTCTTGGAATACTTCGTAATTCAGTCTTAACCGTTCTGGAACCAGGTGTTTCTAACTTTGTAATTCAATGTTAACCATTTAGGAACCACATGTTTCTGCCTTTGTGACTGGTGTAGACTTTGATCAGTCAGTATTTCATGCGATCTGATCATGATCTACACCTGGTAAATTTTTTCTTGACATCTCCTGTACAGTCTGTAACTAAACACAGACGTCCGTTCTAAGCGCACAAGTAATGCTCAGATCACAGGAAGAAATCTGGAAGAATAGTAAAGATCAATTACTAGAATAATACAGTATTATAGGAGGTTGCGGGTTCAAGCGCCCCACTGGGGTCACGATCGTACTTCCTCATATGACACCAGTACTGGTATTTCCAGGAAGCGGATTCGAGAGTGACTCGATAAGCTGCAAGCTTTCTTCACAGTCCAGCTAAAATTCATTAGTATAAACTAATAATACAGTAGTCTGCAATTGGTGTGACATTAATAAGTTTAAGATCGAGCGGTGATCGGCATTGTATGTCTAAATGTAGACTTAGATAAATAATTGCAGAAATTCTTTCCTCTATTAGTGTGTTGAATTAGAATTGTTGATAGCACAGGGATTTGTAAATGAGATTGTTGTGTTTTATAAAGGCAAAAAAGTAAAGAAGTGAGAATAAATGAGTAAGTTTGTAAAAAATAACCGTGAATGTACCTTATAAAATGGAGTTTAAATGGCACTTTCTAATATGGATAATACTTGATCAACACGGAAATATTTGTGAAGTACATTACTTTTCAGCTTTTATGTTGAAGTTTTGCACAGTATTTTTAATTCACAGTTTTTCTTAAAGAAAGGTAACAGTCACATATTAAATTTATGATTATCCAAGCCTGTGTGGTGACTACATTGTATTCATCTATCATATAAACTAATCATATTACACTCTTAATCTAATGCACTACCTGTGTAAAAAATGCTTAGTTGCCTGTGTTAAGGTTTTCTATGAAGGGAAATCTTTTGTTTGGCTATTGTAAGTACCATCTTTGAAGAACAATGCATAGTTTGGCCATGTTGGGAACCACCTTGGTAGGACGATGCATAGTTCGGCACATGTTGATATTTTTGTTTTGCCATTTTAAGTACCTTCTGGAATTTTATATGTAATGTTTGGCCATGTTAGGTATTTCCTGAGAAGGAAAACATGTATTTTGGACATGCGAAGCATCAGGGGCTCGAGAAGTCTGGCACTGTAAAGCTCCATGTCGAGCAGTGCTAAAATTGTCCCTGTTAACTTCGATTTTGGAAGTTATTTTTATCATATATAATCGCCTTTCTTCAGAGACATCTATTACTACTTGGGGGTTTCAGAATAGTTTTATTTCATTAGATTTGCGTATTTGTTGTGTAATTGTAGAGAAGAGCTTCTATTGAACAAGAAGAAATTGAAGTACAGGATAGTCCATGTGAATCACCGCAGTCAAGAGTACTTGTTTCATCCAATCATCTGATTACACGATTTCACTTTACCCTGTTTTTTAACTTCACAGTATATTCTATCAAAGAAAAATGTTTTTGTAATAATTCCCAACATCTCACCTGGGAGATGCTGAAGTTGAAAGTTTTTTTGCACTCAGACGTGTCTTTAAGTGAATGAGGTTAGAAAACAGGGCCAAGTAAATCTGTTAATCTTTGAATATTAATGTTGTTCACTAAAATTTGCTCTAGATAAAAAAAAAATCACTACCTAAATAATATCTCCTTTAATTTTGCTAATATGTTAACATTTGAGGAATGAATACAAAATCTTGCATGCATTTGCATCAATGTTCATTTAATGCATGATAATGCATGGGCAGAAAACATATTTATACATCATTTTACTTACTCCCTTACAATGTCATTGAACATGCAAACACTAGCCTTGTACAAAATGTTCTACGATCATCGTTTCACTATATTGTATGGATTCAATTTTAAGTCACCCCTCGTTTGATTCGAGGTAAGGTTGAATTTGCACTTTTATATCCCATTTTCTGTTGTTGACACATACATTTATATTTTTGAACACACTTATGAATTAAGTTTAGTTTCAACCTTTTGACTTTGAAAAAAAAAAGATAAAAATCCCCATGGAGAGAAAGGCAGGCCTATAGATTATGGTTACTGACCCTTTCTTTTTGGTATCTGTCTCAGATATCTTGTGGTTACCTTTAGGTTAACATCATTGACAAGTTGAAATTTTGTTTTTCCCCCCTACTAAAATAGTTCCATTAACATGTACAATAATTATTTTCTGTTGTCCGGGGTAGATTTAATTTAGTGAAAACTCCTTCTTTGTACTTTGTAACTTTGCTTTAAAATTTTCTTTAGATGATGGCTTCCAGAAAGTTTTCTTTAGCATGATTAGCTGTATGAAAATGTTCTTACACAATTGGCTGCCTGAAAAAGTTCACTCACTAGATAATTAGCTGCCTAAAAAAAGTTCTAAGATAATTACTTGCCTGAAAATTTTCTCTTAGATGATTGGCTTCTAAAAAGCACTATTTTTATTACTTTTATATAGATTTTTGTTTTTAATTGAATAAAATTTTTGTTTAATTATTTCCGCAGTTATGATTTATGCATTTTTAGCTCGACTATTCGGAGAATATGGAGAGCTATTACAGTCACTTGTGTGTCGGCGTCGGCGTTGCTTCTTTGGTTAAAGTTTTGCCTGCTAAGTACTATCATGCACATATCTCAGTAACCACTTATGATATTGACTTGAAACTTTGTTCATGTCTTTAGGGGTGTCATACAATCAAGGCAGATAACTCTTGAAAAAATTTAGTACAAATTATGGCCCTTGTTTGACTTTGAAAATTTGGTTAAAGTTTTGCCTGCTAGGTACTATCATGCACATATCTCAGTAACCACTTATGATTTGACTTGAAACTTTGTTCATGTCTTTAGGGGTGTCATACAATCAAGGCAGATAACTCTTGTATAAATTTAGTACAAATTATGGCCCTTGTTTGACTTTGAAAATTTGGTTAAAGTTTTGCCTGCTAGGTACTATCACGCACATATCTCAGTAACCACTTACAATATTGACTTGAAACTTTGTTCGTGTCTTTAGGGGTGTCATACAATCAAGGCATATAACTCTTGAAAAAATTTAGTACAAATTATGGCCCTTGTTTGACTTTGAAAATTTGGTTAAAGTTTTGCCTGCTAGGTACTATCATGCACATATCTCAGTAACCACTTATGATATTGACTTGAAACTTTGGTCATGTCTTTAGGGGTGTCATACAATCAAGGCAGATAACTCTTGAAAAAATTTAGTACAAATTATGGCCCTTGTTTGACTTTTGAAAATTTGGTTAAAGTTTTGCCTGCTAGGTACTATCATGCACATATCTCAGTAACCACTTATGATATTGACTTGAAACTTTGGTCATGTCTTTAGGGGTGTCTACAATCAAGGCAGATAACTCTTGTATAAATTTAGTACAAATTATGGCCCTTGTTTGACTTTTGAAAATTTGGTTAAAGTTTTGCCTGCTAGGTACTATCATGCACATATCTCAGTAACCACTTACAATATTGACTTGAAACTTTGTTCATGTCTTTAGGGGTGTCATACAATCAAGGCATGTAACTCTTGAAAAATTTAGTACAAATTATGGCCCTTGTTTGACTTTTGAAAATTTGGTTAAAGTTTTGCCTGCTAGGTACTATCATGCACTATCTCAGTAACCACTTATGATATTGACTTGAAACTTTGGTCATGTCTTTAGGGGTGTCATACAATCAAGGCAGATAACTCTTGAAAAAATTTAGTACAAATTATGGCCCTTGTTTGACTTTTGAAAATTTGGTTAAAGTTTTGCCTGCTAGGTACTATCATGCACATATCTCAGTAACCACTTATGATATTGACTTGAAACTTTGGTCATGTCTTTAGGGGTGTCATACATCAAGGCAGATAACTCTTGAAAAAATTTAGTACAAATTATGGCCCTTGTTTGACTTTTGAAAATTTGGTTAAAGTTTTGCCTGCTAGGTACTATCATGCACATATCACAGTAACCACTTATGGTAGTTATATCAAACCTTGCAATAGTGTTCAGGGTAAATTTTGTATCAAACATTAATTTACCAAAAATTAAATCTATAGTTATAGATTTTGACTTTTTTATGATTCAACTTTCCTAGTTTATCTTAATAGTTAGCAGAATTTTGTTTTGCTATTACACTGATAAAAGTTTTGTTTTATTAGCAAACACCCACAATAGTCGAGCATGCTGTCTTATGGACAGCTCTTGTTATGTTTCCTCTTACAAAGTTAAGCTAAACTCCAAGACATAGATTAGAGGGATAAGGAACTTCCTTCTCAAACATGTTATCTGTTTGGAAAATCATATTGTCTTTGAAACTTATCAAGAGAAAAAAAGTCTCAAGTTTACTAATTATGATCATTGAAACCATATAGAAACTTCCCACCAGTAAATAGTACCTGGTCCAGGATTAAAAAAAAAATTAGGGTCAAACATTAAAATAGACATTGCAAAACATGACAATTATTTTTATTTGCAGCTTACTTAAATAGATGTCTTAAATTTTCAGGAAATTTAGAATGTTGATGTTTGTATGATTAATAGACTTAGTGTAGAAATGTAGTCATAAATCCCACCATTTTCATACTCTTAATTGTTGCATGCCTTCTCACTTGCATGTTGCAGATCTGGACATTTCCAGAGTGCATGCATAGTTTTGATTTATGTGTTTATTTTGTTTGAGTGGACTATCGGTATAAGTTCAGTTCAATAGTGACAGTGGTTTGTATCAAAAGTTTAATTAAACACATGATGTTAAGTTAAAATTTGTAGAGGGTTAACCACAAAACTGTCGGAAATTCTTCTTTATTTCATATAAGTTACAACAGTTTTGCAGTCAACCCTCGATCTTCGAGGTTGATTCCATCTGAAATGAGTCTCGAGAGCGATTGATATAAGGTGTAAGAACTTGTTTCGCAATCGAGAATAAAATTTAGTATAAACTATAAACTAACTCTCGATATGTATGTAATGAACATACAGACTTAAATGAATGTAATTTTTTAATTAATTTAGACATAGGAATATAACTTTAGGAAAGGTTCTTGCTTGCATTAACACAGTAACTTTGCATTGTAAACAAAATCAAACCTTCATTAGTTAGCTATATTTAGTGTAACTATAACATACAATAGCTTGTGTTGTGATCAGAAAATATATTGAATTTCTTCTTTTCGTCGTCTAGGGTTGCAAGAGCAGGGATGAAGTGTTTGACAGAAATATTTGATATTACGTCATTCATGAAGGGTTACGACATTGTTGATATTCTATTGGTAAGTACAGATAGCTGTTTAGTGTTTGTTATTCATTTTACCTCCCCAGAACATAGTTTGGGGGATATTGGAGTCACCCTGTGGTCGATTGGTTGGACTGTTCGTCTGTCCGTTGTATTTTTCTTGACTGGAGCAAAACTTGAAAACTACTAGTTGGAATTCAATACAACTAGCACAATGAAAGAAAGGAGAGGAAGTGCAGTGTACAAGGACCATAACTCTATATTGACTTGTTACAGAGTTATTGCCAAGAACCATATAAGAATGCTGAGATAGACTTACGAAATGGCTGGCCTTATGTGCTGAAAGGCATGAAGGGGACTAATTTAATTACAAAGTTTGAGTTTTTCTTGCATAAGGAAGACAAACTAAGTAGCAAAGTTCTACTAATAAACACAGAAATTCTGTCAGTGTAATTTTTCCAATTTCTACTTATGTAACCCTTTCTGATTAAGATTTTTCTAAATTTTGTCTGGTATATTCAACATTAATAAACTAAACAAGATAAATATATAGTCGTATTTTGTTGCAAAAGTGAAAAACAACATTAATTTTGACTAATTTTATAGTCAGGCACCACAATAGAAGGATATTGTTATCAGATTCCTAACCAAGAGAGAGGTCTCAAGTTGAAATCCTGTCAACAGAGTACTAGTCAGAAATGTCAAGAAGAACAGTTAAATATAAGTAGCATGAATGAGTGAACTTTCACTGTAAAATGAATAAGTCTAAGTGTAAATGTTTGCATGTTTACAGGATTTGTCCCACTATGAGTATGATGACATGGTAAGGAAGTCGATGCACCTTCTCAACCGGCACTTCTCGGCACATAACAGCCTGTACACGCGGGCCGTTCAGGCACAGGTAATGTATCTCTTGTTTGAGATTTCATAAAAAATCCATCTCCTTCAGAAGCTTAGATATTTAATGTACATTATAGAAATGTAAAACAGCATGTCAGAGTGATAATGAGGAAAACTAGAAACAGCAGATAGGTGAATGCACGGGAACTTTTATTAGCAGTCTATATAAATGTTAAGTACACTACATGGTATTTAAGGGCAACAAGTGCGATGAGCAGTATGAATATTTTTACTAATTCAAGGCTGAGCATCTATTTAAAGTCTTTTCTTGCATTTTAACCATGGTAAAAAGGTATTTGCTTGCATGAAATTTAAATCAAATTAGTACCATAAGATCATTTAGATTGTTGTGGTTTCTAGGTATTGATCACAGACACATCAGTGAACGTATACAAAGAGCTGGAAGAGAAGCTGCCAGTACTCAGAAGATTGTCGGCAAATAAACTCGGGGACACTGAAGCAAACCAGCTGGCCGGAATACTTGGTGACTTCATACAGTAAGGGAAACAGTTTTGCCCTTCTTTTTCCAGACTGATAATTTTGGGCAGAGCCAACTACAGAATGTTACATCAGCGTTATTTTCTACCTGTGTTTCACTCAAATGGCGCTGTAAATTGAAATCTGTAGTTAAGTCTTGAAACTTGCAAGGATTAGAGTCATGTTAGAATATTTAGTTTTAAAGTCCTTTATAAAATGAGGATGCTGATATTGTAAGTAACATGTACATATCATTACAGATTCTGTCACCTGGAAGGAGAGGAAGAGGAGCCACATGCTATGAATCAAAGTATTCTCTACAACAATGGTATATTCCTCAATAACCCATTCATTTTCTTAACTGTACACAAAGGGGTCTGTAAATTTATAAGTACAGATACAGCTTAGGAATTAAGGTGGGGCTTTTACAAGCCTGAAAACTGGACATGGGTAGAGAGTCATGGAGTCAGTTTTGAGGAAGTCAGCATCTAGTTGTTACAGAACATTAAAGGTTCTGTACTTGATCAAGGATCTGGAGATTGTTAAGGGTAGACTTAAAGAAGTGCTGTAACCCATTTTCCTTACAGAATCTATCTACAGTTGAACCTATAATAGTATCCACCTGGATCATGCAGCTACTGGGTGACCTGTGTTGTAAAATCCAAGACTGTTCTTTATAAAACAGATAACCCTATGTTAAGCGACCACCTAGTTTTTCTTGGCTACTTTTGTCGTGTCTCGTGTGCTTTTCTACTTTTCAGTATTACTTCTTAGTGTAAAGCTCAAAAGAGATTTGTAAAAGTATTGAGGAGTAAGTTTGTACCTTTATTATTTTGCAGGTATCATTGAAGATGCATTTACCATACTGTCTCAAGAGATTGATGTGAAACTTCTGGTATGTTTTGTTCTTGTTATAAACTCAATAATCACAGATTTTAGTTGAAGGTTAGCTGGGCGGAATATGTAGACGAACATGTAGACCATTTCCAGTACTTTAAAGCTGCTCGCTCTCAGATTTCGGTAAAAAAATACAGTTCTTCAAACTGTATGTAAATAACGTATTTTAGAATATATGGTCATATAAAAAGGCTCCAGTATAAATTCATGTTACGGATATCTCTAAATTTCAAACAACACGCTACCAAATTCGGAAGCGTTGCAAACGCTTTTGAAATTTCAGTATGAATATATAGTGTAGCGGTGCCGTGTAACCGACCTTTTCAATCGATTTCTGCAAATTCCTACCTAGATTTTTGCTTATTTTTCATTCAAGCCTTTAGTTTTATATTTATGAATAAGAATGTGAATTAATTTGAAAAAAAAAATTTTTCAAAGGTAACTGAGAGCGAGCAGCTTTAAGCCATAGATACAGGATATTTATGCGATGTCTGTGGAATTCCCAATCCACAGGCAGGATTTGTCTTTTAGTTTATATTGACATTTTGGTTTTAGAAAAGTTAAAAGTATTTTGAATTACAGAGATATTTGTCTTTCCTTTGTTGTTTAGATGGTACACCTTTCTGAAATGAAGAATCTTAAGAAATAAACTCCTGTCCTTTAGTACCTGATCTGGAAACCACAACATTCTGTTCATGAATTTAAGTGATTTTGATTTTAATTAATTCAATGCTAGGGTCAGACTAATTGCCATTATCTGTGAAGAAAAGGATTGAATATTGAAATATGGGGTCAAGGTCAAAATTTGTCAAAGGTCAAAAATTGTACCAGCAGTCTCAAGGCTGAAACTGAACTTGTTTGTTGTTGTTGTTTTTTTTACTGAAAGTATATTCTTATTTTGTTTTAGGACCAATACACTGGTTTACGCCAGGTGTTTGAAAAGACATTTATTCTACTGAAACGTCTGGCAAGGGAAAACAGCACTGTTCAGGAACGTCTGTTTGACCGTCTTGACCTGCTACTGTCAAAGGAAGGGGCGGCGCCAGAGCTAGCTGAAGCTCTCACTGAGGTAAAATATGCTACATTTATATTTTAACAGCAAATAGGCTTTCGTTGCCATTGGATACTAGGGAATCAATAGTTATAGAGTTACGACTACATCGTTATAGAAATGACATGTTTGCAGAAGTTTTTCGGTGTCAATTTTCTAAAGTATTTGGACTGTCAGAAACTCATCAGACAGTTGAATTTTTTCGTTTGTTTCACTTGACCTTATATTTTATCTCAATTTATTACAGGTATTTACAGGAAATTCAAAGACTTGTATGAAAATTGCCCAGCATCAGGTGCAGAAAATAATGGCTCTTGTTGCGGAACACAAGTCGGCAGTCCCTCAGTTCCTAGATCTTCTCAATGCAGTTGTTAAAGTGGAAGAATTGGATCTGCCTCTGAAACGTAACCAAGGTTTCGTCATGACCTACTTTATGCAGTTCAGGTCAGAGGTTGCGGTTGTGATTGATCAAGATGAGAAGGCAAGGTATGTGATAGGTGCAACTGTTTTGTATCCTGCTTTTTGTTAAAAAATAGCTAATGGGTAAACGCTTTATCTGACTTTAATATACATGTATGTATGGTATACATTGTTGTATGGAAGGGACAATAATTATTTGTAATTTATGTATTTCTTTAAAAAAAAAAATTTTTTTTTGAGGCCTTTCTTGGTAACCCTGTTTATTTTTTTCAAGAATATGAGATACAATTCATTTCATCGAAATATCATCGATACATGCATACATAATATGTGTATGAATTGATTCATAGTAATGATAATTATCATACTTGAGTAAAATATTGTTGCATTTAAATCAGTAGTACCTCGTACAATGTTGTCGTATATCTGAGCATTTACCAACAGATATTCATTAACATGAACTAGTGAGATTCCTATCTAGTATTTAAAATTTCTTGATATATAATTTTGTGCTGCTGCAAAAAAGAATTGCTTACAGTCTTGTTTCTTACAATTATATGTCATATTCACATAAGTCACTTTGATAGCTTGTGTTAGGTATTACTCAAGGGTTTGTTCCCCTTTTACTCAGCAAGCCAAAGCATTGAAATAGTCTAGTAGTGTTATTCCTACAGTATTCATCAGAAGAATAAATCTTACAAAATTTACCTGAAAAACTCTTGACTTTATTTGTCTACCAACAAAAAAGTACCTGTTACTTCCTTTAAACAAGTATTATACCATGGTACTTTTCAGGGAGAGTATTTTAACATCGTCTAACTCAACTGATCTGAACTTCCTTATCTCCATGGTGGATCTTCTAGCTACATGTGCAGAGGTTTGTGTCTTAATTCAATGAATATTTTATAGAAAAAATCTTTTAAAAAAGTTCTAGTCACACCGCATTCATAGTTTATGAATTTGAGTATGAACATGAGTTTATGTTCAGATTTTATCTTATTCAGACTAAACTGTGTTCAATGTTTATTGAATTCAGATTTAATTATTTTCTTGATAAACATTCTTTGTTATATTCAAAGCTTATCTAATTTATACTAAGAGTTAGTTGCTTTTAACCATATTTAGAGTAAATCATTTTCAGAGTTAACCATATTACGTGTTTATAGTATTAGGCGTTTATTGTATTAGGTGTTTATCGTATTAGGCGTTTATTGTATTAGGCGTTTATCCTATTACATATTTATACTACTAGGTGTTTATCGTATTTAGAGTCGGCAATGAGATTTTAATAGTTGGTTTGTTAAGACATAGTAGTTAAGTTTGTGGATCATTTACAGGGAGAGAACAGGTTCATAGAGTCCATATGTCAGACAATCTTCAAGATCCCTGAACTTCTCAAAGTGCTCAACAATCCTAACATCAATGACAACCTGAAGAGGCCCTTCCTGAGGTTCTTCCTGTGGGTGTACCTCAATACAGCGAGCGGAATGATTGAAAGTGGGGCGGGGGATATACCTCATGATACGTAAGTACACTTGCACTGAACCATTGAACAGATACAGAAGAACTGAATCGGAGACAGAAAGCTAGGATATGTAGCTGAAGATGCAGGAATTTGTTTAACATGAATAATTATATCACATATTTTACTGTCATTAACTGTCATTGCCTTTTTATGAGTCCATTTGTCCACTGTGAACACAGATTTGACTACACTGATGTATAAATACTCAAAGATTTTATTATATTTACTATAGTCTAAATATCCCTGAAGTACTGTTTATTTTACGGACAGTAGCACACTGGGTTGATCTCACCTCTTACATGCATGAGCTTGTTTTGTTATTCTGTCCTTTTGTTTTATATCCAGACAACTGTGCCAGTGATTTAACTTTCAATATTACCATTTTGTTCGTAATTTTATGCAAGGAGATAATAAAACGTAACAGTATTACATATGACACAGATCAGGAATGTATATTTTACTAAAATAATTTCTTCACCAGAGCGATGTGGGGTTATCTGACAAGTCTGAGCGGTACACTAGTCACCGTGACCGAGTACTGCAGAAACAACCCGGAGATCGTCAAACAGCTGCTGAAGAAACCTCCTGGAAGAAGGTACATTTAGTAGTAAACCTCTTACGGTCTTCATGTTGTTGAAACAGTTACGTGTTTTGCTGGAGTAAACACCTTATATTTATACAAACACATTTTATTAATGAACTAGCATCAAATCTTTCGGGGTCTTTTCCTTTTCAACAGCAAACGGATATTAAAAATCAAACTTTGAACTCCAGTTAAGACACTATTATTTTGCTTGCTTTTTAATTTATTAATTATTATTTATTACTGATGCTTGTTGTTGTTGTTTTTTCCAAGCAGTATTTGACTCTGCTAGCTTTGTTGTAAATATTTATATTCTTAAATTTTGTTCGCACCATATACCAGACTGCACATACAATTATATTTGTGTACATGTATATGACATTTTTCAGAAAACGTTTCTACTTGAGGTATATGTTCTGTGTATAAAATGTCACCCACCCTAATTTCCTTGTCCGAAATGTACGTCAGAAATGTATGTGACTGTTGCCTTGTATGTAAAAATGGTCAAAAATCTTTTACTGTCGATAGATAGGACTGTCATCCCACATACTGTTACGTGTAAAATATATTTGCTTGTAGCAAACCCTTGCTTTTTACAATCAATGCTTATTATGGCATTTTTGACAGATCCTTTAGGCAAGATTTCCAGTAAGTCACTGACTTTGATACCTCCTGCTTAGTGTAGATATATGGGATGTCTGATCATGGTCAATACTGCTACATATTCAGTTGGTTAAATTGTCATCATGCACCCCTATCAATAGCAAATGGTACTGTCAAACTTCAAAAATGGAGACATCCAGCTTTGAACTTCAGCCAGGTCATGCGTCAATGCTGGTAGAAAGAAAAGAACAGGGTCATATTAACTGCACACTATTAAACAACGCTATATAGAATATCAGAAAGTGGTTATTTAGTAAGCCCAGACTGACAAACGATCAAATTATCGATACAATCTTCATGTTTGTGCTGTCCTCGCTTGCCCTTTTACTTTCACCAGTCCTAGACAAAATAGCAAAATCTATTGGCTGTAACAATGGATAATATTTCTGAATGATTTAGAAATGTAGATGTTGTTAAGAGTGATTTTATATTTTAGTTTACATATACTGCATGTTGATGTTGTGTTTTTATTTTCTATTCTTTTATTTCTCTTTCCAGTGTACCAAGGTATGTGTATTTATTTGTGTTAACTTTTCTTATTTTTTGTTTGAATTTTAATTAACTGTTTGCCATAGGCAAGATTTATCAAACTAAAATGGTTCTATTTTTGTTGACACAACAAAATGATGTTAGTTTCTATGACAACAGCTTTGTGTGCTACTGATCAAATAAATCTATTTCGGTAAATGCATAACTTCAGTTTCATGAAATTGAAAATGGTCTAGTATAAATCAATACAAGTCGTAAACATTTAAATTCCATGTCAAATTGTTTTTCATCCAAACATCTACAGAGCCAAGTTGAGTTAGTGGATATTTTTATGCCCGGATTGGAAGAAGTGGGGGTATATTGTTTTGCAGCAGCCGGTTGGTCGGTAGATTGATAGCCTTTTGATTTCCACTCATTAACTTGCGAGAGTTTTGATTTATCAAGGTTATCAAACTTGGTAGGGACATTGGCTATGGACAGTAGATGAACCATTTCATTTTTGGAGTCATTGAATAGAATGTCAGTTCACAGTGACCTTGCATTGGAAAACCGTTTCCGCTCAATAAGTTAACTTGAATGGCGTCAAACTCAGTTGGGACATTGGTCATGCACAATAGATGAACCCTATTCAGGTTTTTGGTCACTAGGGTCAAACCATGCTTTTCAAAAATGGTTTCCATTCAATAACTGGACATTGTTTTAACCTTAGATCTTCAAACTTACCAGGCTTTAGTTTATGAAGATTAAATGATCCTTTTTGATTTTGAGATCACTGGGTCAAAGGTCAATGTTATAGTGAAGTTGTATTTAAAAAATGTTTTTGCTCAAGGTAAAAAATCTTTGAGCTCTGGTCTTTAGACTTGCAAGGTGTACAGCTTAGGAACTGTAGATGACCCTTATTGACCTTCGGTTCAATAGGTCACAGTGATCTTGAATTTAAAAAAAGTGATGCTGCTTAATAACTGAACAATACTTCGACATAAAGTCTTTAAACTTGCTGAGAATGTTGTTTATTAAGAGTAAGTGATCCCTATTGGTTTTGGGATCACCAGGTCAATGGACAAGGTCACAGTGACATTAGGTTTAACTGTTTCCGCTTTATTACTAAACAACACTTTGACCTTGTGTCTACAAACTCGCTAGGATTCTTGTTTATGAGAATTTGATTACCCTTAGTGATCTCTGATCACTAGATCTGCAGCAATTTCTAGTGTTGCCGTTACTGGGTGGGGGATGGGGAGGCATAAGTGTTTTACAAACATCTCTTGTTCATCATAAATATAATTCAATTAATTTTAGAATGCGGTCAAAATCAGCTAAAATTTCAAGCGGGTAGGGTGTGTTATTCCCGTGCCTCACAACTCTGTAGAAAATAGTTCCAACCTGTAGTGCTGATTTAGAATATCATTTCTTAAGTACACTCTAATGTAAATTTTGTTAAAACATAATGCTTGCCAAGGTAAAAAAAATATTCAGTTACTTAAAGTCTGATTTAGCAAAGCAAAAAAAAAAAAAAAACAAAGTGTACCAAATGAGTGTAAATTGGATCTTTAAATGTAAACCAAAACTAGGGGGCAAGAGTTTGAGAATCCTTTGCAACATTACGTTTTTTTGCACTTTGTTCTTTGTAATTTTTTTTCACCCTTTTCACAAGTAGAGACACTTCACTTCAAATGTTACGAAAAATTATATACTGGATAAACAATCTGCATAATTGATCTATATGCATCATTAAGTTACCAATGTTTGTCCTGCATGGGGTGGGGCAGGGGTTTTAGACAAATTTCAACTGCAGTTTGGTCTAATTCTTGACCTCTGTGGAAAAAAGTAAGTCTAAATGTCGGTAAAATGAGCCTGAATAAAGTTGAATTTCCCTCACATGCATCAACCGCTCGCGCATTCCCTTCCATCGGAAACAAGCTGCTGTTTAAAACCCCTTGGATCCCCCCTCAAGTTGGAAAAACACTGATAAGTGCATTACATACAGAACTTTTTAATTCATGTGTTACATTTTTTCTTTAGCTTGATCTGATTTCTTGAAAACAAAAAGACCGTCTGCTGTCATTAGCATTGCATTGAGTTTAGTGTTGTTGTTACGTCCTTTTTTCTCATGAACCAAAAATCTATTGCTTTGGAAGTTGGAATACTAACTCATCAATCAGTGCAAGCTGACATTGAAATGCATGTTACATAATTCTCTCTTGCATTTTTTTAAACATAGAAAAACAGAGAAAAGCTCCCGATCTGTTTAAATCTTGCATTAGCATATTCCATACATAATATTCCCTAAATTTGACCTCAATTTTTTCCAAATGTACATGTATATGCAGAATGTGGAATGGGTGATGGTTAAATAAAATTATACCTTCTTTTGCATGATACTGTTCTGACATTATTCTGGTGAAGGAAACCAATTGATTCCAATTTGAGAGAAGCTTTCATGCTCTAGAAAATAAAATTAACATTCCATTAGCTATAGACTTTTATTCTAAAATTGTATTGAGTTTAAGCACAATTTTAAGGAAAGGAGTGTGCAAAGCAGTAAAGTTGTTTATATGACAGTTTGACAAAAGAAAACAGTGGACGTTCATTGAATGTTTGTTTGAAGTGTACATGTACTGGATTTTATAAAATTCTAGTAATGTGTCCGAGCACTTTAAAAGATTCTCTTCAAGTTGGAATCACAAAGTCTCATTCATTCATTATCTGGGAGTAACATACCTGTAATAATATATTGTTATATCTGTAATGGCTGTTTGTCTTTTTTTGTTCACGCGCCCCCAGGATGCTGCGTCTTGGGGCAATGGACCGAAGTTAAAACTGTTAAGAGCTGATAGGTTGTCATTTTGAATTGTATTTAATTTCAAATAGAATAAATGTCTGATTTTGCTTATCCGTGATTCTCCCATCAATGAAGAAATAAATGGTTTGTCTTCAATCGCACTCTTTCGTCTATGTGAATCCTTTTCTCATCTGAGCATATCATATGTAAATACTACTTACACAAGAGCTTTTTAGATAAATTTTGAACTATGTTGATATTGTAATGAATTTAAACTTTTTAACAGTGAGAATTTACATGGAAAAATGACACCGTTCAGCCCATTCCGGTATTGTAGTTCTTACTACTGCTTGTTCCCAGTAGATATATAACCAATGTATTACCTCATTATTACAATAGCTAATCTAGATATTTCCCTAAACAATTCTTATTACCATATATTCCATATCCAATGCTTATGATAGAGGTACATTTGTAGAAAGGGAGAGAGGGCATAGGGGCATATATTTCAGTAGATTTTGGTAACGGTATTTTATATACACATCGCATAATTTTTTCCATACTTATTTATTATCTACCAGTTAGATGTTTATTAATTGATTGTTGAATAATCTGTTGAAATGACCTAAATATTATGTGAGCTAAGAGAGCCAGGTTGTGCTAAGAGAAAGGGCATTTAATAGGGAATATACGGTACCTAGGCTTATGTCTTACCTGTGTTTAGTACTATCAGGCTTTCACATGGTTACTTATGGTGAATAGAGATCACATGCATCTGTGAACTGAGATCACTTGCACTTTTGAACTGAGATCACTTGCACCACTGAACAGATACTGCTTGCACTTGTAAACAGAGATCATTAGCATCTGTAAACAGAGATCATTAGCATCTGTGAACAGAGATCATTAGCATCTGTGAACAGAGATCATTAGCATCTGTGAACAGAGATCATTAGCATCTGTGAACAGAGACCACTTGCACCACTGAACAGATACCGCTTGCACTTGTAAACAAAGATCATTAGCATCTGTGAACAGAGATCATTAGCATCTGTAAACAGATACCGCTTGCACTTGTAAACAGAGATCATTAGCATCTGTGAAGAGAGATCATTTTGCAGCTCTGAATATAAAATCTTTGCAATTGAAAACAATTTGTTAGCACATAAGATGATGGTCTGTTAGCAGAGATCACTTGCACCTGTGAACAGAGATCATTTGCACCAGTAAACAGAGACCATTTTAATCTGTGAACAGAGATCACTGGCACCTGTGAACAAAGATCATTTACAGCTCTGAATATAAATTCCTTGCAATGGCAAACAAGTTGTTGGCACATATGATGGTTTGTAAACATAAGTTGGAACAAGATCTTATAGCAGTCTTAAAATATTTTCCAGTTTATGAGACACATTTTTGTTAAGTAATTAAATTAAATGCCTCATGCTGTACTTGTTATAGACACGGACCTATATACACATGGATTGGCAACTCTCGTATCTTCTATACAAGTTCAACCTTTTTATCGCGTATGGCGAGATTTTATGCGAGATTTGGTTTGCCGAAATCGGAAACTCCCAGCGTCCACCTGTCCTCCATCTTGAAAAATAATCAAATTTAATCATGTCTTCTTCAGTATTTATGGCTCAATAGTTTTGTTTTTTTCTTCAAGTAACATCAGTCTCATTCCAACCTATATCTGTTTTTCGTAATGCGTACAGTAACTTTTATCGATTTTGTATGTTGAAAATTTTGTCAGCGTGATGTAGAATGAAGCTTCTCACCGTCTCCATCTTGGAACGTATCGGGGAAAAACGTAAACAATAAATCGAATTGAATCGTGTCTACTTCAATATGTATGGCTCAATAGTTTGTATTTTTCTTTGTTTATGCAACTTTTGTCTTATTCCAAGCTAATCTTTTTTCGTAAGGCGTAAGGCCAGCATTTTTTTATCTTCTGGTTTACGGGACCGCCGACTCTACTTTTTGGTGAAATCAAATAAAAATAAAAGTCCCTTTCCGTAATTTTATTTTCATTTTGTCCGCCGCTCCATTTCCTAAGCGTAAAACGAAAATAATATTTTTACGGTATAGTAGTGTTATTTTGATTCATCGGGCTCAAAAGATGCTTTGTTTTAATATTGGTTCCCGAGTTTACCTGTGTCGTTGTTTCTTTATCGATGCGTGGCCGGGATACACTCCATTTTAATGGCGGACAACACAAGTCGCAAGCATGAGTTCGCAGTATTTTAAATTGAAAATTATCAATGTTACGAAAAACAAAGAAGAATCCTTTATCAGGAGTTTCAATTTAGAATCGTCTGTCATTGATGTTGTTAATAATCTTCTCGACACTGAAAACACACTAGTTACGCATGTGTATGCGGACGATTCGGCTGTGGGTGCCGAGACAAAGTTGTATGTCCTGAAGGATTTTGGGTTTGTTGATTTCATGTACTTTAGTATTTTTAATATTAAAATCAATTACTGAATGAATATATTGGTAATAAAATGAAGTGAAAATGTTTTATTGTCAGAGTGCAGAATAAAGAATTAAAACATCGGCTTACGGTCACACAGCACTTACATAAAATGAACAAAGTCTAGACAAATTGAGAAGATTTCGACCATGGAGCAACTTGGATTATATTTATAAAGAGTCCTGTATAACAATTCATGGCCAAGTGGTTAAGGTCGCTGCCTATGAATCACTTGCCCCTCATCGATGTGGGTTCGAAACCTTGCTTAGGGTGTAGAATTCTTCATGTGAGGAAGCTATCCACCTAGCTTATGGAAGGTCGGTGGTCGTCTCTATTTTATTCTAAAACACTACAAACCACATTATTCATACAAGCAACAACTAATAAACTGCTATATATCCAATAAGGTACAAAATAGGTTAGAATAATTAATTAATGGCCAAAATATTGTTTTTTTGAAGGCTTATGAAAATAAAAAAAATCGACTCTTGTCGGCATTTTATTTTTATTTTTTTGGTCGACTGCTCTAAATTGTAACTTTTATTTTTATTTTTATTTCGCCCCCCCGACTCAATTTTTTTGAGAAATCTCCCGTAAACCAGAAGATAAAAAAATGCTGGCCTAACTGTTATCGATTTTGTTTGTTGAAAATTTTGTCAAGCCGAGTATCACAAATCGGAAAATTTCCGAAAAACACCGAGCGCGCGCAAAGCATGATGGGTAACATTTACTACGATATCGCATTATCGATTTTCGGAAGTTGCCAATCCATGTGTATATAGGTCCGTGTTATAGGTTAATCTAGTTAAGTTCATTTAAGACAGTCAGTTAAAATGCATATTAGACATAGCACCATTCTGGACATTCCATTAGATATTGACTTATGTATGAAGTCATCTTCTTCCCCTACCAGTATGGTACGGGTCAGGCAAAGCTCAATAATGGCAGCATCCACATGAGCAATTCTTGTATATTGAGTTAAGGTGGCGCTCCATTTCCCTTAGTGGGTGGGGTACATGTATTTTTTTCCTTTTAAAATCAAATATGTTTCAACTGGTTGGGATGCCATAATATTGCAGTATACTTACGCTAGTGGTTTGTGTAAAGAACAAAAGAATATATAGGATATCATAATGTTCATTCACAGTCTTTGTTTGTTTGGTCAAGTCAAGGTCATTTCCACTCAATATTTTGAGATATAATTATCAACAAAAGATTAAAATTTCATAGAGTGATTGTTTTTACTGAGTAGATGATCCTAACTGTTTTTGGGGTCAGTGGGTCCTCTGTCGGTTTTTCTTTTATAACATTCCAAAATATTTTCACAAGACTTACTCAGAACAGTCCAGTTGATCCAGTTGAGCGATACTGGCACTTTGGGGTCTCTTATTCTAATAATACGATTCCCAGATTGAACAATCAAAAACCTTTTACTTAAAATCTGTCAAAAACTGTTAGAAATAAACACATTAGTTTTGAATGATCAATATATTTTATCATTTTCACTTTATAAACAGTATAATTTTGAGCTTCATGTTGGGCCCGGCATTCTTGAGCTTTGCCTGACGTTCTGTAAAGCATGCCAGTACGACAGGGAACCAGACTTATTTTTAGCCTGAGCTACTGAATGTCAGTATAAGTTTTGGCCATTGATAGCTGAAATGTTAATTGGGCTAGTATTTAGTGTGATGACTAGATGTAATAGTGATACATTTTGGGCTTTGCAGAGACAGCATTTTGTATTTGCAAGTGCTGTAGAGGCATCATGTTGTAACCAACCTTGAAGAAAATTGGTTCATATGTTATTCTTTATTATTGCTAGGTCAGTATTGAAACTGGGTCATATGTGGTCAAAAATTAGGTCACCAGGTCAAATCAAAACAATATGTTTTGGGCATTGCAGAGACAACATTTTGTACCCAGTCATTAATAAGTTTAGTTTGAATATTTGTCGTGGTTATCTCTAGTTTCAGTTAGAAAGTAGGTCATATAGGTCAAAGGCTAGGTCAAGGTATCGGATGGGTAGGCAAATTTGTGTGCAATCACTGAAGCCTTATTTTATTTAATGAATATAATTAAACTGAAAGTGAATATCTGCCAGAAACAGATCTCGGTAAACTTATTATTCTTGGTTAGAGTCACAGATGCTTGCTATTGACTCTGGTGAGCGATATAGGACCATCTTGGCTCTCTTGTTTGAAACCCTACCCCACACAGCCTTTCCTGATTCATTTAAATGCTTTAAGTTTTATAAATTAAACTAAAATTTATCATGTGATTAAAGATATTGAAATTTCAAGTACTAACTGATTTACATTTGTAACTGATAAAATGTTTCATTTTTCTAGTGTTCAACCATTAAAGAATGAAACATTTCCACCCATTGAAAATGGCTTGAGTCTGGTGTAAGTTTAGCTCTTGTGGAACACAAATATAAGTGTCTGAGTGCAAGAGTACTTGAGTTTGGATCTGAATGCACATTTAACTTTGTTTTTAGCTCACCTAAGCACAAAGTGCTCAGAGGTGAGCTATTGTGATCGCCTGGTGTCTGTTGTCTGTCTATCGTCCGTCCGTCCAAACTTTATCTTGTGTATACATAAGGGCTGCATATTTCACTAGATCTTAATAAAACTTGGTCTGTATGACTGCCTTGATGAAATCTAGGTTGAGTTGGAATATGGGTCATCTGGGGTTAAAAACTAGGTCACAGGGTCTAACCATAGAAAAACTTTGTATAAACTTGGTCAGTATGATGACCCTGATGAAATCTAGGTCGAGTTTGAATATTGGTCATCTCGGGTCAAAAGCAAGGTCACAGGGTCAAATCATAGAGAAACCTTGTGTATGCAATGTTGTGTGTATTTGTTACTGAAACTACATAAATCTTGGTCAGAATGACTGCCTTGATGAAATGTAGGTCGAGTTTGAATATGGGTCATCTGAGGTCAAAAAATAGGTCATGGTGTCAAATCATAGAGAAACTTTGTGTGTGCAACAGAAGTAGCATTTTTCATTGGATCTTTATGAAACTTGGTCAGCATGATTGCCTTGATGAAATCTAGTTTTAGTTAGCCAGGTGAGCAATAAAGGGCTATCTTGGTCCTCTTGTTTGTGTACCTATTTATTGTATTCAGCTACATGTAAAGAAAATTAATTATTGCCTTATTTTGAATAATGTTTTTTAAAAATTGGAGTGTACTTTGATAGATAAATAATTGGTCAGTTAGTTACATTGTCTTTTAATGATGTTCGTAAAGTAACTAAGGAATGTTAGGTCAGTGACTTATAATAACAATGTAGGTCAATATGCCACTTTAAATAACGTTACTTTAGTTTTCTTTTTTACTACTGTATAACATTCACTTGTAGACTCCCTGAGATCAGGTTATAGAGTATTCTTTTACTGGAATCTAGGTACTCTATAGCCAGTTGTTTAAAAGCTAGTTTTTAGTCAGACTTTTTCACTAAAGTTCTTATGTTCTCTTTGGCCAACTGAACAAAACTTAAAATAACAATTTACTGAATAATAGTAACAGAACTATATATAATAGTTAATAGATATTATTAACTGTTTAAACCAATTTAATTTATATTTATGCCCTTTCACAGAAAAGTTGGGTCAAGATGTTAAATATAACACAGAAAAAGTTGGGTCAAGATGTTATTTCGTTAAGACAATAAAGGTCAAGGAAACAGGGGTCAAATGTCATAGGACTATATCTCCTCCCCCGTTGAAGAATTTATATGAAAATTAGGTCAAATGGTCCGATTATTTTTATTACTTGCAGAACATACATTCCATTTGTGCCAGCTTAAGGTCAAGGTCACAATGAAGGGTCAAAGGTCTTTAGACTTTTAGTCTTTAGACTAGCTCTCCTAAGGCCCTTGAAGGATTTTTATGGTTCACTGTATCAAGATGATGTGCATAGTGCTTAGTTTAGTGTCAAGGTCACATTTAGGGATCAGAAGTCATCAAGGTCACATTTAGGGGTCAAAAGTCATCAACATAATTTAGTGTCCACTTTGTAACTCCTGAACCACATACTGGTTTTACAATGAGCATGTCACAAATGTTAATCATACATGTATTATTATTGAAGTTAATGGAATGGAAGAAGTGGGTATTATAATCAAATATATTTGATATTTGTTTGGGTATTTTAATCACATTCAGTGGTAATTCTAGTTTTGGTAGAATTTACTAATTTAAATAGAAGGTAGTACATGTAAGTAGATAAATATGGAAATTATATTTTTAACAAGGTATTATAAATTTGACATATTTTGAAAGAAGTAATAAATAACAGAAAAACTAATTAATGTTATGTGACTTTACATTGTAATTGATGTTTCAGTAGCACATTTTTCAGCAGTTTGCTACGTAACATAGATGTTTCAATCATTATTATGTATCAGTCACTGTATACAGTGTAACCTCTCTTATCCCACATCCTTTGGGGCCACTGGATCATGATGGTAAAGCATTGAACTAAAGACTGTGCCAGATGTAACAGGTTTTACTGTATTGTGAAACAAAAAAAAGGGGAAACAAAGGGAAATATAGAAACCTGTTCTTTTAAATTAAGAAAACAGGTACTAGGTAATAATTATAATAGGCTGCTTGGCAGTACATGGTAGGGATGGTAGGTAAGCATAGAAGTACCCGATAGGTGAATAGAAATTAAACCATCTGTTTAGTTGTCCAACCTTTCTTAACTCTCCCTCTTTAATTGAAAGACAGCATTTTAAATTCAGCCTAGCCGATATTAATATTAGTCGAAGTTTTATAAAACAGAATACTGTGATGTTATACTTTTTCTATTGGGCTGTGCACAATTCTCTTAACACCATATATGCACAGTGCACCTACAATCTTTGTCATATATTTTTCTGCACATAATATGTTGAGGTCTTTTAACACCTGCATGGGAATAGTACATGTAATATGTGATTTACAATCTTTGTTTTGTGTAATTTATTGATCATTCTATAATTTCAGTGAGAGAGGTGTGGACAGGTCAGAACAAACAAGGGGGTCATTACATTACCTGTTTGATGCAGTCATGCCATTTCTACAGGTAAAGTCTCACCATTAGTTTACTGACTGCTCGATTACTTACAAAATCTTATATTTTCGTCCAGTTTTATGCCCAAAAGTGAGTATATAAGCTGGAACGCAACTTCTATAAAACAGAATAGGTCAATACACTTCCAGGGATAACCCTTAATGTGTGATGGTATAAAAATTCTCATTGACCATTAACAGAATTATGGCCCTTTGTTGTTTTGTCAATCCAATATCAAATTTTTAAAGCAACTCCTCTTAAACATGGGTTTTGCTTAAACTTCCAAGATAACCTTTTTTAGGGCTAAGGAAGGTTTTACAAAAACACATTTGGCTTTTTGTTTTCCACGTAGAAAGACAACCCTAAACCGGAGGCAGATTTTGCTTACTTCCAATGAACAACCTTAATGTGTAGATGGAAGAAGGAAGGAATTTTTGCACCAAATTTAACAGAATTATCCCTTTGTTGATTTTTTATGGAAGCGTTTGTTGAATTATTAAAACCCGGTTTCGGCTTACAGGTACTCTATCAATCTCCATCAACAGCAGAATTTATTACAGATCTTACAACAGTATACGATAAAACAGACATAATCTTTGGTGTTTAAATCAGCGTTGATTAGTTTGGTACAGAATTATCTGAACACTTGTTTAATATATGCACAGTTTGACATTACCAACACACTTAAGTGGATCTATTATTGTCTTGTCTATGTAAAGATGAGTTGCCACAGCCAAAGTACTGTATACCCAACATATTTCTCTGATCACAGCTTGTGTTCCTGCAGTTTTACACCAGACATGTGTTTCAAAATTTTGTTTTATTCGACACTAATATTGTATTCCATCTGTAAAGGACCAAATATGATGCCTAGAGTTAGGTACTTTTTTATTAATACATGAATTGAGGAAATTTCAACTGAAAGCTATGATAATGTGAACGAATTTTGTGTTATGAGCTGCTCTAATTTACGAGCAATCTGACAGTGATCATTCTGTCCTTTGAACAGTTCTAATCTTACAGTTGGGTGTCAGAGGTAATTGAAGACAAAGCAGGTGCAGGTTAGAAAAAAGCAAAGTCTTCAACTTGTAGTCTTGCTGTCCACTTCAGCCAGTGACCTGTCTTCACTTTAATTAGACTGCTAGTTAATGTTCCATTGGCTTAATACAGGTAAAGTCTCACCATTTTATTGCTATTATGGTACTGCTCAATTTCTTATACAAATGTCTTATATTTTCCTCCATTCTGTGTTCTGGTACTGTATATGTTGCTGATGTCTGCTAGATAGGTACTATTTACTTTAATGACTAGATATGGTCCTGTATACCTTTGCTTGAGTTGCTAGATTACTGGTCATGTATAGTTCGGCTGATGTCTGCAAGATTATGGTCATGTATACTTTGGCTTGATGTCTGCTAGATTATGGTATTATACGTTTGGCTTGATGCTGCTAGATTACTGGTCACTGTATAGTTTCGCTATGTCTGCTAGATTACTGGTCACTGTAACGTTTGGCTTGATGTCTGCAGTTACTGTCATGTATACCTTTGGCTGTGATTTCCTAGATTAGGACTGCAACGTTTGGCTTGATGTCTGCTAGATTACTTATTTATACCTTGGCTTGATGTCTGCAAGATTACTGGTCACGTATACTTTGGCTTAGCTGCAGAAACTGTATACGTTGGCTTGATGCCTGCAATTACTGTCATGTAATACCTTTGGCTGGAGTCTCCTAGAACTGGTCACTGTATACATTTGGCTTTACTGCTGATTACGTACTGTATTGGCTTGAATCTGCTAGATTAGGTACTGAATGTTTGGCTTGATATCTGCTAGTTACTGGTCACTGTATACCTAGGCTTGATGTCTGCTAGATTACTGGTCACTGTATACCTTTGACTTGATGTCTGCTAGATTACTGGTCACTGTATACCTGACTGAATAGCAAACAATGTAACCCATGATTGAAATGTATCAATGTCCAGGCTTTTGTTACCTGCTTATATAGAGAAACATTTCTAGTATTCTAAGGTTTAAAGTGAATAGATCAGAGTGACAAGTTTACCATACTGAGAGTGAGATTGTTTATTACAGATATTCTGTAGAAGCTACTATCAGATAGATACAGCTTTGCACCCAAATGAACCACAACAGATGGATGTTCTAGCAACAAACTTCAAGGTAAGTGTTCAATCTTCAGGTAGTCTGTTTGATAAAATAAGATTTAAAACTGTAACAACAGTAACTAAGGTCCTTTGAAACTCCTAGTTCTTTGGTGTAGAAGAACTGGTACCCAATAGGTAAAGCATTCAGTTGTGAAATCTTTCAAGCATCGCATGTTAATTTTCTTACTTTGTCAACTAATGTGACTAAGTTTGTCAATGGTAACAAAGTCCCTTTTATCATTGCTTTTCACTTGCTTTAGAAAGAAGCCACACCAAGTCTTGTTCTTTAGTGTCTTTAGTATCAATTGATTACCAGAACTCATCTGTCTAGGATTTTATAGCTAAGTGTAAAAGGAGTGAGAGGTTGCTAGCTCTGTATGGAGAAATATACATCACTACAGGCGATTGAACCTATTTGAATATTAGGAAGACCGACTCCAAGTCTTGTTTCTAGTATTTACTGTTCTCAGAAATTTTCCAGAGAAACTTAGAGCCTTTTAGGGCATAGAGAGAAAGATGCAGAATTATAGAGCTTTCTGGACCTACTGTATACAAAGCTCTGTAGAAATGTTTGTTCCACTTGTAAATTCAGAGACATATTCACTCTTGTTTCCTGTTTTCAGAATTTCCTAGAAGAGATTGCTCCCCTTGTAAGCATTGAAAGACAGATGCAGAATCTTATTTCCTGTATGAGTGTGTTATTCTCATCTGCTACCTTGTCAACAGAGGACATGGAAGAATTCCAGGAAAAGTACGGACAGGGTGTTACTGGTCAGGATGTCCGCAGTGATGCAAGAAAGGTAAAAGTTTTACAGCGAAAATGTGGTTTATGAGTTTTAAAGAAAACAAAGACAAAAGTTATCATGGAAAAGCAAATAAAGATAGGTTACTTTTGAAGACAATTTCACAATGTGACCAATTAAAATTTCAATATTAAAATGGAATTTTAAGTTTCCATTCTTGATCATAATAATTAAGGCTTTATGAAAATAGAATATCCTGCCTTTTTATGTTGAAAAACTCAATTAAAGCCTTTAAAATTAGATTTTCAGGGCTGCTAGGTGTTTTCTAAAACAAAATAGTGTTGATGGCTGTAAAGGATGAGATAAGGAAAATTGCTAAGAAATAAAAAAAAAAAAAATGTAGGATAAGTTTAGAATAAAAGATGCAGTCTACTGAAAAGGCGTCAGTATAAAAGACCAATGTTCTGTGTCTGTGTTTCATGTCTGTGATCGCAATTTGTACAGGGCTATGAGGAGTATTATGAAGGGGAGGAGGAGATAAACACGCAGCTGAACGTGTTTGCAGTCAACATGAAGGTAGCATATGGTGGGGTAAACGATGTACAAACACAGATTGGCTATCCTAGCAAAGTCCGTAAGTATTGCCAGTATATTTGCCAAATTGTTGTTGAATAATAGGAAGAGGTATTCTAGTTTTCCTCCTTGGAGTCTGTATACGTAGTTGGCATCACACATTCATTTTGGTGTTTTCATGCAGGAATGCATGATCAACATATTGGGTTTTAACATCATTTGAATGTTAGCAGATATAAAACCATCAAAGTTACATAACTCATGATTGAGTTTGATTTTCAAGTTGAGGCCCTTGTTTGACTTGAATAGTTTACCAAAGTTTTGCATACAAGTAAACACTGAAAGGTTTGACAGTCTTCACTTCTCTCTTATTACAATTTGTAACTTAGAAAGTGATGAGAGTTTAAAACCGAGGTCCCATGTATGAGTGCTATACACCTGGCATGTATAAGAACCAGGGGTGTCTCTGGAATTGTCACGCTTTCTGTAATTGCTTAATCCTCTGAAACCTAAAACAGCTAACCTCTTCTGGGGGAGTTGGTCACGTAGGAAACCGGTACCAACAATAAAGCTCTAATATACGATATGATTATGTGTTTAGTTGCAAGGTAAGCAATACATTCAATTGTGGCTGGTTAAAGCCGATGGTCACTTTAATTAAACAGGTGTATGTAGTTTTCAAACTGGCTGTATTGGATGTTGCCATAGTGAATGTTAAAGGCAAGCAGTGCTTAATCCAGATGATAAAAAGTTGTATTGTATATTCAGTTTAAATGACTATTTATTGTGTGAAGTAATGAAAACAGGCCTTTAGCATAATAACAGTGAACTTTGTTTGTAATTTGATCACTTGATTCTATAACAAAAAGCTGTTATATTTTACTAATGTTTTATTTGCTGAATTTCTTGGTTGAAACCAAAAGAAATCTGCATAGTCTGTTTGCTTACTTCGAGAGTTCTCTATCTTATTCTTTTATATAGCATACTCTGAGGTTGGTGGTGATGAGGAGTTACCCCTGGGGGCAGAGTTCCAGGCCCATATTAACAGCTTTACCAACTCCAATGCAAAGAATTCACTAGAAAAGTACAAGATGTCAGAAAAGTTGATCAAACAACTGGCGTAAGTACTTAAGACAAGGACATTTTGTTTTTATAAGCTGAAGGTCTTAGCCAATGCTCAGCTGTTTAGCACATAATGAAAAGTTGTTTGAATGAAATATTGGACTCAAAATATGGCAGTTATTGAGGAAGAACTGTTTGTTCCAAGATGATCGGGGAATATTTCTGATGATTGCCTGTTTTCCACTCGTAAATTTACTGGGAAATCCTCCATAGCTTGTAGAAAAGTGATTAATTTAGGCCAAAAACTTCAGAAGTTTATGTGAATAAATTGCCTTGGTCATGTGTCTGAAAGGATGTTGAAAAATAGTATGTACATGTATATGAGTTTATAACTACCCACCTAAAAAGAGACTGAAAAATTTCCAGTTTATACATTTATCTTTATTAGTTTTGATTGGCTGTAGACATACATGTATACACATGTACATATGAAATGTTCAGGTAACTGTAACAATTATGGAAACATCAAGGTGATGTAATGCAGCAAAATTGGTTTATATTTGTAGAATATCCACCACATTGACCAACCTGAGTGAGAAAGAGAGGATAGAACAATTAGAACTAGATATAAAATGCATGCAGCTACTACGTGGAATACTTCACAATGAAATTATCAAGCTGCCAGAAGACTTTGAGAATGATGTGAAGGCGTGTAAAAAGTAAGTGCATGTGCATGGGCACATACAGTTCAGATTACCTGATTAACTAAGCAACCTGAAGCAAACTTTGAAAATCTCATCCTTTGAGGATTATATAATTGACGTTTGACTTGTTTGAGTTGATATTATCAAACTTCTGGCTTAGGAGTGCTTATTCGAACGCAGTACCGATGTTACGTCTTTCTGATTGGTGACGTCGTTAAAATTTAATTATTGCATTTAGACACATTGTGCGTTAGAAAAGGGATAACTATTCAGTAATTTTGATATTTGCGACCGTATATACGGTTTTAATGGTCGCAAACAGTTTTAACAGCTGCAGCTAACGCCGTCGCCGTTAAAGATATTTGGCCATAAAACCCCGTATAACATCCAAATCAAATACAACCATATTATATGTCTACCACTCAAGAGTGGATGCATGTTTTCTTATAGTTGTGCTCAATTTGGATAGTGAGCACATAGCAGTGTTTTAAAAAGGGTACGATGTCTAACAAAGTATGTCTACATGTACTGAGCTATACTTTATAGTGTTTGCAACTCTAAAATAATTTAAGGTTACAGTATAATATTGAAGAAATGACAAAAATATATAAATCTCACTTATTGTAGAATAATAAATACGGTGGCGCCCCGATATGTAAGGATATGTAACTGAGTGTCTGTCTATGCTGATATGGTTCCTTTCTAATACATGTATATCTAAATGGTGTAAATATAGTTGAAATAACTGTTGCTCTTTTTCTTCAGTTCCTGTACTTCCCATATAATGAATGACAACCAAAATTTATGACATTGTGCTGTGGTTAATTGAGTATTGTATCACAGGTTTGTCCGTACAGAGAAATGAGGTACAAAAACCAAGCTTAAGGTGCTGAGCTGTGTACATGCATTAGTGATGTTATTTCATTCCAGACAATTGAAAGTGATAGAGGACGCACAGAATGCCCTAAACTACTATGGTAGTATAGATGGTACGTTAGAGCACCTGTCACGACCTAACGATGATGTTGTTCGGGAACTTCTGGCATTCCTTGCTGCATTACTATTCAACGGAAATGAGGAAGTCCAGGTAAAATTTATTAAAACAACAGAACAGCTCACAAGAGTGGCTGTTTCCAAACATGCATAAAATCAGTCATATTTATATTAAAAAATTGGATTTGAGTTAACTTGTCCTGGAGTGTGATAAGACAAGAATATACATGTATTGTGGATATATTGATTGTTAACTGTATTTGCCCTTATTGATACATGTATGCCAAAATATAAGTGGGATTCTATCGTACAGAAATTCTGCATACTAGATCAACATGTTCAAAATTTACCTAAAGAGTTTAACATATATTCAATCAGTTTTGTTTGAACCACGAAAACCGTACCATACTTGATAAAAGCCTATTTTATTTGAAGTCCCAACTGAATTGCAATCCACAGTATCTAGGACTCTCTCCGTCCATGTTCACGGGAGTATTTAGGACAATAGGCAGCAATGTACAAAAACAGTAGTGTCCTTAGATCCAATATTTATTATTTACGCATAATAAAGCATAATGGTTTAGAAATGACTATTTTCGGGTATGTCAGTAAGTGCAAATACAGTATTTAACATTATTTTTGACTGAACATGCACTAAAAATTACATTATATTTTTACAGGCAACGGTGTCTAATTTTTTCAGTGGCACAAACGATGAACTGTTTCTGTTCATTGTTAAAGAGAAATATAGTCTCAGTGAAATAGCAATAAGAGAGAGGTACCTGTTACTATAGTGAAACCTCTCTTTGTGTAAATCAACTTAATAAGCTAGTTGTTTATGACGATGTTTCCCCGCAATTTTTCGATATTTTGTAGAAACAAACTCTGACAACAAAATTATAGTTTTAACCATAAAATAAAAATAAAAATTGTTGGTATAGGTGTAATAATATCACGTTAATTTCACTCGTGAACACCAAAAGTAGTTATTTACACTTAATATCACTTTTGGTGCCCACTTGGTGAAATTATAACGTGATATTACACCAAACCAAGAATTATTCTCTATTTTTTAAAATTTTGCTATAAAAAGTTTTAGAAACTTTTAATAATGATAATATTTTTAGTATATGAGCTTACATCTGCAAATCTGAAGAGATACAAAAGTTTTTGAAATGCTTGCAAAAAACATTCACATGAATATTTTGTTTTTAAATGAGGCTAGCTTATCAAATTGATTTACAATATTCTTTGCTTTGTGCTCAGTTCTTAGAATGATCTCTAAAGAAGAGTAAATAATGTTTCTAAAAGCTCAGCAGAGAAAAGCACTCACTGAGCAAAAGAAAATGTAATAAAATAAATAGTACAAATCCTACACGTTTGAAGGCTGAGAACTATTTTGCTTTTATGCTGAAATACTGTTGTTTAGAGTTATCAGTTTAATTTTTTACACTTTATCTCCTTAGTTGTAGGAATCTGTTGTGTACATGTGTTTGAATCTTAGCTGGTATTCATAAAATATCTTCGTTAAATAAGATCAGAATAGTTTCCGTTTTTAAGTCAGAAACTTTGTTTGTTTTGCTATAGCAGATCTATGTTAAGACCAAGTTAACTTGTACCCTGCTGGGAGCAGGTGTTTCTGTCTTTCGACCAGTGTAGATCATGATCGGTCAATGAATTTTGGATCATCACATTGAACAATTAATTTCTGTCACGATTGGATGATAGAAATTCCTGTGAGAAATGAAACAGGGATATGGTTTAACTTAATGGATAAGAAAATCTATTTTAGTTCCAAAGAATGTCATGAAATATTGTTGAAGATGCTTATAATTATGAATGCCAGTCGTAGTTTATGAGATAAATGTTATAATTTTGCATGTTTCTTTGAATTTCAGGATGTTTTCTGTATTGATGTAGTAAATGCAAAATTTCTTTGCTAACTAGGTGTATAGTCTTGAGAATGTGATTTCCTTTCTTAAGTTATAAATTTCACATTGAGCTATGCATGGATTGCCAAGACTGTGAAAGCTATATGAATTGGTCAATTTATATATGGCAGTAAGTGGCTAGGGCTAGTTTACCATTCTCAAAATCTTGTCTGAAAGCATTGTTCAGATTTTGGAATAAATCCACTTGAATGTTTTGGTGTTTCCCATAACAATTCTTGTTCAAGATTTGTCAAAAACATGGCCCCCAACAGTCTATGCTCATTTCTTTATATGTCTGTGCAGTAAACTGAAAAAGGAAACACTCAGAAACTGTTTTTCAGACTCTTCACACACCAAAAAAAAAAAAAAATAGTGTCTAGATTAGTCTGACAATAAAAGCACTGAAAGTACTGAATATCATTTAAATTGGTTGCTAAAAGGTACTTACTGCTGCTTTATGTTTGCACATAGGACAAAAGCCAGTCTGTTGCTTGATGCTTGTATGTAGTAACATTCACATTTACAGGGCAAGATGTTTGACTTTTACATTGGCTCCAGGGAAGAAACTTTTTTCTTTGCTATAAAAGGAATGTTTACTCGTTCCCAAGTAGCAATTAGAGAGAGGTACACTTTTTAGATGGTGAAATGTCCATTGTCCCAATATCTTGTGTGTTTAAAACTTCAAAAGACAGCCATAGATTGAATGTACTTGCAGATCTATTTTTTGTCAATTTGTGTGCTTGTTAAATGTTGTAAACTGCATTTCACAATTGCCTATTATTATATCTGATAAATATATTGATTTTTTTTATGTTTCTTATTACGCATTTTCTTACATATGTGTAATGTTGCCTGTGATTGTGGGTAAATGTTTGTGTGTCTGTGGCTGTCTATTGATATATGTTAGTTTTTCTGTATATAAATCATTCATAAGTCTACCTCCACTAAGGTCAGGGTGCTGTGTTTTGTTGGTGGAAAGGCAGTGGGGATGGGGCTATCTCAGAGCACTAACTCCGAAAATGTAACACCCAAAACAAATTTGCAAAGAAGTGGATACAAAGATGTCCGATAATTATACAAATCTATCCAGTTACATACACTTGTAATTTGAAGGTAGTTTTATTCTGACAATAGCTTGGACCCATGAAAATTGAAGTTACTTCTATCTAGATTATAAATCTGTAGATTATGTGTTGTCAGCTAGATAATGAAAATGTAACAGGTCTTTTTCATGGGTAGAAAAGGTAGACTTATGGACATTAAAATACAGCATAATCAACTTTCAGTTCAGCTGATATTAACATGTCTATCTAATAATTCCACAGGGTGATATGTACGAATATTTCACTGGAACGAGAGAAGAGACATTTTTCTTCGCTTTTAAAGATAAATTTACGCTTGCCCAAGTGGCAATGCGAGAGAGGTACATTTCATAAATACAGAGAATATAGTTTAGAATACTGGTACAGCTGTACTCTCCTCTACTCACCGTTGCCCCAATATCTTGTGTGTTTAAAACTTCAAAAGACAACCATAGATTGAATGTACTTGTAGATCTTTTTTTTTGTTTTACAGCATAATCAACTTTCAGTTCAGCTGATATTAACATGTCTATGTAATAATTCCACAGGGTGATATGTACAAATATTTCACTGGATCGAGAGAAGAGAAATTTTTCTTGACTTTTAAAGCTAAATTTACGCTCAGCCAAGTGTCAAAGCGAGAGAGGTACATACGCACCAAAAATAGCATATGCCTTTATGTTAACAGATTTTGAACTCCCACAAGTAAACCAAAGTCAAAAGTTATCAATATGTCATGTCTGATGCTTTTTGACAGCAGCTTGGTCACAGATATTCCCATGTACCAAACTTTCATATATAACACATTCAAGGTCAGAAACTACCATAGGTCAAATGATCAAAGGTCAGAATGTATTAAGGCTTTGAAGAAAATCTGGTCACTTCATAATGCAAAAGAATTTGTGGTATTTTATAGGCATTAATTTCAAATTGCAACCAAAACAAAAGAAAGAAACTTCACATTTTTCTGACCATAATATTTTTAACTCAGATCTTTCAGTCAGGGTCACAAATCTCTTGGCTTTGTTTTCATTTTCATTTGGTTTGCGATCGTTTAAGTCACAAGTTAACATATAATGTGTACAAAGGAGGGAGCCTATGTAGGGGAGAAAGCTTGTCTCTATGCTAGAAACATTCCACTCTATCAATGATAGACCTTTCCTAGTACTAGGTACATTTTCCCTGCTTGAACCTGTATTTAGTTTTGTTATTGGTTCACCATTATTTAAAGCTTTGAAATCATTTTACATGCCTGTAACACTGTCTATAATCACACAAAGCTCTGATGCTTTACTGTATATTCTTGCTATTATTAGAAGTATGCTCCTGTCAAGCAAATTGTGTGGGTATTAATCTAGACTTTGAGTTGAATCTGAACAGGTCTGAATGCAAATATTACAATCAGCTTAGATAAAAGGTCAAGGTCACAGTGGAAGTCCTGCTTAGTTTTCAGACAGCTGTGGAAATATCTGTCTCGTTAGAAGAGAGTTCAGTCATTATGGCATAAGTGACCTTCAAAATTTCTTTTGATGAAGGTCAAAGTTGCATTAGAGGTCAAACGAGAAATTTAATATTCATAGTTTCAATGTGGTATTTAAATGAGTTAGGCAAGGTCAGGTCAGGTCACATTAAAGGTAAACTTTAAAATTTACTGCGAAACTCAATAGTTAAGCAGTTGGCAGGAGTATTTTTTAGTTTCAATGACTTATTCAGTTGATGAAGATATTGGACAGTTTTCAGTTGCAAAATGATTTCATATTTGTTACTTTCCTGCACCTTTGCTATTGCCCTTATTTGGCACTAATCTTGTTTTTCTATTATGTAAATTATTCTGATTTTCACAGTTTGCTTGCTAACTTTTCAGACTAGCATGTATGAATTTTTCACGGGTACCAGAGAAGAAACTTTTTTTTTTGCCATAAAGACAAGAGTTAGTTTGTCAACCATAGCAACAAGAGAAAGGTTTGTTGTCATTAGTGACAAGCAGTTGTGAATGTTTGCATGCTGTTGAATTGATTGCTAGCACTTTGGCAGCTGTTCCTTATGGTGGTTAAAAAGTAGATGCAATTTTGTTGGCCATTAGCACTTGGGTTTTGTGTTTGTTCACAAGTTACTTGCTATTTCTTGGATTGCTTGTACTTAAGTTGCTGTTTTGTGAGATTGTTTACACCTTACTTGCTGTTTCGTTTATAGTTCATGCACTACTTGCTGTTTCATGGATTGTTTGTACATGAGTTGCTGTTTATACCCCAGAAACGAAGTTTGGGGGGGTATATAGGAGTCAGCCGGTGGTTGGTCAGTCGGGTGGTCGGTCAGGCGGTCTGTTGCATTTTCCTTGTCCAGAGCATAACTTGAAAACTACTGGTTGGAATTGAATTCAACTTCGTACAATGGTCTAGCACAATGAGAGGAAGTGCAGTGCACAAGAACCATAACTCCATCTTGGGTAATTACAGAGTTATTGCCCTTTGTTACTTTTCCTTGTCCTGAGCATAACTTGAAAACTACTGGTTGGAATTCAATACAACTTCATACAATGGTCAAGCACAATGGGAGGAAGTGCAGTGCACAAGAACCATAACTCTATCTTGACTCATTACAGAGTTATTGCCCATTTTTACTTTTCCTTGTCGCAGAGCAGTACTTGAAAACTACTGGTTGGAATGCAATACAACTTAATACAATGGTCCAGCACAATGAGAGGAAGTGCAGTGTACAAGAACCATAACTCTATCTTGACTAATTACAGAGTTATTGCCAAGAACAATATCTCTATTTTAGTTTTTTTTGCAAGGTATTCTGTTACTATGAACTTCCTCAGTTTATAAAGCAGTCTTTTGGGGGTATTAATCACATTTAGTGATAGGTCTAGTTAATGGTTTGTTTACACCTTACTTGCTGTTTCATGGATTGTTCATACATCAGTAAAGTTTCATGTGATTTTTCACACAGAAGTTTCCATTTCATGTGATTTTTCACAAAATAGTTGCCTTTTTATGTTAATTTTAGCTCGATAGTTGCAGTTTCATGCGATTGTTCATATATTGCTTTCTATTTCTTGTTAATTGCAGTTTTATTTTGATTGTTAATACACTAATTTCAGTTTTATTGGCCATTCACACAAGGTCTCGGTATCATGTGACTGTTTAAACATTCGGTTATTCGCATGTCATTTGTTGTTGTTGTTGTTTGTTGTTGTTGTTGCTCATGGTTGTTGCTCTTGTGACAAGTTGTGTCAAGCTTGTAACAAAAAAGCTCTGATATTTGTAGATGGCTATTTGAGGTGCACCACTAGTTTAGTTAGAAAATTAGGAGTGTTGGGTACGTCCAGGGGCAGGGAGGGTGGATCCTTGGAAAAAACAACTATACCAACATGAGTAGTAGATCCCGGAAGATTAAAAAATATGCATGTAGATTTCATACCTTATATTGACTTGTGGGCAATGTATGGATGTTAAGAAATTCTCTGTTTGTATGATGCTTTTTCACACTGAATGTGTAGTAAATATATTCTTGCATCCTGTAGCCTTTCAGATAGCATGTAAATTGATGCTTCACTTGCATTTGAAGTTCCTAACGCTGCATGTGTAATAATGCTTCATTTGAGATTCTCTCCTTGTCTGTTTTGCTTGTTAATAATTTGTGTATGTTTTTCTCCACAATATTTTGAAATGTAGATTTTATACTTTTGGTTGCTCTATATCTTCACTTTTATAAAGATATGACCTTATTGTATTAAAATGAAGCTATGCACTTAAATAGAGTTATTTACAATTTCTGTTTGTTTATGTAAAGGAAAAGGTGATATGCATGTGTAAACTGTCAATTTTGAAAATACTATTTAATATGTGTAGTCATTAAAGAATCATTTTAAATATATAAAATCAACAGTATTAAAGTTAGAAAAAAAAAAGCAAATCCAGTCAAACAAGATTAAGATGTAGATGAGAATATCTTTTGTATCAAAGCCCTGCTATGTAAATACCAATGTTAAACCTTAGGGAGCACATTAGGGGTCGTCATATCTGATTCCATACCTGTGCATACCTGAGTTACAATGTACATTATTACAGTTGTGTTCCATAATGATACATTTCTTTATCTTGTTTTTTACATGACTATTTACACCTCCAAACATTGGTTTTCACACAGCAGGGCTCAGTTTATGTTATGTTACATTGTACTGTATGAAATGATCACATGACCTGTATTTCAGACGTGTGCTCCAGGCAATGCACCAGGCTAAGATTGAGGAGACGATTGCTCAGGCTAAGGCTTTGAAGAAAGCTATGAAAAATGGAGCCATGGCAACAATGGTATGTTATGAAATCAGGCCATTACAAACAAAAGGTTTTGTTGTTTTAGCATGCATTTATGCAACAGTACTGACATGATTGTTTGGCACCATTTACCGAGACGTCATTCTTGATGCACATGTATATGCACTGTGCTCAAGATAGAAGCTGCATATGGTCTACTTTCCTCTTGAATTTATCAGAGTGTTATTTAAAATCTGCCTAAAAGTCGCAGTTTTCGTGCCAGTGGGTCTTTTATGGTCATTAAATGCCCCTGTTGAATTTTGTGGTAGGCTTGTCGCAGGTTAATTTTTCCTCTGCACGCAACATTGGTACATGCTTGTTCAAGCTCTGGAGAATGTGCCTGTAGACCTTTCCAGCAGTGGAGGTAGATTGCATACCTTACCTGGGGTTACCACAGTAAGTTCTAAATTGGTACATGCTTGTTCAATCTCTGGAGAATGTGCCTGTAGACTTTTCCAGCAGTGGAGGTAGATTGCATACCTTACCTGGGTTACCACAGTAAGTTCAAGGTCATTAGTTGGCACAGCTATCCAAGGGAGACAAACATGTTTTACTAGCATCAGCAGCATATAAAGCAATTAATAAATATCTTCAAAAAGTCAAGTTTCAAAATCTGTATATGATGCACATGAAATTTACTTACAATGTACAAAACTGTATGTAAACTATGTTTATAGGCTGTGGTTTCACTAAGAAAGACTCTGATGAACTCCATGACATCAATGAGAAAGTCAATGGCAAGCCTCAGTGCTCGACCAGGTTCCAAGAATAGCAAGAAGGTAAAGCTTCTCATGTATATATAATTATTTCAAATGTATTTAACCGTCAAGCAGTAAGAATGACAAGTTTCAGGAAACTTACGATTCCTCTTTACTGAGGTACAGCTTAAAATGCACAAAAGTAAATCCTAGGATATATTTTTGTTTGTACCTTTAGAAAGACAAAACAGTTGCATAAAAGATGTTATAAAGATTTAGATAGAATTTGGTGACCTTCCAGACAGAAGTTTGATTTGGTTGGTAGAAGTTTGCACTTTTTAAAGTGTTGCTGAGATAGTTATCAAGTAAGAACCGCTTTGTTCTGGATTAAGTTCACCAAAGGGACATAACTGAAAAAGTCAGTACAGCAAATCAACTGCAGCACACATTATTGAGTATTGAATAAATTGCTTATTGGTGAGTACTTGTGGTGAGCTATTGTTACTGCGTGTTGTCGGTCATCCATTGGGGTGCATTGTCTGTTGTCAACAATTTACATCTCGTTAACCACTGGGCCAATGTCAACCAAACTTAACAGGATTGTTCCTTTGATAATCCTCTACAAAATTGCTTAAACGTTCTGCTCCACTGCACAAAATGGCCAGCAGAGCTTAAAATAGAAAAACGACATCTCCTTAACAACTGGGCCAGTTTCAATCAAACTTCATAGGATTGTCACTTTAACGGCCTTCTATCAAAATTGCCCACAGAGCTCTGCTCCAATGCACATTTATTATCTTTATTATCTGGAATTTTGAGATTGCAGATGTTCTCTGTTCATTCATGGCCCTCTTTGCATTTTTTCCACAGGGACAAGGTGGCTCCCGTGTCAGCATGGGCTCCAAGAATCCAATGCTGGTACCCCCAGGGGAGCCAGCTGGAAGTCTGAAACCCCCAGTCATACAGCGGATACCTAATGGGCTGGAAATGAAAAAAATACAAGCCAGTAAGGCCAGTTTTGCCAGCAGTTCAAAGGCAGGCAACAACAGGGTTGTCCCAGTTATTCCAGACATAGAAGTGGAGGTAGGTATTTAGGTATTAGACATAGTTTTATTCTAGGGCCTTTCAAACCCTCCTTTTAACTTTGGCCCCCCCCCCGGGTTTTGTTGATATTTTCCTGAGATTGATTTAAACATAATAGTTAAACAGTTTTAACTACAAAACTGCTATAATGTCTGAATAGTTAATGCTTATTACAAGGTTTAACAAAATACAGTTAAGTCAAACTAAGAGTGAAACATACATGACCTTGATTTAGTTTAGTTTATACCAATTTATTTTATTACTCGAAAAGATAACTAAAACACATATGTTACATATATCATTTTTAATTCCATATCGTGTACGCATCCATGATTGTGTTATATCGTTCTGCACGATTTTAAACTTTTATAATAATAAAGTATGGCATCTTATGGCCACTCTTAGCCGAGAAAAAACGGATATGAAAATGGTCTAGAGAGATAACCCTCTAGACCAGTCGACCAGAAGGGGACCAGGTACGTATTTATATTACAATTTCTTATTAACCAGTACAGCGCGACGACTTAGAGGCAATCGAATGGTATCTTCCATTTGCTCTACAGATAACTATAGAAACAACAAAAAATATCGAACGAGCCAAAGGAGCAGGCTGTACTATAAAGTACTGTAGTCTAGCTATAAACCGGAAGCAATGCAAGACTAAAATCGCAAGGCTATGTATAACTGAAGCAAGGCTATGATGAACCAGCAAGGCTAGTAAGGTATTACCATAGTACTCGAGCAATACCTTTTTGTACACCACAACACTCACTGTACCATACCACTGTTGCAAATAGCTAGCAAAAGCCACGTAACTACTAAAAATGACCTTTCGAGATTTGAAAAGCTCTGATGTAGGACCCGGATCCACGCTGATAACGCACGGGGCGGAGACCCGGACCAGAGTTAAATGTAAAAACAAATAATAATTAGCAAACAATACGCAAATTACCCAATCAAACCTGGTCGCCTTCCGGTCGGCAGAATTTTTCCCGGCTTAGCTTTTAGAGTGACAAAATTTTAGAGAATAGATTGAAAATTGTGTAATCTTAGTATGGAGTATTAACTTGATATGCAATAAAATATCGTATACAAATGACCATGCGTAGTATTGTAAACCAAAGCGATGTTGCAGCCCTGTAAGGCTCAATGTTGATAAATACTAAACACATACTCTAACAAGTAAAACACAAAGTACATGTTTATAAACAAAAAACGGAAAATGAATAGGTCGTCCTAATATTGAATTAAACTAAAAAGTGACACTTGGAGATGATGAACTTTACTAGTCCTGACACAGGCACTTGACTTTCTTGTCCTAAATTTATGCACACACGTGATGGTTTAAATTAACACAGGTATAAAGTACAGTTTATCCTTTGATCCCGAAACATCCGCGTAATATTTTCATAGTCATTGCAGCTTCTATTTTGCATGGGAATCCTTCTAAAGATAGACCTGTCGCACCCAAGTACTTCCTTGGTTAAACCATCCGCCGAAAACGTCTGTGTCATAGATCACCTCCAAGATGTCATAACATCGGCTGCATGGAATCTGTAATGTAAAAACTACCACGCACAATTAATTTGTTCAACACCGCCATAAATCATGTATTGTATTTTTACCCATATAAAGTTTCTAACCGAAACTGAACAAATTGTCAATAATTTATGACGTCTAAACAAGACAATAAAATGAGCACGAGTCTGGGGTGTGGCGGGTGGGCAACTTTTTTATAACTTGAAACCTATTACTCGCACAAAAAAGCGTGGTTGACTGAGAATGTTGTCCGTGATTTCTTACTTATATAGATATAGAGTGGTTCCCGGACTATAAAGTATAAATACCTGTTACGTACGCAAAACCAAGAAACCAAAACAGGTTTTACCTGACGACGACATCACTGTAAAGAATACACACCTAGTTACGAGACAACGTTATTTCGTGAAAAAATAAAAGAAATTATTTTAATTCTAAAATAATTTGCATTATTTTATTACTCGAAAAGATAACTAAAACACATATGTTACATATATCTTTTTAATTCCATATCGTGTACGCATCCATGATTGTGTTATATCGTTCTGCACGATTTTAAACTTTTTATAATAATAAAGTATGGCATCTTATGGCCACTCTTAGCCGAGAAAAAACGGATATGAAAATGGTCTAGAGAGATAACCCTCTAGACCAGTCGACCAGAAGGGGACCAGGTACGTATTTATATTACAATTTCTTATTAACCAGTAAGGCGACAGACTTAGAGGCAATCGAATGGTATCTTCCATTGCTCTACAGATAACTATAGAAACAACAAAAATATCGAACGAGCCAAAGGAGCAAGGCTGTACTATAAAGTACTGTAGTCTAGCTATAAACCGGAAGCAATGCAAGACTAAAATCAGCAAGGCTATGTATAACTGAAGCAAGGCTATGATGAACCAGCAAGGCTAGTAAGGTATTACCATAGTACTCGAGCAATACCTTTTGTACACCACAACACTCACTGTACCATACCACTGTTGCAAATAGCTAGCAAAAGCCACGTAACTACTAAAAATGACCTTTCGAGATTTGAAAAGCTCTGATGTAGGACCCGGATCCACGCTGATAACGCACGTGGGCGGAGACCCGGACCAGAGTTAAATGTAAAAACAAATAATAATTAGCAAACAATACGCAAATTACCCAATCAAACCTGGTCGCCTTCCGGTCGGCAGAATTTTTCCGGCCACAATAAATTTGCCACAAAAATTTATCCCCCAAAAATTCTGAACATCGTTGCGAAGCTTTTACTATTGAGATCCGCTAAAATGCAATATGATTTAGGACAATTAACTTAATTTTTTTCCTGCGACACGTGTTTGATAATTGTTTCTTTTGATATAATGTAAGTAAAATTCTATACCGACTTGGTTTAAATGAACACCGTCGGGCGGTAAAAGGCAGTTTCTTTGTCAATTTCAGGTGAGATTATGTCCCCTTTCCCAGAATCAAGAACAATTTTACGGCCCATTCTGTTTTACACGTTTGCCTTTTTTCAATTTGTTTATCTCCTCCATTCGACCCCTGCCAATTTTGCCTTTTGTAAGATGTCAAGCCAAACGATTATAGTCTGAGGAAAGGCTTCTCTTAAATAGAGTATCTCACAGCTAACAATATTCCTTATTTCGGGCGTTTTAATTTTGACCAAATCGTTCCCACCTAAGTTAATGATGATGATAGCAGGCGGTGACGACAGTAAGACTTGAGCCTCTATCTGGTGGCGTAGTCCATCCCATCCAAGACCTCGCTTCCCCACCAAGCAATAGACACGTCGTGAAGCTTTAAATTTGGTCTGTTGGTGGTGATTGCGTGGACCCGGCCCAGTACGGAATCGAATCTCCGCGACCCAAACATCTAAAAGGGAATGGATTTTGTGATATGACAAGTTAAACGGACTTGGTGAAATTATTACCGTTTTGCCACTTAGTAAGGACAAGGCAGTTTTGTCGAACCAATGAAAAGGCTTGATTAAGTGCGTATATAAAGTCTGTAACAATTTGAAGACCACCTGCCAAGTTTCATTATGATTTCCGACGGGTACCCCTGTACCGCCAAATCTGTTGCCCTACCAATTCTAAAACTGTGAGACCGGAAATATCCGGATTTATAACGGGTTTTACTGATCACCACCGAAAGCACGTGCGTAAATTGAGACCTTGTTACAACAGATCCATCTCTATGACAAAAGAAGATTGTGTGATACTTAGGCCGCAATTCCAAGAATTGTAGAAGTCCGCTAACCGGGCATATACCGTCGCTTTGCCTTGGTAATTTAATAAAAACAGGTGTTCCCCTCTGGTTTGTTTTATAGCGACGGAGACGTATAAGAACGTACTGATTATTCTGACCGAAGGAGATATCATTTATGTGTATCGCATGATCAATCTGAAAGGGGCGTGATGCTGTTAGTTCGCTAACCCGAAAAAGACCGAAGTATGCCAATGTAAACAAAGCTGTAAACAAACTTGTCTCATAACTGTCATAACAGACTGTTGGTAATTTATTGCAGATTTCCACTAAAACAGGTTTAGTTAGCGGTGCCCTTTTTGTCTTGGGTTGAACGACTCCTGTGACAACCCTCTAATACCTTATTTATTACGAATGTATTCTTGAAGTCTGGAAATCCCCGTATCTTATGAAAATAATTTATCCCCGCCAAATATGTTGTTATGGACTTCGGAGATAGACCTTTTTCAAAGCAAAATGGTAAAAACCAAATGATGTGCGCTACTGCAATCGGCCAGGTATTTGCCAAATTATGGTCATTTCTAAATTTATTGAAAACATTTAAAGCCGTATATACGTAAGTGCTGTATTTGGTGCTATTGATGAACAAAGGAGCTGTCTTGTTCTACGTTGAAGACGTTCCATAGAAACGATGGTACTAGACTGGGTTTGAGGTCGGCTTCTGGTGCGAGCTCTCTGAATCTCGTCAGCTGTGAACGAGATAAGCAGTCACAGATAACATTCTGACGGCCTGGTACATGAGCTGCTTTCAGCCAGATATTTAATTTTAAACAGCGTAGCGTTATCAATCTCACAAGACACATAACTCGGTCAGACTTGGATGACAATTTATTTAATATGTGAAGCGACTGCAATATTATCGCAATTGAATTTGATTTTTTTGTTTTTTAAGTGTTGCCCCCAAACAAACAGTGCCACCATGATGGGGAATAGCTCTAAAGTAGTAATGTCTGATGTAATACCCGTTCTGTGCCATTCAGCTGGCCATTTCGCGTGACACCAATGGCCGAAAAAATAAATGCCGAACCCTAAATTTTCACCACCTGCGCTGTCCGTATAAAGCTGTAGGTCTGCGTTTGACACCCAGTATTTGTCGTGAAATAATGATAAACCGTTATAATTCTGCAGAAAAGCCAACCAGGTGTTTAAATCTAACCTTATTCCTCTTTTTAATCTGAGGTGGTGGAAAGGCTTCGTTAGACCGCAAATTGAATCTATCAGACGGCGAGAAAATGGCCTACCCATGGGTATAGCTCGACAGCAAAAATTCAGTGAACCAATGAGGGATTGCATCTTTTTTAAAGTAGTTTTCTTATGGGCTAACATTTCCCTTTATTTTTGTAACGACTTCTTTAATTTTAGACTCTGGTATTCTGACAGTCATATGGATCGAATCAAGCTCCAAGCCTAAATATATCAGCACTTCAGTCGGACCTTCCGTTTTCTCGTCCGCTAACGGAACACCTAATACTGACATGGTTTCACTGAAAGTATTCAACGCCACGTGTACACGATGCTATTGTTCTGTCTGCCCCCAAAAAATCATCCAAGAAATGAATTAATCCGCCCGATCTCAATTTTTCTTTTTAACGCTGAATTCTAAAAATCTAGAAAATCTTTTCAAAAAGTAATGCAGCTTATCGATGCACCGAATGGAAGGGCCTTATCAAAATAGTATTTTCCATTAAAGCTAAAACCGAGTAATTCATAATCCGTCGGTGTTATCGGTATCAATCTATATGCGTTGCGAATATCAGTTTTGAACATTTTACAGTTATGACCTAAATCTTGGACTAAGCTAACTGCTTCATCGAAACTTGTGTATTGGACAGAACACAGTGCTGGGTCAATAAAATCATTCACGGACATGCCCGGAGGGTGTGATAAGTGGTGAATCATTCTATATTCGCCAGGTGTTTTCTTTGGCACAAGGCCGATTGGTGAAATAATTAAATTGGGTAGAGGTCGCTGTGAAAATGGACCAGCTACCCTACCAGCTTCAACTTCTTTGTTTATTTTCGATTGAATCAGATCTGGGTTTAACTCGGTGGATTTTAAATTCTTTGAATCTCTGGGTGCCCCCGGCCCGGTATACTGGACTGGGAGCCGTGTAAAAACCATTTAAAAGAAATTCAGCTTCCTGTTCATCGTAAAATTGTAAGTAGTCCTTTAATGCTGAAATTTTAACAGGAGATTTTGCTAAATTTTTTAATATCCACGTTACTGGGTTCGTCTATCTGCAAAACTTGCCTAGAGTTAATATTTTCTTGGCGGCCTATAGGTGCCCCGTCGATTGAATGGTCTGCCACGAAAATTAGGTTTTGGGGTAGATTGAGCATTGACAGGTACCCCTGAGCTAACACACTTGAACGCAGGATGTGGACCTTGACATTTTGAACACGTGTGCGCGAACCTGCAACTAGGCCACGCGCATGCGCCAGTATTAAAATCGTTGCACGTGTACCTGAAGGGATTGGAAGCAGTTCTAAGAACAGGCCTTAATTGCATACAACGCCACCATAGGTCGTTGTTAATCTGTGACCACGAAGCTGGTGAGATAGCCTGGCGCAGACGAAATTGTTCGTCATATTCGCGCCAACTTAGTGACCCTTGTCTCATTGCAGCTTCCCTAATGTTATACTGTAATGCAACAATTGGGTAAACTTTGTCGGCATGATTTGACAAATAAACGGAGGCATAAATCAGAAAAGCATTGGTCCATTTTTCTATATCATTGATTTTTTTCTTTTGCATTCTTTCTGCGTAGTTTCAATATGCCCATCTGTATTTAGCCTGAAAACCGTGCCGCTACAATATTCGGACAACTCTACAGCCCCTTTAAGCATTAGCGAGATTCACATAAGCGCCCTTAAAAATTTGTTGCTTCAGTGCGGCGGGCACGTGAGCGCAATATCATCATCTGCTACTCGTAACATTGGCAACCTTACATTGTTCGCGCTCTTACATGTGTCACCCGAGAACGACGGACTATCTTCCGGCAATGTGCGCGGAGGAGGCACGCAAACGAACGTTTATGTGCTCAGACGCTCCTGAATCAGACTCATCTGTTGAGTTTTCGTTTGGAGCCGAATTTGCTGAATCAGGTTCGCCACACCCCAGCTGAGAATTGTTTGCATTAACGCCTAATCTTGACTTAGGAATTAGTTGCGACTCTCTCATGAGTTGCTCAAAATCAACAACATTGCCGTACCTGCATTTTTGCTGTAATAGCGGTCATCAACCGAATGCTCCAATTACGCCGGCTTTCCCTTTTTCTTGCCGCCGCTTCTGGTTTTGCCTTGCGTCCGCAATACGTTTTTGTCCTTTTGGGAGCGAGTTTCCAACTCGCGCTCTGCCCCGGCCTCGTGGCATCGTAACTCAACTTTTTTATAACTTGAAACCTATTACTCGCACAAAAAAGCGTGGTTGACTGAGAATGTTGTCCGTGATTTCTTACTTATATAGATATAGAGTGGTTCCCGGACTATAACAGTATAAATACCTGTTACGTATACGCAAACCAAGAAACCAAAACAGGTTTTACCTGACGACGACATCACTGTAAAGAATACACACCTAGTTACGAGACAACGTTATTTCGTGAAAAAATAAAAGAAATTATTTTAATTCTAAAATAATTTGCATTATTTAAGCTCTATTGTGAAGAAAGCTTGTAGCTTAGCAAGTCACTCTCGAGTCCGCTTCCTGGAAAAAAAACAGTACTGGTGTCATAAGAGGAGGTACGGTCTTGGCCTCAGTTGGGCTCGAACCCACAACCTCCTTGATTTATCAGCCTTTAATCTGTTAAATATCAAAAATGATTTCAAGTACTATTAATTGTAAACTCTCTGACTAAAAGCAAGAAGTTCAGAATGTAATCGTAAAGCTTGACTGTCCATTCTGATCATGATCTACAGTGATCACTTAGAGGGGATCACATAGAAGGGATCACTTAGAGGGGGTCACTTACCACTGCCAGTAGAGTAAGTGTTTAAGTGAATGATTACTTTCAGAACGTGGATGATGAAGAGTTTGCTCACATGTTAGAGGAAGCGGGAGACATGCCGGATCTTGAGTTCAAGGACGATGGTTACATTGAGCTGGTTCTCAGGATTCTGGGCCTGATGTGTGATAACCAGCACTCTGGACTACAGGTACCATCAGTTTGTGTAAAGTAACATTGTAATAATGTGCAGTTATAGAGCAGTATATAAATATCCCACTGCTTCGAGTGTATCAGTAAAAATGTCAACATGAGGAAAATAGTGTTACCCGAGGCGAAGCTGAGGCTAACAGTATTTTTCCTCATGTTGATATTTTTACTGTTACACTCAAAGCAGTGTGATATTCATTTCATTATGCTGAAAAAAAAATTATACACGCGACGGTGGGCATGCAAACAGTAAGTAGAAGCACTACCATACCGTACGGTTTGACTAAAATAGATACCGCGCTGTATGCCGTGTAACGGTAAATGATACTGTATATTTCTAGCGGTCTAGCGGTCATGTGCTGCCTTGGCAGAAACAGTATGAATGCTAACTGTGGGAGTTGATACTAAATTGAGGCATAATAATAAAGAATCATTTGTAAAGTAAATTAGCAGCAAAATATGATCTCAACCTGTTCTAAGTTCATTTTTTAAGCACAGAGTATGCAAGCATGTCAAGGGAGCATGTCAAACTTTGTTTACTTATATTTTGTGTGTTTTTCAGAATTATCTCCGAGAGCAACCAGACAACATCAAGTCTGTTAACCTTGTAGCTGAGACAACAAAGTTCCTGAATATTCTGTATTCCAACATTAATGCTAACTCCATTGCCTTGATCACACAAGTCTTTGATACGCTTGTTGAGTTCACTTCGGTAAGTATGAAACTAAAATTTATCATCTTCGCTTTACTTGAATATTGGCCAGGAATAGAGCCTGCAACAGGGTGACTTTACATAGTTGTAACTGACCAGAATGGATTTTGTTTAGTCCAATATTACAAACCACCTCTGTTGAATGGTCACCGTTGCTGACTAAAACTCTCAATAAATGAGTGTCATGGCTTCAAGTCTAGCTAGCTACTCGCCTGACACCTTACGTGAGAAAGTTAGCAGTTTCTTACAGAGGATTTTAGGCTAGTACTTGTCCTTCAAAGGAGCAATGCTCGGGTAAATTGCCACCTGTATATAACTGAAACGCTGCTGAAACAAACGTAAAAACAACTGAAATACTGATGCTCTAGTAGGTATGTGCTTCAGATCAATGAGTATGTTACTTACTTATATATATATATATATATATCTCATGTTTGATGCTTCAGGGCAACGGTACTAATCAGGCGGTGGTGTTTGACAACAAGGTCTGTGACTATGTTAACCATATTCTACGTGTTGGAGTCTACAAAGATTGCAAGGAGGAAGAGGTGAGAAAATTAAAAACATTTTTAGATAAGCAGGTTGCAGTGCAAGTTCATACCCTTGAATTTCATTCTTTCACGCTGCTTCATTTCTAAATGGGACTTGTCCAATTGTCAGTTTAGACAGTACCATTTCATTGGTACATACTTCTTCATTCAGTCAGTACGGTATGTTCTCAGTTAAGATCACCATGAAAAATGAATGGTATTGCCTACATTGATAGATGGGTAAATCCATTTTCATAATTTAGAGGGGTCCAGGATAAGAACCCTGCTGTAAACAAACAAGCGGCTTAATCAATCGTTGTTAAGTTAGGCAAATAGAATCTACAAGAGTCAGTTAGGTAAATAGAGTTAGGTAAATAGAATCTACAAGTCAGTCAGGTAAATAGAGTTAGGTAAATAGAATCTACAAGAGTCAGTTAGGTAAATAGAATCTACAAGAGTCAGTTAGGTAAATAGAATCTACAAGAGTCAGATCTGTGTCATATCCAGATGTCTAAAAGTACCGGCGAGCAAATTCAAGTAGCATATATAAGAGATAAGTTTTCAATGAAACGGCCCCTTAGTCGTGTTAACGAAACTTTTGACATGACTCTATGGTTATAATCTCAGATGTTTGTATTTGTATAATCTGATTTATTGATTACATTATGTGTTGTATGTAATAGATTATTATTGCGGATCTATTTACATCAAAACAGCTGAAATCCAGTGTTAGATGCAGGAATACTTTATCTTGAATGTATCTGCTGTTGAAAGTATTACAGCAGTTTTTAACCAAACTCACGAAGATTTTCATACATACAGCACGCATACAATAAAACCTGGTGAGATTCAGTTTGAAGCATTTTCAATGAATTTGCATTTCTTTATCACAATGTGCAGGTGTACTCGCTGAAGAAAGCGATAGGGATCTTGATACGATGTTTGACGGAAGAAAATCCTAAAGGTACTGAGGATGATCAAGCAAACTTACCCAAGGTAAATCACAGAAATTACGTACTGATTATTTATTATTTGCTGTTGTATGTCAGTTACTGGCGATAATGTCAAATCGCTAGATTGTCATTGTTTCTGCAAAATCTGTGTTGTTGTGAGAGAAATTGAAAGCCAATTTGAATAACAATGGCCCAAGGTTATATGTTGGAAAAAGAAGTGACTGTCATTCTTTCCTTTTGTATCTGTAGAAATTAACATTTTTTTAATGGAATTCCAGAGTAAATAGAACCTCAAGTGGGCTGTTGATAGTTTTGTATATAGAGGTATATGTGATGTTTTAGTGTTTAATTCAACAAAGACTTGTATTTCAGCATCGTTCAGGGCCGGTAATTATCAAATATAAAGTCCAAAATTATGTGTACTAAAATCAGTCCAGATCTCTCAGTCCAGAATTTGAATTATTTATCCTAACACTGTGTGTCTGTCTGTTTGTGTAACACATAAATGTATTTTCCATCATGGAATACGGATACGGGCATTTTCATCTCGAGTAAAAATGTTTTGTTTCCCTCTTGCATAAGACTGGATCTTGTTCATCTTCCATACAAATGCTACTTCTTCATTTTGCATAAATTACGTAAATTGCTTCCGTGACTGCCCAATAATATTTGAATTGTCAAAGAAAACATCAGTGTATGTTTTCTTCTCCATTACAATATAGCTGGTCACAGGTATATGATGATGTAATGATAGGTGCTGTTAAACATTACAGCTTAGTAAATCAGTTGTTTGTTCCTCGTCCGGAGAGAGCCAAAGGTTCAATCCTCAGATAGGTACATTAAGTTTTAGTGCTAAAAGTTGGATGTGACTGTATGTGCCGTTCATTCATGTGTACCTTGTTCTCCAGACCCATTTAAATTCAGGATGGGATTGTAATATAACTGGGGAGCGTGTTACAAAGTAGAACTTGACTGTGAAAAGTTGTGACATTGTGAGTGGCCAGGTAGCTCAATTTGTGGAGCATCTTTTGTGAAGTCCTTTAGGTTTGAGTCCTAGTGGAGCCACTAAGTTTTCACCACCTATTACAATAACATGTAATTTTAATTAACCCCAGTTTTGTTTTTCTTTGACCATGTTTCTACCATTTATCCACAGTATGATATTTTCCATATTTAACGGCTGCATCACGAGTTGTTACATTTGATTCATTAAACTTTGTGGACTCCTGAAGGAGTTTACCCCTTACCTTGCTAAATTTTGAATTTGGACTTGTCCATTCTTCAGTTTGGACATTCCAATTTAGTCTTTATAGGTGTGTTCAGTTAAAATATACTGACATGTTGCCAGTGTTCACTCTGATCAGTGTGATCAGTCTACTGGCTGATCATGATCTACGATGCCATAAAAAGTAGAAATACAGTATATGGTTATTTTTTTTAAAAATGTTTTGTGTTTTGTCTTCCTAAAAGTTGTCAGAGTTGGAGCGTCATGACATTTCAGCAAAGGTAATTTGGTGTAGTAAAACATTTACAGCTATGATATATATTATGAAATATGCATGTAGTCTTTTAATCTTAGTTCGTCTGAGCCTTAGGCTCAGGACAAAAGTTGTTGTGACCATTCATTGTCTGTCCGTCCGTCAGTCCGTCCGTCAACATTCACCTTGTTAACAGAGACCCTAATTTTGACTGAATCCTTCTTAAACTTGGTCAGAATACCAAGTCTTATCTTGATTAAATCTGGGATTGATTGAAACTGAGTAATCTGGAATAAAAAAGAAAGAAATTCCTTGTTAACACTGTGGGTCAGAATATTTTAAACAGCATTACACAGGGTCAACAACGTTTTTAAGGCTGTAGAGGTAACATTTTTGTTCCAATTAATAATCTTATTTAAACTTTAAGCGGGTCAATAATGTCTATAAACAAAACAATAGGATCAGTATCGTAGTACCATAATTCTTGCCTTAATTTTAGTAGTCATAATCCTTTTTATATGTCCGTCAAGACAGGCAATTTATGGGTCGGCATGCAGGTGGGTGTACACAAAGTTGTCTGCCCTCTAACTTTCTCACCTCTTATCAAAACTTGCTGTGAATGCTCATCGGCTTAATATCTTAGCCAAGTTCAATAACCAGCCAAACACTCTAGAGTTATTGCCCTTTAATTGCAAAAATTGGAACACTTTTAAGTTGTCTGCTAACGGGCATATTTTGTGACAGTTTTGTACTCTTGTCTCCTGAACTTAAGTTGCTTAAAACTAATTTTGTCGTAAAGTATACTTGGAGTAGATTTGCTGCTTGTGTATTATCACACTGCACACTGCACACAGCTTTTAGTTGAAAACTGTGAATCAGTATGCATCATTCGTGAAACGCAGGTAATATAGGGGGCCCATAGGGCAATGCTGATAGCTTGATTCTAACTTTATTAGCTTAATTCTACATGTATATAAAATTACTCGGAGGAACAGATAGGTACAGATTATAGTCTTCTTGTTCCTTATAGAGAGGTAGAAAGTTAAAGGCTTTGTAATATTTTTATTGTATTTTTAGTTTTCAAATTTTTGCACATTATATGATTTTGATGTTGTTGTTGTTGTTTATGTAAGGTTGTCTTTCATGTTAACTCATTGTTTATTGAGGGAATGTAGCTTTTGGTGAATTCAAACTCTCATGATTTTATTACATGACTATAGCTTCTAATGAAAGCTTAAATACATATGACTTGGTGTGTAGGTCATGGATGTGAAATGTTTGGTTAATACAGGAATGCAAGCTTTTGTGGACCTTAATTCATTGTTCGGATTTGTAACTTTCCAGGAAACATTATATCTAATTATTGTGTTTACTTAATGGAAATTTGTAACATGAAAATCTTAGAATGATATAGAAGTGTAGGCTCAATATTTCCTTCTTAGAATTTGATGTTTGAAGACTGAAGATAGTGTTTGCCAGAATTTGTAATTTAAAGCTCCAAAGCTTATAATTTATAGCTACAGTATGTGCAAAGTGACAACACAAAGTTATATATCAGGTTTTGACTAATGTGCACTGCACAATATTTATATGACAATTCTTGGCTACAGGTAGAGCAATATATCCAACATACACTGCACTAAATATACTAAATTGACAGGTTTTCCCTAGCAAATAACATTTTAATACATCATTATTTGGCTTATAAAGTTCATTATGAAAGCTTGAATGAAAAGCATGGCTTCAGATTAAAACATTCTGGTGTGCCGATACTTCTTAACCATCTTTTTGTTAAGACTGAAGATAATTAAAAAGTCACATTTCAACAGACAGTTATTACTGAAAAATGTAGTTTTACAACTCAAGTTACATATATAACAAAAGTAAAGTGTTGTCAATGTCTGCAGGAAGGTCTTGGTCAAATGTAAACAAAAGTTGACCAATAGTAAAATTTTAACGGGTTATGTTACTCTGTATTTCTCAGAGATAGATTGATATGTTACTATGAATTGTTCAAAGTTGAATTTATTGGGTATGTCACCCTGAAATGCTCAGAGTTAATTGTTAGGGTGTAACAATACGCTCACCCTGCAATACGATATGTATCGCGGTACAAAGTGTACGATATAATATGTATCATGATACATAGTTTTAAATGAAAATGTTTGGATGATGTTGTTTTATGAACGTTGCCATATTGGAAGTGTTGCCAGTCAACAAAACAATGTCAGCAGGTTGTTAAGTCTTTACTTGTTGTTGTATCGCCGTCCTTTTCGACGGTCTTGAATCCAAAATGATTCCATATTTTCCCAAAAAAAAGTTTTAAAATAAAAAAAAAAAAAAAAAAATTTTTTTATTTATTTAAAAAATTTTTTTATTTTTTTTTTCACAAAAAAAAAAAAAAAAAAAAAAAAAAAAAAAAAAAAAAAAAAAAAAAAAAAAAAAAAAAAAAAAAAAAAAAAAAAAAAAAAAAAAAAAAAAAAAAATAAAAAAATAAAAAAAAAAAAAAATTTTTTTTTTTTTTTTTTTTTTAAAAAAAAAAAAAAAAAAAAAAAAAAAAAAAAAAAAAAAAAAAAAAAAAAAAAAAAAAAAAAAAAAAAAAAAAAAAAAAAAAAAAAAAAAAAAAAAAAAAAAAAAAAAAAAAAAAAAAAAAAATAATATTTTATAAAAAATTATAAAAAAAAAAAAAAAAAAAAAAAAAAAAAAAAAAAAAAAAAAAAAAAAAAAAAAAAAAAAAAAAAAAAAAAAAAAAAAAAAAAAAAAAAAAAAAAAAAAATAATTTTTTATTAATTATAAATTTATTTTTTTTTTTTTTTTTTTTTTTTTAAAAAATAAAAAAAAAAAAAAAAAAAAAAAAAAAAAAAAAAAAAAAAAAAAAAAAAAAAAAAAAAAAAAAAAAAAAAAAAAAAAAAAAAAAAAATAAATATTAAATTAATAAATATATATTTTTTTTTTTTTTTTTTTTTTTTTAAAAAAAAAAAAAAAAAAAAAAAAATAAAAAATAAAAAAAAAAAAAAAAAAAAAAAAAAAAAAAAAAAAAAAAAAAAAAAAAAAAAAAAAAAAAAAAAAATTTTTTTTTTTTTTTTTTTTTTTTTTTTTTTTTTTTTTTTTTTTTTTTATAAAAAAAAAAAAAAAAAAAAAAAAAAAAAATAAAAAAAAAAAAAAAAAAAAAAAAAAAAAAAAAAAAAAAAAAAAAAAAAAAAAAAAAAAAAAAAATAAAAAAAAAAAAAAAAAAAAAAATAAAAATTTAAAATAAAAATATTTTTTTTTTTTTTTTTTTTTTTTTTTAAAAAATAAATAAAAAAACTTTTAATTAATATGACAGTGGTGGCGATTTTAATTCAGCTGACGCCATATTTGTGGATTTTTAAATCCCTTGAATCAGAAAATGGGAATACGCCATACAGTACAGTGCCGTACCGTACGTCTCAGCAATGCATTTAATTCAATGGTTAATCGTTACACCCTTAGTTAATTGGTTATGTTTAACTCTGAATCCTGATTGGTCAGATATCATATCCTTAATCATGTATGTTTGATAACAATTATGAACAAAAATATTTCTAGATTTTTTTAAAACAGGTAATGTAAGTATTAATGAAATAATATTTTTCAATCAATGTGTTACAGGAAGTGATGGAGTACTTGGATACTGAGGTTCTTGTGAACACCATGAACGAGGCCTGGAAGGCGTATGAGGTAAAATACATTTGATTTCAACTATATTTGTATTACTTACAACAGTGCACTTTCTGTGTAATGGGTATACATGTATGATAACATAGTTTTATGAGCACAGGTTTTTTTTTTTTTGGTGGAATTTTACAAAAGTGAATTATGTATAGGTTATGGATATATATTATGCCAGTGGTGAGTGATGTCCTGTGTGCTGGAAACTAAAGGAGGTGCCACACTTTTCATCATGTCCACCAATTTAATTATTCTAATTTTGTATACTGAAAGCACTGCACCTGGTGATGACAGTTCATTAGTAGTGAGGATAGTTCATTAGTAGTGAGGAAAATTCATTAGTAAAGAAGAAAATTAATTAATTATTTTAAAAAAAATTTTTAAAAAAAAAAAAAAAAAAACCAAAAAAAAGGTCCCCCCTCATACCCTTTTTCCCCCTGGTTACCCTAGTGTTGGTGGAGGGCAGTGATCACAAGTGGCCATGTTACAATATAGCTCAAGTTAATAAAAGTTTGCAAAGTTCAAAAAGGATTTACAAGCTCTAATGAATATAATTTTATCCAATGTTATGAATTCTGTCAAAGAGCAATAGTTGGGTGCTTTTCATTATCCCCTGCCAGGAAGTGGGAGGGAGATTATAGGAATAAATGGGGTTACCCTTTTAGGACCCGAAAAAAAAAGGGTCAAGGTCACAACTTAAGGTCAAAGATTTGGGTCTGTCCTGTCAGTATCAGGAGTATTTCCTTGACCTCCCTACTTCGCAGAGGCCGTTTCATTGACCCCTTGAACAGTATCATAAGTAACTTTATTTTCCTTTTGAAAACCCCCCTCCTTTTAAGAAAACTACACTCACTTTATTATATGCTAGCTATAACCTGTTTATATTATATGCTAGCTTGTTTATATTTTTATCTCATTAATTCACAGCATTACATTATATTTTTGTCACATTTTAGGAATCTGTAAGTAAATACGTGTGGCTTATTGTGATATATATATTTCTTGCCTAACTAGTTAGCCTGTAGCATTTAGTTTATTTATTGGGCACTAAAATGTTTATGAAGCAACTACCTGTTTACATCATGTAAGAAGCAGATCCAGGTTTGGGCCGCATTCCTATTTTTGAAATTAAGTTGTCATAATTAACCCATCTAGTAACACTTTTGTCTGTCTTAAGTCATTTTAGACTGTATCCAAGATGGTCCTAGAGTTAAATACATGAGACTGTTATCTATATATTAGTGTACTTCAACCTTGACCTTTGATCAATTAACCTAAAATCAATTTAGGTCATCAACTTGTGAAGACTAGAATGTATACTGAAAGATTTTCATTGAGTTATCATTTGGAAGCCGTTTTCAAAATGATAAGGAACAAATTTTCTAGGAATCTTTTTCCCCTCTCTTATTAATATGAAAATTTTATATGGATATAACATACTACGTATATTAGTAAGAAATTCAAATGGTCCCTAAGAGCTTGTTACATGCAGAGTTTACTCTACCCCCTAATAAAAAGACTCCGCATCATGTATTGTAAGTTATGGTGTGAACAGGGAGTTTGCTAGTAGTTAAAGAATTGCACTTACAACGAGTTCCTGTAACATTTTAAGATAGCATACATTGAATCCTTTTGGTGGCATAGCTTTGATTTAGTGTGATACAGTTTGCTTGTATTGCTTTAATGTAGTAGAGAAAGGTTGAGCAGGGGGCATTGAAGTTGTAATCCTTTAAAAAAAAATGACTAAATTAAACATGTAGATCGACAGTCTGCGGTGAAGTTGGTAACCATATATCGTAAAGTTGACTTTCTCAAGCATGAGGCAGATCGAGTTTACATAAAACATCAATGGAAAGCATCAATTTGAGGGTTAAAGTAACTTACCAGAAAAATATTTGTCAAAGACATACTTGTGTACACTGATTACTGTACACTGATTACTGTACACTGATGTCTGTACACTCATTTCTGTACACTCATTACTGTACAAGGTGTCACCAAAAGGTTTTGCAAGCTTATTTTTTATGTCAATTAGCATAGAAGCCTCGCTGTCTTACGCTTACTGATATATTACTATAGCGAGCTTTGTAGACTAACATGTATATGTTACTAACAAACAGTCATAGACTCTATATGCTTTGTACTATTCCTAATGTAGATATTCAAGTTGAGGACAACGAAGGTAATTGTTAAATTCCCTGTGGTCCAGTGTAATAATTTTGTATTTGTTTAACCAGTTAACATTGTTCCTGTACCCAGTGACCGTTGTAACCTTTGACTCCTTGCAGCTGAAACTTGAGAACAAAAAATCAGACTTAACTCTTAACACCCCAAAATTTCTAAAATGGACTTGTTCATCTTTCATTTGCGCTAGAAGCATTTAATTTTCGTAGGGGAGCTCAGTGAACATTTCCTAAAGTAGTAGCAAGCACATAAAAATTGCCAGACTGCCTGGAAATGTTGGGTGATCATTGTTTATCAATCTGAATTGCAATATTCATTGTAGATATGATGCCCATGAACATGTTTGATTTGAAATGCCCGTGCACTTACAAAAAGTGAACAAATTCATTTTCTGTAATTAGAACATCCTAATTATGTTCGGCAAAACATAGAACTCCCAAGTTTCAGTTGCATTTCCCTTACATACTGAAAACTCAGTGCTTGAATTCTGATTGGATATACAAAAATAGGTGCTTTACTAATGAAAACAGTTAGGATAAGTTGGCTTTTACCATTATACTTCTAAAAATGAGAATAGTTTGTAGATACTTGTGGCTTACAAGAAAATATGTATGCCTAATGTAGAAATGTTGCTGTATGCTTAATTTGATAGGAGGTATTGCTGTCTAAGCACTGGGTTAAGGTATTGGAAATGTATCCTTTGTTACTCCTTCTGTATCCTTTGTTACTCTTTCTGTATCCTTTGTTACTCCTTCTGACAAGACAACTCTTCTTACTTAAGAACATTTGGTAACTGTATTGATAAACTTAAAATACCCTGTACTGTACTGTCATTTCTGTTGTATTTTGTGTATTTCCTGTTTTAGTCAACCTTTTTACCCAACCACAGATCTGGTTTGCAGTAAGAGTTACTATAATTACTGAAATACAAACACCAGTTATTGTCATGGTAATCAAATTGAGCATTAATTAATTATTCAGGTAGTTATACTCCCTTTTATCATTTTTGTCAAAATACATCACATTTTTACCCGCCTCAGCTCCTTATCACAGAAATCCTTCACAATTCACTGACCATTACTCTCTGTTAACATTATCAATGTCAAAATCCATCACAGGTATTCAAAACCTGGTCATTGCTCTCTGTTATCATTACCTATGTCAAAATCCATCACAGGTATTCAAAACCTGGTCATTGCTCTCTGTTATCATTACCTATGTCAAAATCCATCACAGGTATTCAAAAACCTGGTCATTGCTCTCTTTTATCATTACCTATGTCAAAATCCATCTCTGTTATCATTACCTATGTCAAAATCCATCGCATACATTAAGTGTTATCACTTTTTATGTCAAGATCCTTCAAAGTTTTTCATTGTAGCCAGTGTATTACTTGTTCAAACACCAGTGAGATGGCTTTTGCTATAAATTGAGATGCTTCTTTCTGTAACTTTTATAACTTACAATGATGCTGTTTAATAGATCTGCCACATTAATTTCATGGATCTCCTAAGAAATGTTAACTTGCTGTCAGTGTTGGTCATAATTATATTCAACAGAATAAACATAAATATGTTCGTTTACTTTTCACTTTAGGTATTTGTTTAGAATGTTTGCTGTTTTATACTTTCTGGCATCAAAGCTGTAAGGTATAGAGAAAAAAGAAAAGAAAAGAAAACTGAAATTAAATGTGCTCTGTTGACGATACTGGCAAAGATTATTTTGACATAGTATCTGGTATTGAATTAGATAAATATATTATAATATGTTCACTTTTCCCCGTACTTTATTTAGTTTCCTAAAATTGATAGCTTAGCATACATATTTATTAGACTACAAGACTGCATGCTATCACAGAATGCTCCATATTTACAGTAAATAGAAATTTGGCACTAAAATTTTCAGCATGCTACAACTAATTATTCATATTCATACATTTGGCATTGTCATAAACTTACAGTGGCGCTATCATTTTGACATATCATAGCAGTATTTCATATCTTCAGTGTAATGCTGTCATATGAAACTAGGCAAAAAAAAAAGCTGCCCATGCTATAACAACAATTAAAACGTATGATGCTTTGTGTAATATATTTATTTTGCCGTATCCGTGTGGCTTGATTCTAATGTTAAAATATGTTTTGATTTCAGTCGAATACAGATGAGGATTTGGACACATTACTTCAGAGTGTTGGGTTCCAGTATTACCATTTGTTAGCCAGGAAACTTGACCTTGACCCAAATATGAGTAAAGATGGTAAGTTACGTTTGTTATATATATTCTCTCTTGTACTTAGCAAAATTTCAGTATTTACTGGAACTAATATTCTGCTAAATTTCTAAAGTAAAACTTTAGTTCTTGAAATTCAATACATGTACTTCGAATCTATTTTTAGGATGAAATCTGTGATCTTCTATACCTTTAATACAGTTTTTTAACTCATAATAATGTTACTTTCTCCTTTTAACACTTTTGATAGGGTAATATTCCAGTTGACAAGGAAATATTCCAATTGATAGGGTAATTTTCCAGTTGACAGGGAAATATTCCGTGTGGATGATATTCCAGTTGAAAGGAAATATTCCAATTGATAGGGTAACATTCCAGTTGAAAGGGAAATAAATATTCCAATTGATAGGGTAATATTCCAGTTGAAAGGGAAAGATTCCAATTGATAGGGTAATATCCCAGTTGAAAGGGAAAGATTCCAATTAATATGGTAATATCCCAGTTGATAGGTTGATATCCCAGTTGATAGGATGATATTCAAGTTAATAGGATGATATTCAAGTTAATAGGCTAATATTCCAGTTGATCCAGTAATATTGCACTGATTGGATAATATTGCAGTTGAGTGGATAATTTGCAGTTGATTGGATAATATGGTAGCTGTTAAATTAAACATGCTAGCTAATAAGAAAAGCTAATAATTTGATTATTTTATTTAGCAATTTTGAAGACAGAAGAAAGGAAAACAGCATTTGAGCACTTCGCTGAAAGCACGTTGTCTATTGAAATTATAAAGGATGATGCGCTACAGAAGATTTACTTCCGGGTCAAAGACAAGGTAACATTCCTCTGATATACAAGTAACTGATAGGATGATTCCTAGCAATTCCCCTGCTTTCCCATCTTAAGACCTTTTTATAAGGGATTACAAGTGTGTTATTTAAAAATATGATAATATTAACAGAAGGTTTTAGAAAAATCATACAATTCTTGGTTTGCCTTTGCAGAAGTCTGTACACTGGTTCAAATTACAAGGTCATTATGGAAATTTCTTGTGGTAAACATAATACCTTACTGTTTTGGGTTAGCTTTTCAAACTTCAATTACACTGTTTGTGTTCCATTTCAGAAAGTCCTTCGAGAAGAAATTAAGGACAAGTTCAAGTACGAGGTTGATAGATCATCGCCTAGCAACAAGATACGAGATTTTATGGACTGGTCCAGTGATATTATCAAAGACATCAAGTACCAGAGAAGAGTTTATGCCAATCCTGTGGGTAGATTACTAGTCAATGCATGGTAAGTTCTTTGGAAACTTCGACAGTGCACTCGTGCATCATTGACTAGCCTAGCTGGTGTTTAAAATGTGCAACTACAACTTCAGAAATTGATCTCTGAGTGTGCCATAGGACCTTAAGGATGGTTTGATTAATTTTGAGAGCTGCATGTGAAACTGGCCAATGTGTATATACAGACAGTAGCAGTCCAACAAATAGCTGTGATAGGATGTTAGAGCGTCCCGTCCGTATCTTGTAATTGCAGCCATCGTTTGAAATCAAAGCATGTTTCTTAGTTCAGCCTCTTAAAGCCCTCTAGAAAAATGGAAGTCGTTCTCTTTTTCATCCGGAGGTCATGGATAGACGATCGGTACTCATTTGACATATTATTTAAATGGAGGTAAAACACAACTTGACTATTACTGTGTATTTTGAACCATATTAATTGACCAGTGTTCATATTAAGGGCTGCTTACTTAATTTTACAGAGTAAATACACATGTATTATTTAACTAGAATGAATTATTTAAAAAAAAAATCATATTGGTGACTTTAATGTATTTTATGAATATACATGTACGTACATCTGTTTTGCAGGCTCCCGTTGAATTACCTTGTTATGTTAATTACTTTTGCAATCACTTTGGTTGTTTTGATATCATGGGAAGAAAGCACTAGTGGACCTCGGTAAGTCCTCTGGTACCATAAACCTGTGACTCTAATATCCCAGTAATATGGAAAATTAAGAGGTTTTCATTAAATTAAACGTAAATTGGCCATAAAGCAATTAAACTAGACATTTTCTGGCGATGTTTGAATTTCAAGTGCTGACTGCGGAACTGTTCAAAAGTGTATACAGAAATAGATACTAATGTGTACGATAGCATGGCAGCGGATGCTGGAATCATTCTGAAACCCTTAGTCGTATATTCCATACTGCTGGGATACGTGGCACAGGTTTTACCTTTATTATTATATCTTGTAATCGTTCATGTATTTCTGTATGGTAAATTTTAGGTTACCTTTAAACTACATAATGATGCTTGTAACCTTGGTGATAGCCATTGTTATCATGGTAACGTGGGAGGAAGGCAACACCAGTGTTCCAAGGTCGGGTAACATTAAGTGTTACATTTGCAGTTGTACCTTTCGGTTGTGGAGCACAAAAAAAATTGAAACACTGTTTGAATGTTTCATGGTGTCTTGTTACTTTATGTACTCAACCAGAAGTTTATCTTTGAAACTTTTCAAGTAATGATAAGTTTGGCCATGAAGTCAATCTAAAATGGTTGCTCGTCTACCACAAGCTTGTATAGACTTCTGGATGTGTGTATATTATATGGTGTGAACGCCTTTAGCAGCCTCATTTAAATACCAAAATCACTAGACAAAGAATAGTGACAGAAACTGCAGTCCTTGCTGAGGATTTATGAAGAACCAGTAATGCATTGAAAACATTGAAAAACATACAAAATAATATTTTTATTTTTATGGTGATTGAATATAACTTGTTTGCTGCTAGTGTATAAATGAGGCTGTCTTACACAATGAATTTAACTTTGCAATGTTTTAACCTTAATGTATAATTGTCTTAAATGATAATCAGACTACAGTCCCCACCTGGTAACAACCCAAAAGTTATTCATCCTGCAGGACCCCAAGTTTTTAGCCCCTTGCCACCTCAGAATCATCCTCCCTGCCACCCAATAGTTATCCCCCTACCACCCCAGGGTTGTCCCCTTGCCACCCAAGAGTCATCCCCTCTGCCACCCCAGAGTCATCCTCCTGCCACCCCAGAAGTCGTCCCCCTGCCACCCCAGAGTCATCCTCCTGCCACCCCAGAGTCATCCCCCTGCCACCCCAGATTCATCCTCCTGCCACCCCAGAGTCATCATCCTGCAACCCCAGAGTAGCCCCTTGCTACCTCAGAATCAACCCCTTGCCACCCCAGAGTCATCCCCCTACCACCCCAGAGTCGTCCCCCTGCCACCCAAGAGTCATCTCCCTACCATCCCAAAATTGTCCCCTCTCACCCAAGAATCATCTTACTACCCCAGAGGCATCCCCCTACTTCCCAACCCAACAATCACTTTAATTATACCCAATGACATGTTCTTTCCTACTAAATGGACTGACTTAAAACCTTGGACTATTAATTATAACAACAATTTCCTGTCAGATCCCTTGTTGTATTTTTAAAGTATATAACAGTTTGTTTGTTGATCGTGCTTGTAGTGTGTGTGTTTTAAGGTAGGGTTTAACTTTAAGGCCTGAAGTGAAGAGCACATCGCAATTACTAACTTGTTTTTTAACCCATGCCCCGCTAAAGATCTAAAATGGACTTGTTCACTTTTCCTTTGGACAGTACCATGGATTGTTAAGAGGGTTGCTGAATAGCAAGCAGTGCAGATCATGATCAGATTGCATGGATTTACAGGCTGATGATGATCTGCACTGGTTGCAATTGCAGGGTAAATGTTAAAGTGATAGATAAAATACTTTTTGTTTTTCGTACAGTTCACAAGGTATCTTAACTTTTTAAGCAGGTTTTCTGTGGAAAAAACTTTGACCTTGAGCATAGTGACCCAAAATGCAATCCCAAGCTTCCTCTCATTGCAAGCTCCGTGAAGCTTGGGATTGCATTTGGGGACACTAGGCTCAAGGTTAAGGTCACTGTTACTACAAATAGAAAAATGGTTTCTGCTCAGTAACTACAGTTAAGAGCGAAAAAAAAAAAATCTCAGGGGTGATGGGGGTTCAAGGTGACTGTTTTTCTTTTCATTTAAGATTTTTTTTTTTAATTCTACAGGCGCCGTTTAAACCTGCTTTGGCGTTTTCTTGTTCTTTAATACTTTCTTTAATTGGGTTTCTTGTCTTAAAATTCAGTTACTGGTATATTGAAAGTAGTATTTTGCTGAGTTTTCAAATATATTCACTTACTTTCCTTGACTTTGTGTATTTGCAGAGAAAAAAAGGGAAGGTCATATCCCGATAAATGTTGAATTTGATACTTGTTTTAAGAAGGAATCTAATGTTCATTTATTGCAGATACAAGCCAGCCTATAGATATGCGAACGCAGGGACATCAATATACGTACTCGGTGGTATTCACAACTTCCTGTCTCTGGGGATATTCTTTAGTTACGTGATTTCCAACAGGCCAACATTCCCGTCTTTCGCTGATATTGTCAGTATTTGCAAGTAAGTATTTCATCTTCAGTTGAATACAAACTTGTTTGGCTGGTGTATACCCTTCTGATGAAATCTGCCTAAGATTGATCATTTTTAGCGATGGAAAACAGTGGAGTATTGAAACAAACCTATTTTGTTGGAAAAAAATGTAAAATAGTGGAAACAAAGCAAGGTAATGAGATGGTGCATCAATTTTCATCATTTTACACTGAATGCCACTACAATGCCATAGTTTATCACCAAATGCCACCATCGGTGGAGTATTGAAACAGTTTCCACTGAATGCCACCGCAATTTTGCCACTGTTTGCCACTATTTGCCAGTTTTCCATCAATAACCAACTGTCTGATAACCTCAGAAAAACTTGTTTGTGAAATAAAGCCTACTGATCTTCCATCAAGTGCCACTTTATTGATGGAGAAAATTGGTTTTTGTGAGTTAACCCTATGTGGAAATTAGTAGAAAATTTACAAAGCATGGAGTTTCACAAACTGATCTGAAATTTTAACTGAAATTTAACAAAAAAAGACAACAAAGTGAATTTATATGAATTAAGAAATAAGAGAGTTGTTTAATCTCTAGACATCCATTTATTTATAGTATGTACAGATACTCGTTTACTCATACACAAACTATATTTAGTAAGGTCTTAATCTACTCTCTTAAGTTTTTCTGTTTCTCTCTCTGATTACTGAGTTCAGATTCTTAACACATTCCCAGGATTGGTTTGAGCAATTATGTCTTATCATGTTCCTGACATTGTCCTTTGGTGGTGTAGACACCGCTCCTGAATGAAATTTGAAAAGTAGAAAACAGACCTTTTGAGGAAGTATAGGTTACAAAAGCATACTCTAACAGTTTTAAATATTAATTAAATGGGTGTCCGAGTTGAAAATTTATATCATTTATGTTAAAGACTGGTCTTCAAAATAGTAAGAACAAGATAATTCACTGATTAAAGTGACATTATGCCCATTTTTTTCAAAGAAAAAAATCCAGCTGAAATAGGTGTCTGTAAAAAAGGTAGAGGAAATAATTACACCAAACTCTTCTTGTTACCAGTACGAAATAATAACTTTCCAAATATTACTTTTCCTATTTGAAAAAAACAACTGCATGCAGGAGTTGCTTCCCTTCCACTGCCGAAATCTCTACCAACAACAACACAAGTGAGATCACTGCGAAGAAAGGAATTTTTTTTAGCTCACCTGAGCTGTAGGCTCATGGTGAGCTATTAGGATCGATGAATGTCTGTCGTCCATCATCTGTCGTCCGTCGTCTGTCCACACTTAGTTCGTTAACACTCTAGCTGTCACATTTTTGTCTCAGTTGTCACAAAACTTGGTCAGGATGTTTGTCCCAGTAATTACTCAGACGAGTTCGAATATGGGTCATCTCGGATGAAAAACTAGGTCACATGACCCAAAAATAGAAAAATCTTGTTAAGGCTCTAGAGGCTACTGTTTCAGTCTAAATGTCCTGGCAATTTGTCAGAAAGGTTGTTTGGTTGATTTCTAGCTCAGGTTTTAATATGGGTCACTTGGGGTCAAAAACTAGGTCACACAGCCCAAATATGGAAAAACTTTGTTAACACTCTAGAGGTAACATTTTCAGCCCAAATATCCTGGAAATTTGTCAGAAAGGTTGTTAAGATGATTTCTAGCTCAAGTTCGAATATGGAGCATCTGGGGTCAAAAACTAGGTCACACAGCCTGAATATGGAAAAACCTTGTTAACACTCTAGAGGTAACATTTTCAGCCCAAATATCATGGAAATATGTCGGAAAAATTGTTTCGATGATTTCTAGCCCAAGTTTGAATATGGGTCATCTGAGGTCAAAAACTAGGTCACAGAGCCCAAATATGGAAAAACCTTGTTAACACTCCATTGTTAGTATTGTGGAAGATATGCAACACCATCTAGATCTTTTTTTACTTTACAATTTTTAACTTAAATTGTTTTTGTGATAAAAATATTTTTAAAGTGACATTATGCGCATCTTACTGCACATAGTGTATTTTTGGTGACAGTTTTATAAAAGCAATTTTCGGTTGCTGTGCATTTAAATGTGTTAAACTAATTATAATGCCGCATTAGTATTTGAAGTTTGTGCTTTAGATATAAAAAAATGGACTAATAAAATAATAGTTTCTTTCTTGGCAGTGATCTCCCTTGTGTTATTAGTGTTGTTGCCGGTAGAGATTTCGGCAGTGAAGGAAAGCAACTCGTGGCATGCAGTTGTTTATTTCTTAAACTGACTCTCCCAGTCAAAATAGGAAAAGTAATATTTGGAAAGTTATATTTCGTACTGGTAGCAGGAAGAGTTTGTTGTATTGGATTAAAATCTATTATTTCCTCTACCCTTTTTACACACACCTATTTCAGCTGGATTGTTACTTGAAAAATGTGCGCATAATTCCACTTTAACAATAATTAATTATTGTGCTCAAAATATATCTATTTATGAAATCTATTCTTTGCAGAGGTGCACATTTTTGGACCTACCTACTAAATTCCACTTTAAATCTGAGTGGACCTTCTCCGATTCTGTTTTATAACATTTCTTCAAATATATATCCCATTCAGATGTACCTTTCAATTGTGATGTGATTAATTATTGCATTTCCGAAGAATTTTATTGAGTAACAAACAGTACTTACTATGAGCAGACAGCACTGATTGGCAGGTTGGTCATGATCTACATTTATTTATTGGAAACCGTTTTTCTATTTTTAGTAACAGTGACCTTGACCCTACTGACCCCTACATTGCTAAGACTGACTAGCCTGCCATTCGGGGGGGGACGGTAAGAGTTAAACGTTGGTAAGATAGACAACTTATACAGTTAATTTGCCTTGTTACCCGAAAATTTTGCAATTGAACATTTTTATTAACAGGAGGGGTGATGATGATGACGATGATGATAACAAAGGTTGGAATAGTAAAAAAGGAGACTCGCATCTCGAAATTAAGGCATACGGCTTCAAAACAATCTATTATGTGGTAAGATTTCTTCCTTAAAAGCATCCTTTGTTAATTTACAAGTTTTAAACAGAACTGTTTCGTTTTGTTTAAGATACTTGATTTTTTTTCAAAATAAGGTACATTTAACACTGAACTTTTTGCATTTTTAGAAAAATAGAATGTAACACTTGGATCTTACTAAGTCGATATTTGTGGAAACAGTAGGAAATGTGCGACTTTAAGGGCACTCCACTTCAACAGTCTAGGAAATGTATTTGAAAATAAAGTACATTTGATCCCGACATGTTTATGTCAATAATTGTATATTTCAGCTGTTTTTGGGATGCTCCATAGCTGGTACAATAACAGACGGCTATTTCTTTGCCTTCCATTTACTGCATATAACAGAAATGAACCAGCTGTTGAAGAGGGTAATTCAGGCGGTAACTACAAATGGTATGTAAATTGTTTGTAACCTGACCATGCTAACTTTCTACAATGGACTTGTCCATCCTACAATTTGGACAGAACCATTATTTGTTCATAGGGGTGCCCACTGAAAATTTACTGACTGAACAGCAAACAGTGCAGATCATGATAAGACCGTAAGATCATGATCTGCACTAATCTCAATGACAGAGTCACAAATTGCCAGCAGGGTAAAAGTCTTACTGTCTGCAGTGAACTTAAGAATGGCAAAAAGGTGTTTGCCTTAAACAAGGTTTTAAAGGCTTAGACAGGATCAAACCCAGATAGATTCTTCACTGACAATCTATTTAGTTTATACTAATTCATTTTAGCTCAATTGTGAAGAAAGCTTGTAGCTTATCGAGTCACTCTTGAGTCTGTTTTGTTGAAAAACCAGTGCTGAGGTCATATGAGGAGGTATGGTCGTGACCCCAGTAGGGCTCCAACCCGCAGCCTCTGGGATGAAACCAGTCTCTCTCTGGTTGAAATAAATTTTCAAAATGTTTGATGCAGACATGAAGGTAGACAGATCATTAAGTCGCTCCTTTTGTAAGTGGCTCAATATTTCTACATGGATTTAACTGAAAATTTAATTATTTTTATCAGTTCAGTTGTTGTTTAAATGTTTTGACAATCTATTTTTGTTTATAAAGTATCACAACCGAAGTCTTGCATCCTCGATTTTTGGACAAACTGGGATACCAGTTATACCTCTATGAAACCTATTTGCAAAAGTTTTAAATAAATACTTTCACAATGCAGGTAAATCACTGATGCTGGTTGCCCTTCTTGGTCTAGCTATATTTTACATCTATTCCCTTATACTGTTCGCATTCTATTCGGAGGAATTTTGGAGTGCATCTTCTGGACGTCACTGTCGAACTGTTTATGAATGTTTTGTGTCCGTGGTACACCACGGCTTTGTTGAAGGGCCGTATTCGGTAAAAAATGTTCACTGCTTGAACATCTGTTTACATGTGTGCAAGGATAGTGGATTATACAGTCTTGCATTTCATCTGATATTTTGCTGCTTGCGTGATTGTGGACATTTTGAATGAAGAGTATTTTGGTTTCATGTTACGTAACATCAAGTTACCAAAATATAATGAATGTAAACTATAAGGATCTTTACTCATTTGACAAAATTTAAATTCAAGAATGTAAGAAAGCAAGATATCTTATTTATGTTGTGGTGATAGAACACAAGTTTGGGTACATATGCACTCTGTCTACTGTTACCGGATAGAAATATATCACAGGTGCACTGCTGCAGTTTAAGGTAACACATACTAACAATTTTGTAACATGTAAGTATTTCAGCACAGGTCCATTGTGAATAAAAACCAAGAGAAGGGAGACTGAAAAATGATATGTAATCGTCTGCCTGGAAACTGCAAAATGTGCTCTGCAGGATATATTATATGTATTTTTGTTGCTGCCACCAAAAAAAAAACATTTAAACACAGCAAAAATAAACTCCCAAGGTACCGTCACAAGAGCATGATGGTTCATATTGGGGTTACCCATAGTATTTACATAACGGCAGAGTGTACCACGTTGACTTCCAAATTGCTATCTTGTTGACTTGTGTTTTGATTAACGCTACTGTATAATGTGATGTTGTAGGAAAATCACTGATGATGGTTGGACTGTTGGGGTTAACTATATTCTACATCTACGCGTTGATACTGTTTACGTTCTACTCTGAGACTGAGAAAACAAAGTGGTCCGCCTCGGAGGGACGGCATTGCCGCACTGTTTATGAATGCCTTGTTTCAATCATTCATCATGGGTTGCTAGATAGCCCTTATGCGGTATTAAGCTGTTATATTGCAGTGGGTTGCCTTGAAGTTCAGTCGTACGTTGAAAGCTTTTAAATGTGTTTTGTCCTTATTTGTGCAGAGTTATTGTTGTGTTGCAAAAGCTATCGAAAAACATGCTGATTGTGCAACTTTTGTTGAATTGTCTTTGAGCGATTACATTACATGGCTTAGAAAGCCCTATTATTACCTGGAAATGTCCCACTTTTCCCAACTGTATCGCTTAGAAATTTAGAACTATTTTCTTTAAAAATAGACTCTATCGGCCAGTTTTTAAGACCAGTCAGTAATTTCTTTAGAGGGATGGCAGTAATTTGGGGGCCAAGGTTGATTTATAGAGAAGAGGTGGTATACGTAAAAATGTAGGGCCATTTCAACCTCAGAGCTAAGGGAACCAAACAGCTGTGAGATTTAATGTATACATAATTTGAAGGGAGTTACATATTAAGAAAGTGTAATGTATGTTCTACTAATTGAGATATTGTGTTGCTTTCTTGCAGTGTGCACTGAAATAGTTTGCTTTGAAACTGCAGTGTATGTCTGTGCTGTACTGACCAAGATGCAGAAGACATGTTTACAGTGGTACTTGTGTCTCTTGTGTTCTTGCTTTTACAACTAACTATCTGTTACTTTCAGGAAAGTCTTTGATGTTAGTCGCACTACTTGGTCTGGCAATATTTTACATATACTCGCTGATTTTGTTTGCATTTTATCGCGATTGGATGTGGTCGTCAGATGATGGAAGACATTGTCGAACAATCTACGAGTGTTTTGTGTCGGTGTTACATCATGGACTTGTTGAAGGCCCCTACACGGTGAATAGGATCATTTATTTATACAATGAAATTTTTCATTTATTTTCCTATTTATGCCGTTTAAAGGAGGCATACAGTAATCGCTCTGTTCTTTTGTCCGTGCCTTTATTTTATTTTATCAGATAGACTTAGTGTGTGTGCCATTATATATATATTATATAAACTTTGTTACCCACGAATCCCTTTCATAGTTTGTTTAAATAATTCCATTCCATGCAGAACTCTGGTTGCTATGGCAACATAGAGAAAAAACATTAAAAAATCTTCTTGTCAAGATTAGGAAGGCCTAGAGCTTAGATATTGTACAAATTATGACCCCTGGGTTAAAATTGTCCCTGCCTGGGGGTCACTTGTTTTTCCATAGGCTTATATAGGAAACATTCTAAAAAAACTCTTCTCTGAAACCACAGGGCTTAAAGCTTAGATATTTAGCATGCGGCATAACCTAGTGGAGCTCTTCCAAGATTGTTCAAATTATGACCCCTAGGTCAAAATTGACCCTGCACGGGGGTCACTTGTTTTTACATATGCTAAATGTAGGAATTTTTTTTTAAATCTTCTACTCTGAAACCACAAGGCCTAGAGCTTAGATATTTAGCATTGTTAGAATTATCGACCCCCTGGTTAAAATTAATCCCACCCAGGGGTCACTTGTTTTTATATAGGCTTATGTAGGAAATTTTTTTAAAATCTTCTTCTCTGAAACCACAAGGCCTAGAGCTTAGATATTTAGCATGTAGCATAAGCCGGTGACCCTCTACCAAAAGTGTTCAAATCATGACCTTGGGGTCAAAATTGACTCTGCCAGGGGTCTCTTGATTTTACTTAGGCTGATACGGAGAAAATCATGAGCCCAAGGTCAAAACTGACCCTTTTGCTATTTGATGATCTTATTTGATAGCCAAGGTAGCCAGGTGAGCGATAAAGGGCCATCTTGGGCCTCTTGTTTAAGTTACAACTCATTTAATAGGCAGTTATACAGTAAAGTACATTGCAGATTTTTAGACGTATTGTAGCACTGTATAATGTATGTGCAGCACGTGAAACTTGTTACAGGCTTGCATCGTGCTGTTTTATCACTCTGTTTGTAAAGCAGCTGTTTTAACTGTCACCGAGTGAGTGGTGTTGGGTCTGACACGGTTTTATCTCGGTACTTGTGTTTGAATAATTAGTTTCTACATGAAATTGATGGAATATGAAGTAAAGAGAATGGGGGTGTCTAGTCCATTATTGCTAGTATTTGCTGAATGTAACTTAGGAACAAAATGCAAATTTACAATGGTTTACTGAAAGGAAATTTTGTCTGTCTTGCCTTTAAATTACTTTAAAGTCAAATAACTTGCTGAACTCAAGTTGAGTAGGATACTTTCATGACCTTTATAAGTAAAAAGATGTACATGTAAGTTATTATACCCCCAAAACGAAGTTTAGGGGGGTATATAGGAGTCACCCGGTGGTTGGTCGGTCGGTCGGTCGGTCGGTCGGGCGGTCTGTTGCATTTTCCTTGTCCGAAGCATAACTTGAAAACTACTAGTTGGAATTCAATACAACTTCATACAATGGTCAAGCACATCGAGAGGAAGTGCAGTGCACAAGAACTATAACTCCATCTTGACTAATTACAGAGTTTTGCCCTTTGTTACTTTTTCCTTGTCCGGAGCATAACTTGAAAACTACTGGTTGGAATTCAATACAACTTCATGCAATGGTCAAGCACATTGAGAGGAAGTGCAGTGCACAAGAACTATAACTCCATCTTGACTAATTACAGAGTTATTGCCCTTTGTTACTTTTCCTTGTCCGGAGCATAACTTGAAAACTACTGGTTGGAATTCAGTACAACTTCATACAATGATCAACACACTCAGAGGAAGTGCAGTGTACAAGAACTATAACTCTATCTTGAGTATTTACTGAGTTATTGCCCTTTGTTAGTTTTCCTTGTCCGAAGCATAACTTGAAAACTACTGGTTGGAATTCAATACAACTTCATATAATGGTCAAGCACATTGAGAGGAAGTGCAGTGCACAAGAACTATTACTCCATCTTGACTAATTACAGAGTTATTGCCCTTTGTTACTTTTCCTTGTCCGGAGCATAACTTGAAAACTACTAGTTGGAATTCAATACAACTTCATACAATGATCAAGCACACTCAGAGGAAGTGCAGTGTACAAGAACTATAACTCTATCTTGAGTATTTACCGAGTTATTGCCCTTTGTTACTTTTCCTTGTCCGAAGCATAACTTGAAAACTACTAGTTGGAATTCAGTACAACCTCATACAATGGTCAAGTACATTTAGAGGAAGTGCAGTGCACAGGAACCATAACCCCATCTTGACTCATTACAGAGTTGTTGCCCTTTGTTAGTTTTCCTTGTCCGGAGCATAACTTGAAAACTTCTGATTGGAATTCAATACAACTTCATGCAATGGTCAAGCACAGTGAGAGGGAGTGCAGTGCACAGTAACCATAACTCCATCTTGACTAATTACAGGGTTATTGCCCTTTGTTACTTTTCCCTGTCTGGAGCATTTTTCGAAAAACTACAAGTTGGAATTCAATACAACTTCATACAATGGTCAAGCACAATGAGAGGAACTGCTAAGAACAATATCTCTTTTTAGTTTGTTTGCAAGGTATTATGTTACTACGAACTTCTTCAGTTTATAAAGCAATCCTTTTGGGGGTATTAATCACATTTAGTGATAGCTCTAGTTGAAGACAATTTGGGCATGTTCTCCTAAAACTTCACAGCTTATTGCTGATCTGTTCCTTGTGTAGAGGTGTTTAAGGAGGGAGAAAAAACAGGAGATAAGAAATTATATCCGAGTTACATATTTTCAAATCTTGAAAGAGTTTGAAATGCAGTTAAGCATTGACATTAATGGTAACTAATGGCATTATAGTCCAACAAATGCGGTGAAAACGATGCATGCACTCTTTTCAGAACTTTTTGTCTTTAGATGTAGCTTGTAGATAGGTTGAAAGTGAAATTCAGTAAGCATATTGAGAAATGAATAACAACAGTTAAAAAATCAGGAAACAGATTAAGTTACTTGTAATAAGTTATTGAGACACCTTCAATTAACTCCCACCACAAAGCGGGAGGGGGATTATAGGAATGGCCTCCGCCCTTACAGGTAAAATGTTCACCTCATCAAGATGACGTGCAAAACCCACAAGCCGGTCATGCTGGCACAAGCTCAAGGTCACAATTTAAGGTCAAACCTTAAGAGTCCGCTCCATGTTTCTTTAACCAACCCCTTGATAGATTTGATGAAACTCGAGTCAAATGTTCACTATTTCAAGACAATGAGCAGAACCCATAATCTGGTCATATTGGGTCAAGGTCACAACTTAAGGTCAAAGGTTTGAGTATTGAATTTCCTGAGTGTCCACTCCACATCTCCTTAACCTTTTGAAGGATTTTGATGAAACTATTGTCAAATGTTTGTGTCAGGGAATATATCTGTCTTTCAGACTGCCTTGTTATTCTAAAAGGATCTGTTTAAAGGAATACCTGAGTTATAGTGCATGAACTATTATACATTAGGAAAATTTCATTGGTACATGTACATCACATTATGCTATGAATTGATGAATAGTGAAAAGAAAAAGGTTTTTCATGATTCTTAATTACAAAGTATTACTGCTTCAACTTAAGATTAAAAATACTATTAAAGTCATGTAAAGTTTCTATTTTGCTGTATGCTGAAACATGAAAAGAAGTATAATTAATTTGTGATACACGTGAAGCATGTCAAGCGTGAAATTTTATTGTTTTTCAGCAATTTGAGGGTCAGATGAACAGCAGTTTTAAACAAGCCATCGGCATCACGTTTTTTGACGTTTCATTCTTCATACTGATCACGACCATCGGTCTCAACATAATCTTCGGTATCATCGTCGATACCTTCTCTCAACTCCGAGATTCCAAGGTAAACCAGTGCTTTGATTATTTTAATTATATGGTACGGTTGAATCTGTGTATATGGTCACCTAGGTTACACACTCACTTGTCTAAGGCAATCAATTTAAAGACAAGAACACTTGTATTGAGCAGCCATCTGTTTTGAGTGGCCACTCCAGTATCATCCCTTGATTGACTACAATATCAGACACAACTGTCATCTCGAGTAATTTTGGCAGAATTATCTTGTTATCACCATTATTGGTCAGTTTTAATTGATACATTTATGTTTCTATTGTCCTTTGTTCTTCATTTAAACAAAGTTTCATTCCTGCTTGTTAAGTTTGTGCATTTGGCAGAATATGTCACAAAGGCATTACAAGTTCTTTTCATGAAGATAAATGTACAGAACATTACAGAAAGGTAGATTTATAGGTAACTAATAATTTCATGTAACTAAAATACTACAGGAAAAATATAACTACTATAAATCACTGTTATAGTGCCAAGGGCAGATAATGCATGTGTCGGTTAGTCAATCTAGGTGGATGATTGATTGGTCAGTAAGTTAGTCTTTAAATATATGTATGATTGTTTTTCAGTGGGAGATTGACAAAGATATGCAGAACAATTGTTTCATCTGTAGCAGAGAAAGTTACGACTTTGAAAGACAAGGAGGGGTAAGAATTTTAGATTTTTAAACAGAACAGCATTGATTCTGTAAGATCAGGCACGAAAAAGTCATTTTTTAAAACTTGACGTGCGTCTGTGCCGTATTGGGCAAAAACCCATCATCTTGATCTACACTCAAGTTAATAGTCATTGTGAAAAGACAAAAGACATAGCCCTGTGATAAAGTTGTCTATGAGATAGGTGAGATGGTTAGGTAAACTGCCCGCCTGTATGTGACTAAAATACTGTTAAAAACAGGCATTAAACTCGAAACCAAAACCGAACCAATGATGGAAGACGGTACAGGTTAGATTTAAATCAGACAGCATGGATGTGCATGCCAAATTCTACTGTAGTTCTATGTTAGTCTCATGGTTTGTGCAGTTGGTGAGATAAAGGTATTCTTTTCTACTTCAGGGCTTTCAGAAGCATGTCAGGCAAGAGCATTATCAATGGGCGTACTTGTTTTTCTTCATACATCTTGATGAAACAAGGCCTAATGACTACTCAGCATTAGAACTCTATGTTTATAAACTGGTAAGTATGTTTGTGGCTTTGTAAATGAAGCGCAACTTCTACAAGTTAAGTATTTTAGAGACTTGCATTTTTTGTTGAGAATTGGCGTGTATTTTATCTCATCTGAGCAAACGCTTTAGGAGAGCTATTGTGATTACCCTGTGACCTTTGTCCTACGTGTGTCATCAAAAATTAGCTTGTGCAAGTGATAGAGGCTGCTATTGTCATGGAATCGTCATGAAACTTGTTCAGAATGAATATCTTGATAAAATCTTGAATGATTTTATATACAGGGCATCCAGTTTCAAAAACTAGGTCATATATCAAGTCATAGAAAAACCTTGTGCACCAGTAGTGGCTGCATTTCCTACCTAATTATCGGAAAGTTGGTCAGAATGTTTGCCTTGATGAAGTCTGAGTTGGGATTGACTTCACAAACTTCACAGAAAGCTTTGCTATCAAGAACAGATGTATTTGTCACAGGGTATAATTAATATCTCATTACATAACTCCACCTTTAACAAGTAATTTTTATGCCCCCGAAGGGTGGCATATTAAAATCGCACCGTCTGTCCGTCTGACCGTCTGTCCGTCTGTCCGTCCGTCCGTCTGTCCGCCTGTCCGTCCGTCCGTGCGTCCCCACTTACAAATTCGTGTCCGGACTGTAACTTTGTCATGCATTGAAGGATTTTAAAATAACTTGGCACACATGTCTAGCACATCAAGACGACGTGTCGCGTGCAAGACCCACATCCCTACCTCAAAGGTGAAGGTCACACTTGGAGTATGAAGGTTATGGAATCCTCTATATATGCACACATTCGTGTCCGGACTGTAACTTTGTCATGCATTGAAGGATTTTAAAATAACTTGGCACACATGTCTAGCACATCAAGACGACGTGTCGCGTGCAAGACCCACGTCCCTAGCTCAAAGGTCAAGGTCATACTTAGAGTTTGAAGGTAATGGATTCCTCCATATAAGCATATATGCACACATTCGTGTCCGGACTGTAACTTTGTCATGCATTAAAGGATTTTAAAATAACTTGGCACAAATGTCTATCACATCAAGACGACGTGTCGCGTGCAAGACCCACATCCCTAGCTCAAAGGTCAAGGTCATACTTAGAGTTTGAAGGTAATGGATTCCTCTATATAAGCATATATGCACACATTCGTGTCCGGACTGTAACTTTGTCATGCCTTGAAGGATTTTAAAATAATTTGGCACAAATGTCTAGCACATCAAGATGACGTGTCGCGTGCATGACCCACATCCCTACCACAAAGGTCAAGGTCACACTTAGAGTTTATAGGTAATGGAATCCTGTATATATGCATACATTTGTGTCCGGACTATAACTTTTATTATGCTTTGAAGGATTTTAAAATAACTGTGCACAAATGTCTAGCACATCAAGCAGATGTGTCGCGTGCAAGACCCAAGTCCCTACCTCAAAGGTCAAGGTCACACTTAGTGTTTAAAGTAATGGAATACTGTATGCATGATTACTCTGTCATGCATGGAAGGATTTTAAAATTACATAGCACATTTATTGAGCACATGGAGAGGACACAGACTGTGAGGCACCTCTTTCAGGGGCATTCGTCACTTGGGAGGGACAGCTCTTGTTTTGGGGATATGGCTGTCTCTGACTGCCTTTTGTATCTTAAGTATTGACCATTGTAAGTTTTGAAAACTAGTTTCTAAATGAGCCTTTCTGACCTTGTTCAATACATGATAAGATATGTTATTTATACTATGCGCCCTTGACCTTGTTATTGAGAGCAAGCAATATAGGGCCATAATGGGAGGTATTGTTCATTAATGTCGCACCTATTTGATCATAAAATATAGATTTTTGCAGCTTTGTTCTTTATAGATGGGTTTCATTGTCCCAGTGGTTAAGGTTGTTGACTTGAAATCACTAAATCTCTTGCTGAGGTAGTGTCTTGGGTTTGAGCCTTGTTACTGACCTGAGTCTTTTTGTAAGAAAGTCGACAGTATCTTACGGATGATATAAGGGTGTAGTACTTGTCCTTTCGGGATGAATTAGTCTAACTTCTGTGAATGACTAAAATACTGTTGAAAATGAACCACAAGAAAAATGGCTTTTATAGCATTCTGAAATGTAATCAGAAGTTCATTGTACAGATCCGTGCCAAAATAGTGACCTTATTCTTAGTATTACAACATGCAAGTTCTCTTAAGAGTTGTAAAAACTTTGTTTATTTACCGATTATAGAGTTGTGTACTAGTGACTGAGTGACAAGTCATGTTTGTATACATTAATTTGGAATAAGTTTTGTGAATTACATGACACTAAATTGTTCTGCAAAATTAACACTTGCAATATTTGTCGGGATTGTGGCAAGATAGCAGTGATCTGTTTCTGCATGGTTATACAACACATGCAGATTAAGCCTAGCTAAGGCTTATGTATACATAAGGTCAGACTTTGTTACAGTTTAAAGTTTATTTATAAAGAACGAAATAGCAATCTTGCTAGAAAAAAAAAACATACAAAATAATCAGTGATACTTTAATTACTGTGCTTCTGTATGTTTGTTCTTCTATTTTCAGCTGACGATGAATAATTTTGACTTTTTCCCGCTGAATCGAGCGCTGAGCTTAGAGAATGAGGAAGATACAAATGAACAGAGAATGGAACATCTACAACAACAGATTGACTATCTTGTTGATAAGATGAAAACTCAGGTATCATGTCACACTGTTACCATGGTTACATATCTATTGAAAATATTTAAGAGAGCGACATATTTTACAACAATGATAAAAATAATAAACTTTATTTAAAGAGGCGAAACAGTTTGGCATCCCCAGTCTACTATTCTGTGTTCATAGGTAAAAAGATTTGAATAACAAGACTTGCTGGGAAGAAAACAGTTTTGATGTTTGGAGAAAGCCACAATGTGGGTGAAGACTGTGTGTGAGCGGGAGACATGGTCGAAATCCCCTTGGTCGAAAATCCCCTTGGTCAAAAATCCCCTTGGTCGAAATCCCCTTGGGTCGAAATCCCTTTGGTCAAAATCCCTTTAGTCGAAAATCCCCTTGCTCGAAAATTCCCTTGGTCAAAAATCCCCTTTGGTCAAAATCCCCTTGGTCCAAAAATGGCATAGTAGTCATAATCCCCTCAATGGAATTTACATATAATTTCTATAATTTTATTTTTATGCCCCCGAAGGGTGGCATATTAAAATCGCAGTCTGACCGCTAGTCCTACCGTCCGTCAAACCTTCCGTCGCCCCATTACAATTTCGTGTCCGGACTGTAACTTTGTCATGCATTGAAGGATTTTAAAATAACTTGGCACACATGTCTAGCACATCAAACCGCGTGTCGCGTGCAAGACCCACATCCCTACCTCAAAGGTGAAGGTCACACTTGGAGTATGAAGGTTATGGAATCCTCTATATATGCACACATTCGTGTCCGGACTGTAACTTTGTCATGCATTGAAGGATTTTAAAATAACTTGGCACACATGTCTAGCACATCAAGACGACGTGTCGCGTGCAAGACCCACATCCCTACCTCAAAGGTGAAGGTCACACTTGGAGTATGAAGGTTATGGAATCCTCTATATATGCACACATTCGTGTCCGGACTGTAACTTTGTCATGCATTGAAGGATTTTAAAATAACTAGGCACACATGTCTAGCACATCAAGACGACGTGTCGCGTGCAAGACCCACGTCCCTAGCTCAAAGGTCAAGGTCATACTTAGAGTTTGAAGGTAATGGATTCCGCTATATATGCATATATGCACACATTCGTGTCCGGACTGTAACTTTATCATGCATTGAAGGATTTTAAAATAACTTGGCACAAATGTCTAGCACATCAAGACGACGTGTCGCGTGCAAGACCCAGGTCCCTAGCTCAAAGGTCAAGGTCACACTTAGAGTTTGAAGGTAATGGATTCCTCTATATATGTATATATGCACACATTCGTGTCCGGACTGTAACTTTGTCATGCCTTGAAGGATTTTAGAATAGTATGGCACAAATGTCTAGCACATCAAGACGACGTGTCGCGTGCAAGACCCACATCCCTACCACAAAGGTCAAGGTCACACTTAGAGTTTATAGGTAATGGAATCCTGTATATATGCATACATTTGTGTCCGGACTATAACTTTATTATGCTTTGAAGGATTTTAAAATAACTTGACACAAATGTCTAGCACATCAAGCGGATGTGTCGCGTGCAAGACCCAAGTCCCTACCTCAAAGGTCAAGGTCACACTTAGTGTTTAAAGTAATGGAATACTGTATGCATGATTACTCTGTCATGCATGGAAGGATTTTAAAATTACGTAGCACATTTATTGAGCACATGCAGAGGACACAGACTGTGAGGCACCTCTTTCGGGGGCATTCGTCACTTGTGAGGGACAGCTCTTGTTTTCAATCATTCGCTATAGTGAAGTAAAACTAGAGACAAATAAAACATTTAGTAACTTTCAAATTGCATTGCATAATTATGACAAAAGGGTTGTGATGCCACAAAATTTTGTAGTTCAAGGTTACATTTGACAGAGTTATGCCCTTTTTTGTACTTAGATTTTATCACAAATATATTGGTTATTCTGACAAAGTGTATGAGGGCAACACAAGTGTTCTACTGAACACCTATCTAGTTGGACAAAGGGGATTTCGACCAAGGGGATTTTGAAGTACACTGCATATCCTACATGAACATGATTTCACAGTTAGCTTTTTAGCTCACCTGGCTACGCCAGGGTGAGCTTTTCTGATCGATGATTGTCCGTCGTCCGTCAACATTTTGATTCAAATGACATCTCCTCTGAAACCTCTAGGCCAATGTTGATAAAACTATGCAGGAATGTTCCTTGCATGAAGCTCTACCAAAATTGTTCAAAGAATTCCATTCCATGCAGAACTCTGGTTGCTATGGCAAAAAATAGGAAAAACTTTAAAAATCTTCTTCTCTGAAACCACAAGGCCTAGAGCTTAGATATTTGGCATGTAGCATTGTCTAGTGGACCTCTACTAAGATTGTTCAAATTATGACCCCTGGGTCAAAATTGACCCCGCGCGGGTGGGCCCTTAGTTTTTGCATAGGAATATATAGGGAAAACTTTAAAAATCTTCTTCTCTGAAACCACAAGGCCTAGAGCTAAGATATTTGGCATGTAGCATTGTCTAGTAGACCTCTACCAAGATTGTTCAAATTATATCCCCCGGGTCAAAATTGACCCCGCACCGGGGGTCACTTAGTTTTGCATAGGAATATATAGGAAAAACTTAAAAAATCTTGGCAACCAGGCAAGTGGACTTGTACCAAGGTGAGCGATATAGGGCCATCTTGGCCCTCTTGTTATATAATGGGTACCAGCACTTTTCTGTAGATATTTCCACACTGTGACACTGAGTGCAGGGAATTTTATAGACAATCTTGTGCTGCTGTAACTTGTTTACTATTGTATATGTTTGAAATTTTTTTTGAAACGCTTTCTTTTGTGGAATTTTGTAGGAGGCCGAGCAACAGAGGGAGAAAGAGAAACAGCGGCAACAAGAGTGGGAGAAAAATGTCAAGAGAAATGACGGCCACAAACGATAGTAAAACTGTCAACATGACAGTAACAAACGTTACCCGGTAGTAAATCTGTCAACATGACAGCAACAAACATTAGTAAGACTGTTAACATGACAACTAAAGTGTATAACAGTCAATAACAAACAAAACGGAATAAACTAGAAAGTACAACTAGCAATAAAGGAACAAGGGAAAGTGCTTATAACGGTTAAACAAGTAGTAAAATGTCATTAAAAAGGGGGGGAAAAATCTATAAATAGCAGACAGTGTTGTAAACAGTAAATCAACAAAACACTATGTACATTGTAAATCTAGAGTTTTGCCTCTAAATATTAGAACATAAGACTTTTATAAGCTTTTGTGCTTAATAATCAGCATATTCCATGAAAGTTTTTATCAGCATTAAATTGCATACTCTGTATTGAAATATCTTTTTTTTTATATAAGACTTACTATAACAATATGATCATTCATTTTGTTGATATTTTGTAATGTCCGAGTTTTGTCAATGGATGTTTTATATTTGTTATAAATGAGACTTTTTATAAATGCGAAAGGTTTGATAACTAAGAATTTGTAAGGATATAAGATATTGAAAGTTGAATTTGCACTGTGGAATGTTTCTTTCATTCCTTTTGTGAGCACTTGTTTCAAACCTAGTCTACATTATGTCCCGTGGAATATTTTTATCATAGAATTTTCGAATTCTCGTTTTCTTAGAAACTGTGATATTTTGTAAATACTTGTATTTTGTACAGTTGTGTTTATATTATGAATTTTACATATTTACATATTTTGTTATGCAAAATTAAGTGTGATATCTTTGAGATTGTCATATATGTCATCAGAAGTGAGTGTGATCACAGTTTGTGTGTACCTTGTTTGTAATTGTGCTTATTAGGTCTACCATCCTCAATAGAGGCTATAATCGGTACGACCCGTTTGTGTGAATCTTTATTATATATCGGTATTTATATTGTTGAGCTAGCTTGCAGTGAGCTTGTGACATGGCTGACACAATGGTGGTTTGTTGTATGTGTCCTTCCATATGGGTATTCTTCAGTTTCAGCTTGTTCAAATGGTAACTTTTGTCATAGGGTTAATTGATTTTTTATAACAAATGCTTCATATGATGATTCAACACCAAGGTCTGTAGGTGAAAGATCAAGGTTTTACGATGCATTTTTTTGGGATTTCTATGTAACTTCTACTGAAAACTGTAAGTGGTGGACACATTGTACAACTTAAGGTCTTTACTCATCGACAGGTTGCGGGCTTGACATGCTGCCCTTACACATCTAGTACTCATAATGTAAAAGGAGTTAAACTTCTACATGGAAAGTCGCCAAAACCGGCTGAACAGTTTAAAACCGTAGTTTTCCATTCATTTGTTTGCGCAGAGTCATATTAAGGCGTTACAGTACAATCTTTGTTTAATAAGATTTTATTAAAAACATTTAAATTTTATCACTTATAGTTATCACTTTCACTTATAGACTTTATTTCATGGATTTGTTGTAATTCATTTGGGGTATTCCATGTAATGTTGGACAAATTGAATGCTTACATCCGGTCATTGTGATATATTTACTAATGAACAAAAAACATTCAGTCCATCATATTTCAACAAATGGCAGTAAAATCAAATTTTAGGGGTAGTACAAAACTGATCTATCTGCTTCCCTCATTTTGTATTTGTATAGTTCAGTTTTTTACGGAGTCTTATTTAATACTGCATATTTTTTCACCCATAAGTCTATCACAACTATAAGTCTGTCATAACTATAAGTCTATCACAACTATAAATCGGCTCTGAATTTTTTGTTCCGATTCAAGCTCAGTAATGCACTCAGAATATGCTTGTGGGGTTAAAAATGCATTCTGCAAATCATTGATAAAGGAAAACATATTTCTTATCCTGAGCTTTGAGGTATTTTTGTTTATTATTGTGTGCAAGTCAAATTTAGATTAAAACAAAAAAGCTTTATCAGAATATTTCTGACTTTGACTTGTGGTTGCAGATCACAATTTACCGGCATTTTATTAATAAATTGCTCAAAACTCCAATTTTTATCTAATTCTATGTTATTTTAAATTTGTAAAAGAACCATGAAAATATGTGAAAGAAAAGTAATGTTTGTAATTATACAAGACAAGAAATTGACTCCAGGTCAGAATTTTTAAAAGAAATTTATCATGATACTCAACAATGAATATGTAGCTTTTAATTTTTGACAACACAGCCAAAATCAAAGTAGTACTCTCATATGTATGTGGGGTAGTTTATGGCTTTAAAGAGAATTGACTAATTTCGTGGTAAGAACATGTATAAACTATGGCTTAACTTTTCATGTAATACAGTTCGATTTGAAACATCCTGCAACACAGTGAGGCAAAAGAGAGTTGTTTTTTCTTAGGGTTAAGTGCTTTTATTGGATGAGTAGGTTTTGTGAATGTGTTCTTCCTATTTATACACATTTTAAACTCTTATTGTTGATATTTTTGTTTTGAGCCACAGAAAAAGATAACTGTGAATTCTGTTTTTTTTCTGACAGCCATGACAGCTCCAGAGAAGTGCCAATTATTTGTAATGCATAAAATGCCAGTAATGTTTTCTTAAATTATATATACCGGTAATAACAGAATTTGTAGTGGTAAATGGTGGGGGGGGGGAGATAAGCTATCTCATAATGTTGCTTATTGTTTTGTTACCTTCAGATACATTACACGGTAAACATGTACATTTGGAAGGTTAGCATCTATTGTCATTAAGGTGACCTTGGTAACCAATTTGCCCAAAATGTATTATTTATTACATACACTGTATTCATGCCATTAACTGTTACAGTTCATAAAAAATAAACAAAATATATGGAAAGTTTGTAATTACGAATAACCATTTCTAGAGCTCTGACTGAGTGGGAGTAGAAAGAATGCTATCAAGGGCAGTGGACATTGAATAATTTTGCTGTAAGTCTGTGCCTTTTTCTCCATTCTGGGAGTTAAAAACATGATAGGAATAAAATTCATTAGAGAGGGTGGAGCAGGGGAGTGATACTGAACTAATTCCATGGAAGAAAAACTCGCACAAGAGGTTCCAATAGGGAGGGGTTAGTGAGGTGAAGGTTTTCTCACAAACTTTGCAGCTTTCATTCTAAAATGCAGCACTTGACCCTCCCATATATAGCATCATTCATAGGAAATTCACAGTGTTTTTGTGGTACGTATTGTATAGCTTCACACTGAATTGGTCTCTGTGCTTTGTGATATTTTTACATTATTGTAAATTGGATAATATTTGCCATGACTGTATTTTCGCTGTTTTGCAAATTTTCGTCTTTGCTTATTTGAAGATGTTGCGACAGATTCATTATCACATAGATTTACTATAAGAGAATTTTAAAGACCATACTGGTTGTACACAAGTATGGGACTTCCACAAAACACAGAATTTTGTATAATCTGGTGTATCAGAAATTTATAAAACAAAAAAAAAATATGATCCTTAGTTCTGAAGAATGAATGTTTTTTGTTTGTGGGGAAAAGGGTGTTTTAAGTGAGAAAAGAAAATTTTCGTATAATACATTTTCATGTGTTCAACAAATTTCATAATTAAGTTTCAAAGTAAGATTTATATTGTTTTATATAGCTTTTTGATGGTATGTGTCACTTTGTAGTTTGCACACTTTTTTGTGTATAAATTCATTATTCAACCAAATGAAAACATAACTTTTTAAAACTAAACCTAACTTTTAAGCTATAGTAGACATAGAAAGGAGGGGACAAGAAGTGAAAGAAGGATTTTCTGTTCTTGTTACATTAACAATTGAAAGAAAATGTCTCTAGATAATTATAGATACATGTACATGTATCTAGAACTGAACCCAGTTAGTGTATTTAAATATTGGTTTGTGATATTCTTAATAAAGTGTCTTTCCAAAGGATCTTCAGGGCTCAGCTTTGGTGATAAAGGAGTTAAATGTATAAAGTTTAATGTATAAAATTTCAAAGGAAAGAAAAAAAAAGAAGCCTTTTCTGTGATTTTGTATTTCTTGTTACATAATCTCGGCATCTTAAATAAAGGTTATTTTCTAGATTATGTAGTTGTTGTTTCTATGCCTGACAAAGTGCTAGAGTGAGCTATTAGGATCGCTCACCTTCCGTCGTATGTCCGTTAGCATTTTCCTTCAAAAGAATCTCCTCTGAAACCAGTAGGCCAATGATGATGAAACTCCTCATAGTTGTTCAAATAATTCCATTCCATGGAGAACTCTGGTTGCCATGGCAACAGAAAGGAAAAACTTCTTCATAAGGACTGGGAGGCCTAGAGCTTAGATATTTGGAATGTGGCATTACCTAGTGGACCTCTACAAAGATCATTAAAATCATGACCTCCTGATCAAAACTGACCTCGCCCATGGGGTCACTTTTTACATAGGCTTATATAGGAATAACTATAAAAATCTTTTTCTCTTTAACCACAAGGTCTAGAGCTAAGATATTTTGCATGTGGCATAACCTAATATTGTTCATATTATGAACTCCAGGTCAAAATTGACTTCACCCAGGGGTCACTTGTTTTAATTTAGGCCTACGTAGGAAAATCTTCAAAAATTTACTCTGAAACCACAAGGCCTACAGCTTTAATAGCATGTGGCAATGCAACTGAACCCTGCTGGGTGGTCACTTGATTTCACATAGGCTTGTAGGGAAAATTAAAAAATCTTACTGTCTCAAACCACAATGCCCAGAGCTTAGATATTTGGAATTTAGCATTATGTTGTGGACCCCTATCAATATTTTTCAGATCACAACCCCCAACATTCCTGTGATGCTATGGTTGACCTTGTATTATAGTCAATGGTAGCCAGGTGAGCAATATAGGGCCAATAAAGGGTCTTATCATCATTCTTCTACAATGAAATTTTGTTCAGAGCAGAAATCACATGAAGAAATGGAATGAAACTTTGAGCAAGGATAAGTGACAATGTGAAGTTGTGACCAGTACAAGAATTACGAGTCTTTGACACTTGACAGCTGGGTTATCTCCCCTTTTACACTTATTTAAAGACATACATGTAACTTAACAAATTTTGTCCAAAAGTATGAAAGAGATTGACAATGATAGAGGTCATTAGTGACAAGGAACCTTGACTCGTTAACTGATCAAATTCTGGATTATCCCCACTTGTGTCCATATACTCTGCTTGGAAAAGTATGTAACTGGAAAGGAATGTTGGGTAGTATACTGTCAAGAAAGGTTGGCACACCATTCATACGTCAAATGTAATAATCTATTTAAACAAGCAACTATGGGATTTCAAGTTTAATTAATTTATTTATAATATATCACAACTTAAGTACATTGTACATGGAATAAAGCTTTTCTTTCTACACAGAAGATGTACCTTGCAAAATTGTTGACAAATGCATAAAGCACGTCCATTTTTCTTGTGATCTGTTTCTGAATCACTGTCTTTTATTGAAAAAAGTTCATATACCAAATATAGCAGCTAGTTTTATTTAAATCCATTTTGCATGCCTAGAACCAATATTCTAGATACAGTCAACTTACACACACATAAGTTACTATGTTAATTGCAGCAAAACACGAGTGCACACTCGCGTGTTGTAGACAAAAACATTCAACTATTTCCCTTCCATATATAGTCATGTATATAACTAAACCTGCTATAAAACAATCCTTGGCCATGTCTAATTTCTACATGACTATCTTCTTCCTGTACTCTTCCTTCACATTCCTCAAAGTCTTGTATCTCCAATGTCCATTATTTTTTTATCAAATATTTGACAATCACTACTACTGTTCGAGCAAATATGACACATACATTCAGTAGAATAACGTCCATTATTATCAAATTAATTTACTTCCCAAGCTATATCAGATATTTCACTCTTTTATAAACTTTTAAGTGCACACAACTTTGAACTGAAAAATTAAACGGAACAGATTCAAAGCACTAAGTATTCCACTGAAGAATTTGTAAACCACTATTATATGATCCATCAAGCACAACATTATACTCCTAGTTAACATTTCAATTGCTTTTCTTTAATCTCCATGCTTAACCTGATAAGCGATCCTTGATAAGTTCATGTTCAGTTTTATCTGATATGTGATGCCTTGAGAAGCACATGTTCCGATTTCTCTTTTCCTGGTTTAGATGGGAGAGGCTTTTTTGTCTTGTCAGTGGCAAAACAGTTCCAGATCCGTATGGTTTCATCAGCCGCAGCACTGGCTACCATGGTGTTGTCCGGCGACATGGCAAGGTTCAGGACCCGAGCCTTGTGACCTGCACAGAAGTGAACATATAAGCCTTTACTGTTGCAATGTATTTTTACAGCAATTTTCATTTATATCAAATATAAGTGCTACATCACTACAAAAACTGATCTGCAGTAAGAACTTACATTATAAAGGAATGATTTTTGTGTTCCCTATCTACCTGAAGTAGGATGATTTTTATTAAAGGGCAGAACATTCGTAATGATTTTATCTTTTATAGATACTTTACTTACGCATATAGTAATGTCACTTCTGGTCAGAGTTTGTGCTCTACTATATCCTGATGTAACGATACAAATATCTTGGTCCCTTGCGTATCATTACAAGCGAAATTATTCACCTTTTCCATACAAGCAAATATCGATCTTAGTCATTACACAAGAAAGAAATCCAAGGAAACGTTTGTTTAAAAAGAGAAGAGGGCAACAGAAACCTTGCCTAGCAATGTGAAATGATTAATTGCTTAAATACAAAAGTCTGGCTCCTGACAGACCTTCATTGCAGATACAATGTATATAATATATTCAACATATTGCTGATTAAGTTCTCAGAGTCACTTCCTTTTGTATTAAATGCGAAATCTGAAAAGCACTAAGCCAATACCTGACATTCTGAACCACTAGAGGCTTTCCAGCAAAGTAGTTCTTCTAAAACTTAAATTTCAGCAAAAGGAATAGAAGTTAACCTTCATGATATGAAAAATGGAAAAAATATGAAAATGGATTTGAAAGCACATCTGTTACCTGGCACATAAGAAAATCTTTGAACTGCGAAACATAAAGAAACTTTGTACAAGTACGCCAGATCACCCTTGTGTATGCACAGGTTGTGAATACTTTAAATGGACTTTTAAAAAGAGGAATGCTCTGCTCCAGCTTTACAAAGCAGCCTGACAGAAAACAATCCTTTCACAGATTTGTTTGAAAATTTATACATAAATTTTGAAATGTTCTGTGTTTTCCAGACTCGGAACTAGAGTTCCATATTTGCTATAAAACCGTTCATTTTTGGCTGTTCTTTGTTCTAACAAGTGAACAGGGAAGCAACTCTAACTCAAAAAGCAATTTAGAACGGACTCGTATATTACTCAGAAATCATCAGTGAGCCACCTGCTGTCAGTACTTTGAGTGCTTTGATTCAGATTGTAAGTTTATAATCCTGTACAGGTACATTACCTTCAAGATCAGTCACTTTTGATAGATCCGGGTATTTCCAGAGGGACAGTTGATTCTGGGAGAATCCATGACCAGATACCAGTTCCTTGTACTCCTTCGACCAGAAAATTGCATATAAAATTGCAAACCTACAAACAGTAAAGGGGTGCACGGTGTAGTACAGTGCATTCTGCAGGTAAGTGCACATAATGTACACGTGCTTAAGGTTGTAGTAATTCCTGTACACGGTGTAGTACATTACTCTTCAAGATACAGGTAACTTTTGATACATGCAACTCCTGGCTTCTTTTAAAGCGTATTTCATAAAAACATTTAATGTATCTGACAGTATGACAGCACAATAAATCATTGTCTTGCACTAATTCATTTGTTTGAGATGTAGCATTATATGTGATATTATATAGCTTACAGAAAGACTCAACATATACATGTACAGTGTATTTTCAGTGTGTCTAGAGTAAGCTATTTGAAGCATTTTAACATACTTAAAGATGTAATCATTAACCTTCACCCTCTTGGAGGCAAGTAGTTCTGTCTTTGTGAACAGTGTAGATCATGATCAGCCTGTAAATCTGTGCAGTCTAATCATGATCTACACTGTTTGCTATTCAGTCTGTAAGACTCTCAAGAAGCAACCTCTTTTCAAAAATCAATGGTACTGACCAAATTTAAAGTTGAACAACTACATGGTAGAAGTTTACCACAGTAACATGTCTAAGAAATGTAACAGGTGACGCAGATAACTTCCATTGATTGTGTTCCACTACCAACCAGATCTTCTAACTGTACCTCCATTACTGGACAGAATGTTGAATACCCACCTGAGATTTGGCATCCACAGCTGCAAGATTACTACCTGTGTTTACATTCCACAGTCTGATATGTCTGTCTGCTGTACCCCCACCACTCGCTAGAACATTTGGTTGCCATGGACACCAAGACAAAGCCTGAGACAAAATCAATCATTTTATAATCATTTGGTCAAATTTTCACAGTATTGTTCATATTATTTAAGCATCTTAAAACATTAAAAGCTGAAAATAAAGCAGAAAACTGCAATATTCTGTGAGAGATTTGAACATTTCACTGCTGAAACATCAGGTGTCGATGTACCCTGAAAACAGTACAGGGAGCCTGTCTATGATTAATTTGTAAAAAGGAACTGAAAACAACAGGGTTCAAACCTGAAACGTTGCCCTATTTCAATACTGCTTAGCATGGAACATTAAGGTTATACTGAGAGGGGCCCTACGTTTTTGTAGGATGTGACAGAGACCATAGACAGATTTAAACCTGCAACCTTCGGCTTGATTTGCACACACCTTGGCCTTATATCACCATTTTCTTCCTAGAGAAGGACTATAACAATAATCCATTAATTATAAGGTAAAACACATAGAAGTTTTATTACTGAACTTTGCTGACCTACCTTCACAGCCGCCTGGTGATGAGTCAAAGTATGTAGCGGGGCAACGTCGTTTCCAAGGTGATTGCTCCAGATATTGAGCAGGTTATCATTTCCCCCACTGGCTAGATATTTCCCATCTGGGGACCAGCATAATCCGCACACATCTTGGGTATGATTGTTTAGTACTGCCACAGTGTGGTCTGCAACTCTAACATCACTGTGATGTATAACACCTGATCGTGATCCACTGGAATGTTTAAAATACATGTACATAAGATTAGTGATAAAAGTTCTATCTCAACATAGCCCCGACGTGTATTATTAATTTCATTTACATTGAAGCTGGTTGGAAAATCTTGTAATAGAAAGCCAATCACAACAGTTCAGTAATTAAGAACAAAGTACATGTAGCCTATGATGTAGTCTGAACCTGAACAGATCTACAATCAAAAATGGAGTTTGATCTAATTTCAAAATGCAAAAGTTCAACATCATACAGTGTAACCTCCGCAGAGCGGCCCTCTGTAGAGCAATTACCTCTTTACAACAACAGTTTAAATTTTTCCCAAAGTAGGCTTACCTAAATTTAACCTCTCTAGAGCAACACCTCTCAACAACAACCAAAATCTTTGTCTCCCAAAGGGTGTTGCTCTGCAGAGGTTGTACTGTATAAGTAACTCAATTTGGTGTAACTGTTGATAACTTCAGTAAAACAATAACTACCCTATGTTAGTATTCAGTAGTAGAGTTTTACACTTATACATATACTAGTGAAATCTTGACATTGAAACAATATTTTGATACTATAACACAAGAATATTTCCAGTCCAGCATTTCTTTGTTTCCTGTTTATTTCAATACATACCTTGTAAGAATGTGAGAGTTCCAGGAAAGGGAGCCAACTCTTGCAGAATGACCCGTCATTGCTCTCATTCTCTTCTGTACAGACACGTCCCATAACTGTGTATAAAACAATACTACATCAAACTAAAGGGAAGCAACTCTTACACTATGACTGAAAATGCATTTAACAAATTTTTAGAACAACAAAACAGACGATTGAAACAGCTAGTACTGCTTAGCTGCCGTAATGTTGGTATCCAATTGCAATGAAAAGTTAAGTGATTCTAATGATGTAAACTGGCATACACAAATTGACACAAAATACTCCCACATACCAAAACATGAATAAACCTTTCAAAATGCAAAAAGTATTTTATTAATTTTGCAATTTGATAAGCGAAAAAAAATGCAGAGAGAAGCTCTCCCTAAACTGATGAACATTGAGGCAAAGAAAAGAGGCGAAGAACTGCTTGTAAACAAATGCCAATCATTCTGCAACAAATTACAAGTTAGAAGGTCAAAGAAAAGACAGCACAGTATTTTAGTTTTCAGTGACAAAACAGAAGAATATAATAGTTTTGATAAAATGCATCAAGACAGTTTTAGGGTTAACTTGTTCCTTGTATACATGCTCTACCTTTCAATGTAATGGTTATTCATTCTGTGAACACATTTACCTGTTATGTCACTGTCCCATTATCTTAACTGTACAGTATTACAAATGTACATGTACATGTACCAGGCCTGCCATGGCATGATATTGGCCAAGTGTTTTCAGGCCCAAAATTCCCAAATTCAAAGCCAGAATCTGTGTATTTTTTTAATATATCAAAATGTTTAGAAATGAAAGACTGAAACGAGGCCCAGACTTGAAATATATCAGGCATGTGTTCTTAATATATACCTCAACATGACCATCACTGGTTCCGACACCAAGGACGGATCCCTGCTCAATCCACTTCACGGCTGATACATACTGTCCCTGCTCCTCCATTGACATCAGCTGGACAATACCACCACTGCTGGCATCCCAGATAAACACGGAATTACCTAGTGCCACTGACACATGATTGTTGGAAGACCAGTCAAGTAAGTTCAAGTCTGAAAGTAGTTCAATTGCACAGTGGGATATACATTTTTTAAAGTAGTTTTTATTGAAAATGGCATGAATATCTTTTACTTACACAGATTTACTCTAAGGCTCTATGGTTGCCACCAGGACAGAATTCAAGTTAACATATGCTGCATGAAATCCTCACAAATATTACTCGCAACAGACTCTTCCAATGTTGTTCTTCCTCCGACTTCGTTATGTTTGTTCTGTGCTTCATAGTATATACACAGTCTTCAATGTTGCATTGCCTTTACTTAGCTTAATATAGCTGCAGTGTCTCTGATCAACTTAAATGCATTTTTTCTCTTATAGATCTTTAATTCATTAGTTATAGGTAATACTTGTGTTAGTCAGAAAATAGCTAATACCTGATGTCAACTGTTATTATAATGAAAGTATCTGGCTTTATATAAAGTTTCTTGTATCTTAAATCCACAGTAAGACTGACCTCATTGCTAGACAGTCTCTGTGCTGTCTTTTGTTCATTATACCAATATACTATTTCTTAATCATCAGTTACCGGTATCATGTACAGTTTTTACTGTGTGTATTATATATTTTCAGTGTAGCATTGAGGTAATAACAAAGGATGACCATACAACAAAAATTTAAGACAGTTTAGTGAAACAAAACCAAACAAAAGCTTACAGTAGTCATCCAACAGTTCTGGAGCATCAAGGATTCTTTCTGGGATCTGTGGTATGACCCTGCTTGACCCCTGTCCTTGTCCTCCATATACCTTCTTACTGTATATAACCTGTAGATTGTTTGCATGCCCTGCAATGGAATATATCAGTAATAATAGTTATGTGCCAAATAATTTTCATTTGTATCTTATAATGAGAGAAATACTGTATTTTCTTACAAGTTGTCACAGCATCTTACTTGATCATAATGCAGCATGGTAACTTGGATAGGTAATATAACTTAACTACAAGTTCAAACACCTGTATGATGGTCCAAGTCTTTGTAAAGTTCCTGTGCTTTCGTTTGTAATATGTTTGCAAGACAATTGTGCATCACTGGCAGCTAAGAATGGGTATCAAGTTTAACCCCTCCCCTCTTCTCTACAGATGTAAGGGGAGGAGCCAGGACAGAGAAAATATATCCACAAAAATGTTTATATGCTATACCTTAACATATACAATGTATATACATATATGTATTTTTCTGTATTTATTTTTTCTTGGTCCCGGCAACTCCTCAAGTACCTGTGCTCCCCCACCTCAACCAGACATCCAACTACCCTTTAGAGTCAATTTTTGTAACACCTGGTAGAAAAGAGATAGGTTACAGGTTTAAACCCCCGACATTCAACTACCCTTGGAGTCTATCTGAGAAACATTTACTTACCTTCTACAGGTTTTGGTTTATTCACTTGGTAAGACAGAATCTTCATGCTCTCTGGTACATTCATTGCCTCACTCAGCTGTTTCCGATACTCAACCTTTGTGGGGGAAATATTCTCTTCATCTTTATTCTTGATAGCATATGCTGCAAGGTCAATGTCTGATGTAGCACGGTTGGGTATAAACCTGAAATTGACGTGATAATATCATAACACACTCTACTGCTGTTGATGTGTATACACTTAATATGGTGAGAATAGTTTATACTATTCTGTTGAAGTCAATACATTTATTTGTGGACCTGTAAAAAAGTTCGAAAGAACAAAATCAAATTTGACTTTTGGACAAAATGTATCTGTATAGAATAAATGCCAGTGACAAAGCATTCCAAATAAGTTTTTTTATCAGTCAACAAGTACAAATTAATACACTCAACTGGTTTAAAAATGCAAAAGTGTCAAAATATTTATTTTAACAGTGTTATCGTGTTTCAAGTTTATTCAAATTTCAAACACAACAAAACAATATAAAATGGAATTCTTGTAAAAGTTTCAATAATTCAGCGCAAAAAATGACTACAATGAAATAAAAACAATAGCATCATTCAAATAAAAATGTTCAACAGGGGAAATCTTTGCATTTCTAAATCTGTTAACAGTATACATGTATGATATATTAGTATATAATGAAAGCAAACCCAAAATTCTGTTTTCATTCCTTTACCTATCCTGTTGTCCCACTTTGTTTGGTGTCTTTGATGGTGTTTTCCGGCGACCTTTATTCTGTTGTACACATAAACCTTTCTCAGATTTGCCAGGAGTTCTTGCAGTTCCAGGAGTTTTCACCATTTTTGCAGAATCAGGTATATTAGGGGTAAGACCGGGGGTCCTGTTTGATAGCCTGGGAGAAAGGCCTGCAAAACAAAATAACTATCAAGTACTGTGAATGCCTAGGTATACATAATAGATACCGGCTCATATATATTTAATGGCATGGAAGAATTACAGCTTTGTTGGCACATTAATCATTTGACTTTATATCAATGATAAAAACACTTCTCAATGGGATCTAAAATTCAAGGTTTATTTCCTCCAACATTGATTTTTTTCCATATTTATTTCAATGCAGACTTGATAAAAACTTTATGTTTTGCAACTGGTAAAAAATTAAATTCTTTCCATCAAGATATCGACAGTTGTATGTTCTTTTAGCTTATTATAATGTAAACATGCAGTTAAAGTTAATATTAGCTTTTTCCTAGAAAAAAAAATATATTGTCAACAATTATAGAAAAGTACAAAATCTTAAATTATTGAAGATTTTGAACTTTTCTATAATTGTTCAAATTTAGCTTGATCTGGCTATTTTAGCCCAATTCCAACTGGGCTGATTTACCCCTATCAGGGATTGAGCCATAATCCAGTTAATTTGGCAAACAAAGAGGCTGAAAATTTCATAATGCATGGTTCTTACATACCTCCAGGTTCAAGTGTATTGGATGCCTTCCTGCGCCAGCGCATTGGTGGACCGCTCTGTAACGGTGCATCTAGCTTGGTCAGATCCGCTACCAAATTATCAAACGTGAAATGCGACATGTTGCAAACAACTCCCCTCCTGAAACACGACAATGCATGTAAATGACATTGTGTCAAAAAATGTTTTACCCTAATTTATGTAGAAATAAAAGGTAAACCACTAGTTTGCAAGGAACTTTGAAAAAATATGGTATCTTCAATATTTTTAATAATGTTTTAAATAATGAGTGAAATTGGTATTATTTAATATTATTATTTTAAAAAAATTATGTCACACACCAGTGAAACTTCTATCATATGAAGCATAATCAAAATATTTGAAGCAAGGAGAAATTAATACTCACTTCTTCTGCCTGTATATTCTCCCTAAAATCACTTGATGTCAATATTTCAGTCCTTACAGCTCAGTCCAAAATAAAATGTCACAAAACCACAAAGAAAATGTAAATCCTATTCACTCAATTGCCCTGCAGTAAGTCAATGCTTTCATTGTTGTAATCTGTTCTGGGTGGGTGGTTTTAAATATCAGAGTTTCACTATAAAAACTTGATCCTCAAAGGACAATTAATTTACAGTTACTTTTTCCATAACAACAAAAGTGACCACTGGTCACTAGAGGTCAGATTAAGCATCCTTTACAGGCAAAATCATTATTTTCTGGATTAACTGAATATCATTGTATTCAAAACTCTTAAAGACAGTTAAAGACACTTAAGCCTGATTAAGGGACATTTCTTATATCAAAAATCATTTCTGGATAATAATCAAGAAGTCAATTCTTATTTTTTGAAATGAAGAAATAGTTTTCTGACATCCAACAATTGAATGTTTACATCAAGAAATATTTAAAAATATTGTTTTTATATAAACATATGACTTTTAGACATCAGTAATAAGCTTTTTGATATTAAAAAATTATTTCTTGATATCAAGAAGATATCAAATTTGATATATGGCACTTTTTCCAAGAGAACAGAGCTGAGGCTGTCTTGAATTTTGCTAAGGTTAAAACGTAAGCTCTGATCTTAATTCATATTCAAAACCAAAGTTTCTGTCTTTGTATTTTCCAGGAGTTCTTGCAGTTCCAGGAGTTTTCACCATTTTTGCAGAATCAGGTATATTAGGGGTAAGACCCGGGGTCCTGTTTGATAGCCTGGGAGAAAGGCCTGCAAAACAAAATAACTTTCAAGTACTGTGAATGCCTAGGTATACATAATACAGGCCCGGCAATATATTTAATGGCATGGAAGAATTACAGCTTTGTTGGCACATTAATCATTTGACTTTATATCAATCGTAAAAACACTTCTCAATGGGATCTAAAATTCAAGGTTTATTTCCTCCAACATTGATTTTTTTTCCATATTTATTTCAATGCAGACTTGATAAAAACTTTATGTTTTGCAACTGGTAAAAAATTAAATTCTTTCCATCAAGATATTGACAGTTGTATGTTTTTTTAGCTTATTATAATGTAAACATGCAGTTTTTTCCTAGAAAAAAAAAATGATATTGTCAACAATTATAGAAAAGTACAAAATCTTAAATTATTGAAGATTTTGAACTTTTCTATAATTGTTCAAATTTAGCTTGATCTGGCTATTTTAGCCCAATTCCAACTGGGCTGATTTACCCCTATCAGGGATTGAGCCATAATCCAGTTAATTTGGCAAACAAAGAGGCTGAAAATTTCATAATGCATGGTTCTTACATACCTCCAGGTTCAAGTGTATTAGATGCCTTCCTGCGCCAGCGCATTGGTGGACCGCTCTGTAACGGTGCATCTAGCTTGGTCAGATCTGCTACCAAATTATCAAACGTGAAATGCGACATGTTGCAAACAACTCCCCTCCTGAAACACGACAATGCAGGTAAATGACATTGTGTCAAAAAAATGTTTTACCCTAATTTATGTAGAAATAAAAGGTAAACCACTATTGTTTTACCTAGTTTGCAAGGAACTTTGAAAAAATATGGTATCTTCAAGAAGATATCAAATTTGATATATGGCACTTTTTCCAAGAGAACAGAGCTGAGGCTGTCTTGAATTTTGCTAAGGTTAAAACGTAAGCTCTGATCTTAATTCATATTCAAAACCAAAGTTTCTGTCTTTGTATTTTCATGATAAAAATGTCATGAATCCTACTAAAGTAAATGTTATGTTTAAAGTTTTGACCCAATCAGTTGGGGTAGAGTACTGTCCCTTGTTATTCAGGCTTGTAGGAAAATTATGTCCCTTTACACCAGTCACTAATTAGCAATACCATTGAGAATGCTTCAGCATTTTTTTTTGATTAAGCAGAACAGAACAGAACAGAACATTTCTTTTATGCTTACCACATTTGCTTCCAAAGGACCTCTGTTTATTTACAATGTATGAATCTTCTTGTATTACCAGACCCAGGCATTAAGTGATTTGTGTCAGACTCAGATCGAGAGCTAGAGGCATTAACCAATGTTACATATTACATTACAGTGAGTGAGGACTGAGACATTGTTAACCAACTTGTTTTGGTTATTGATCAAAGTTTAAAAGCTACAGGTTTGAATCTCACCGCTGTTATCAAGTTTTCTCTCACTCCGAGAAGGAATTTATCTCTTTTACAAGAGTTTGGTAGTGCCACAAAGCACTTTGATGCATGCTTATGCTGACACACTTCAGATCCGCCCCTTCAACACTTCATCAGTACAAGCTGGAAAGTTACAGAGCATGTACATACCAGTACAGATCATATTGTCACTTTTACCACCTTCTAAATTATTATTATAAAAATTATTCTACTCCTTAGTCTGGATTTTGCAGTCAGTATAACTACCCCCTTTGAGGTTTAAAAAATGTTCTTTTAAAGGGAGCTGGGAGTTTGGGGCATATGTTGGATCCATTTCTCCAGTCCTTTTACACAGGCGATTTTCGTAAAAAAAACTCACTGGTCAGTCTCGGTAAAATAATGTAATATTTTAATTTCTGGTAACTTATTTCAACTTCTGTTGCAAATTGTTGACACTTGTGTACAGTAATGGGAAACTGTCAAGAAATGGACCAAGATAACCATGTAAGCAATGTCTCGAAGAAAAAAATCAAGACTAGTTTTTGGCCTACATTGTTCACTTTAGAACACAAACTTGTACTTAATTTAAGCTTCCAATAAAATTGAAGCAAATTTGAAAAAAAATATACACACATTGTTATAACAACCAATAGCTTGACCTAGTTTTTAATGCAACACAGAATCCCATTAGCTTGTAATGATTCAATGCCTAAAACATAAAGTTTGGAAAATGGCTCACAACTTTTACTACTTCAACAATCGGACGGCAAAGCTTCTTAGCCAGGTAATCTGGCCGTGATTATTTATGAATGAGCAGAGTAACGCAAAATATCTGACTGGCCTTTTTTAAAGCTGATCGTATACATGATGTAGTCTGTGAGGTGGATGTAGATAATAGATGCCAGCACTGGATGAGATAATCTAAGCCAGACTAGAGACATTACCTTATATGCCAGAACTTGCAGCAAGTAAAACAACAACTGCTGGGGTTTTCATCATTTTATTCATCATTTTACCGGTTTCAATTCTTCACATAATTTACGATTCAATCTTCACAACATTGTTACAAAATGTGACACATACAACAAGCACATTACTCATTACCATAATACAATTTGAAAACATGAATTAATGAAATGCATGCCCTATTCATCAAAATTTATGAAAGTCAATGGTGATATACTGCCGCAATAATTATATATAAAAACTTTAACAGACGTTTGACTCTTAGACTAGCTGATGTTCACAAGTGATAGTCTGAAGAGATTATGTTTGTGATAGGACCTCATGCACGTCAACGGCTAACTTTAAAACTGTTGTAAGACCTTTTATTTCATTTCAGTTATACCTCTGATATACTGACTCCTTCGTTGCCCAGAGAAATATTTTAGACAGTTGTTTTCTGTGACATCTTAACGCTCTTACATTAAGACTGTTTGTGTATAAGTCACTCGCTTTAGTAAACTACAGTGTTTTTCTAACACATGACTGATATCCCATTCAGCATTTGTGAATGCTGTAACATGTTTATTTGTTTCACTACACTTTGCCATATGTTTCACGTAAATATTGCTAGGAAAACACGGAAGTGTTGTGTAACATTATAACCAATTACACACATATTCCACTATGTCTATTAATATCCCCTTTCTTTAACAAACATATCAAATATGGCACTCTTAAATCATCTTTTGATTCTTTTTTTCTACCTTTACACAAACAGTCATTATTGATTGTTGTTTTTTTCCAATAAGTTCAGTGATATTAATACTGTGTTTTACGAATCAATGTAAATGTTTCACCGACAACATTTGTTCAAAATGTGATAGCAGACGACATGCTCATCCCTCTATATCCTGTAAAATGCCACCGTCTTTCTATAGTCGCACCAACACCACTAACTTCCTGTCGGAAAATTACCGACATTTTTTCCAATAATGTTTCTAGTTCACTAACACGGCAGACGACACCGAGACGATGAAGATATGACCAGATATAATCTAGAGATGCTCCAGTCGGATGAACGTGTAAGAAGCAACATACAAGACCTGAAACAAAAACTGAACAGTGCTATACACTTTTAACAATGCTGCGATTATTTATATTTCCAAGATGCAAACAAATCTAACTTTCCACAGTAAAAAAATAGAAGTTTTTTTTTTAATTCTTAAGTGGACCTTAAGGGCTTAGCAGAAGAGCAACAGGTAGTGCTGTTGAATTAGTGAGCACTAAGAGATGCCACTGTATCAACAAGGGCAGGGGTCCAGTCCCAATCTGGCTTGAAAAAGTTAACTTTGACCCTGAATTTCTGAGATAGACATCTTTCAATTTGGACAGTACGTGCATACAAACAATTTCTATTTCTAACATAAACAACATTTTAGTTATTTAAAAGAATATATTTAGTTTAATCAAGAATTCCAAAATCAGTGACCCTCTTGATTGTTGCTGTTTGTGTTTAGTGCCTGTTTCAACCATATTTCGGTCATTTAAAACAGGCAGGCAGTTTACGTAACAATCGTTCCTGGGAATAATAAGTACTAGAAACCTATCCTCCAAGAAACTGCCAACTTTCTCACATAAAGAGATATGGTCATTGGTAGGGCTCATACCCATGAGGGTCAATATATGAGAGGTTACAGTGCCTTCAAGACAGCAACTCTAACCACTGGACCATGGAGGCCGATTGACCTGATTACTGGTTAGTATGCTTGCACCTATCCATACGTAGGTGTAGGCTATAGGACTATGAACTTACCAACAAGCTGTGCTTCTTTCTCCGTGATCTGTGTGCCTGTACTGCTTATTGTATTTTCTGCTATAGATTTCTGTGCCAATGACTGAAATCAAATGATTAAGGAAGCATTATCTACCAACGTTAAATGTATTTTTGATGTTGAAGTGTTATATGGTTGTTTTCCCAACCTTAAGTTTCAACTGAAAGTCAATGAGATGAAAAGGACAAATTTGAATATCTAAGCTCTGGGACTTGAAGTATCGGACAAAAAGATTTTCTAAGATTCCATTATATAACTCTTATAGAAAACAAGTTACTACAATGTACGTAGTCAATTTTGATTCAGGGGATATGATTTGAGCATACTTGAGAGAGGACCACTAGACAATGCTACACACCAAATATCTAAGCTCTTGGACTTAAAAGTTTCAGACAAACATATTTTTCAAGATTTTCCTATATAACTCATGCAAATAAAATAAAACACCAATGATGTCAATTTTCATCCTTGGGGCATGATTAGAACAAACTTGAGAGAAGATCACAAGACAATGCTACACACCAAATATCTAAGCTCTGGACCTTTAGGTTTCAGACAAGAAGAAAGAATTTTTTTGAAGTTTTCCCAATATAGACTAGGTATAAATCAATGTGACCCCCGACTGTGGTCAATCTTGACCCCAGGGCCATGATTTGAACAAACTTGGTAAAGGACGAACTAGCTTGCCAAATATCTAAGCTCTGGACCTTTTAGTTTTGGAGAATACTTTCAAAGATTTTTCTATTTTGAGCTAGTGTTGCCATGATGTTCAGTTGAACAAATTTGAGAGCTTACTGCCAGAATGCTCATGCCCAAGTTTTATGATATTCCATCAAGTGATGTATGAGAAGTCACCTGAAGCAATTGAGACTGACAGATAGACGACAGATATTCATCAATCCTAAAAGCTTGTGTGAGCTAAAACTAATACTAATTTTACACAGGTTGTGAAAATAACCACTAAGCAAACAGTACATGGAGGTCATCAGATATTGAATCCTACGCAGATGTGCGTAATAATACAAAGATCTTACACTGAATTTGACAGCCCGTCTTTTTATAAAATACACTTCAATATAGATCGAACAAACCTCAGTATTTGCATTTGACTCGTCCCCTGCTGATTCCAGATTTTCCTTTTTACTAGCTTTCTCCTTGTTCAGTTGATCAATGGCCGCCTGTTTCTCCAGTTGGAGAACAGCTTTTTCTTGTTCCATTCTCTTTTTATAATCTGTTAATTCAGTTCTTGCTGTGATCAGTTGCTGGAATAATCCAAACGTGTTCATTTTGAACATATTTAATTATGTAGAGTGCACAAAAATATATGTTTATGACTACACATGTACAGGAATACTTTATGAATTTGTATATTTCTACTGAGTTTTGTGCCTAAGGTCATTATATTGTACAATTAACCCTTGACAATTTGTTCATTCCTTTGTTTCTGACTTTTCTTCTCTTTAAGGAAAAAACATTGTAATATTTGTTTTCAGTGACAATACATATGAGTAAAGATTTACCCACAAATGCCAGACGTTCAGTTTCCAATTTATAGTTTCTGTCCACAGATCTGATTACATAATATTTTACAGACTGCATGTATTAAAAATAGCATTAAATCTATCCGGCCTAAACTAGTTTGAATAGATTCAAGTCAGTATCATTACCTGCTGCATGCCCTGCATGGCCAACTGTAAAGATTTCACTTCTTTCTCACTGTCTCCCCTGTTTGATGTCTTCTCTTGTTTATAGAGCTCAAGCTCATTTTTGAAAGCTTCAATCTGACATTTGAGCTCATCGTTCTCATCCTTCAGCTGATTTAGCTGGTTCAACTTTCCTGCCACTGGTAAACAAAGTAAGATGTACTAAACTCATTTACATTGAAAATATTTCAAAAAGAAAATAGAATATTGTCCAAGGACCCAAAAACAACAAATCAGGACTGTTTTTATGACTTCACAAAGTTGCAGCCCATCAATAATATTGAATCATATCCTACCGAGCTCATTCATGGGACAAATACACTGTGTCCTCACTGAAAATCCTTTAACAATAGGTCATGAGTTATGGTTATGACAAAACATCTATCCTTCAGAACAATGAATCTATCATACATGTATAGCCTACTTTTGACGGCAAAAATATTCAACCCAAATACAGAGAAAACTGGAATGAAAGTAAACAACAAAGAAACTTGAACTTACTTTCGACATACTGGTTGGTTGTAGTTTCACTGTATTCCGGCTTCTTCCGCTTAGAGACAGTGGGACCTTCTTCATCATCAGACATCTCCATCTCGGCTTCCTGTCGACTACTGAAGAACTCCTCCTGCTGGTTCTGCTTGATCTCCTGAAGTGTACATAATTATGTGTAACACACTGAAGTGTACATAATTACGTGTAATACGCTGAAGTGTACATAATAACGTGTAACACGCTGAAGTGTACATAATTACGTGTAACACACTTAAGTGTACATAATTACGTGTAACACACTGAAGTGTACATAATTACGTGTAACACACTGAAGTGTACATAATTACGTGTAACACACTGAAGTGTACATAATAACGTGTAACACAAACTGAAGTGTACATAATTACGTGTAACACACTGAAGTGTACATATTCGTAACAATTTCAGTGCACATAATAGGTAACACACTGTATTATAACACAATGAAGTAGTAATACAATGTTATCAACAATTTCCAGTCACATGGTAACCCTTGATGCAAACTTACCTCTGTTGCGGAAAACATTCTAGTTTTATTTCACATTGATTTTTCACATGTTTTACTCATAACACTTAAGAACACATATTCAATAAATTTAATTGTCATCTTACACAATGTATCACCGTAAAACAAAAGCTCTCTATTTTCCTTTGTATCTATTAGAAAAAGATGATTAAATGTTCTTTGTTCTTAACAGTCTCCGATGTGAACTAAAATGTTACACAATTTTCAATACCCTCCTGTTTTTTAAATGCTCTTTTTACCTGACCTGCTCACAGTTTTGCTTGTTATCCTTATGTCTGTTTTGTATACGTTCAGTGACATTCTAAGATATTACTGATATAGCAATTTGAACAAGACCAGCGAGAGGTTTCATAGATGCTGAACAAGTTTTGGGGTCATTTTGGGTACATGTGTACTGCTATGATTAGAACATAAATGCCTGTGTATGACTGTGTAACTTGTCTGTAAGGTCAAGATACAAGGTGAGCAGTTTATATTGCTCTACTTACCATTTCTTTGTCTTTAAAAGGTAAAATTGTTATATAAAATATCTGTTTTGCAATTCAAAAGGCATAACATACTGTCTGACTTTCGAATTTCCCAAACAAACCATCATCTTGAACTATTCACTTTAGCACAAACATATAATTCCACTCCGGTTTCATCAATGTCCACAATGTGCTAGATAGTTCATCATACCTAGGCATCATCCAGATCTAGACTGTTCTCCACTCGAAAGTATGCAATGGTTTTTGACTTTTCGCCCATCAGGCTGAGGTTCAACTTACCAATTCCACACAAATGTGTAAAAGATCAGAACTGGAGTAAGAAATTTTCCCCAGTATGCTGTGGCTGTCACTGCTGACCTACTTACCATTTTTAAACATTTAACAAATGTTTAAAAATGAGATCTTTGCTTTAGTAGTGGCCTGTTGGTGTTGTTTGTATCTCAGGTTGTCCTTTTCACTTATATAGCTATGTGATCTTGCTTGAGATTGCTGGATTCTTTTGGGGGCTGCTACTGATAAACACAACTTTTTTGTTCCTGCCAAGCTGCTGTACTTCATCAGATACATGACTATTAACTTCCAACAGACATTATAATGCACTTAAGTCATGTACACATGTATGTCTGCCAAATTTAGGAGTCAGTGGACATGGTATCTTGCTTCACTCAAGTAAGACCTTTAAATGACTCCTTCCCACCCCCTCCCCCTCAAACCCCTTAAAAATCAAAAGATCCAGTGAGAATTGCTCCTTTGACACCCAACTTTACCCCCGAGTCTCTGGTTTGAAGTAACTGCTTGACAAAATAGCAGGAGTTTTCTACTTCTGTACACTTTTCATCCCTTTATACACCCTTACTCCATTAAATATTTCGGCTCGGACTGTTTTAAAAATGTCAAGCAGTTACTTCAGTCTTTCCACCTACCTTTGCCTGTTTGAGCCAAAGTTCTATGTTCTTGCGCTGAGCTTTAGTGAAATGATCCCAGTTACGTTGTTTCTGCGCCAACATGAAGATTTTCTCTATCTGATCGACTAATGGGAAGAAATGTAAACATTGTCTAAATAAAATACCACAAAAAACATTGTCCCGGTCAGATGTGACCTACTTCAATCATACTTTACTTGTCTAACTGTATGATGAGCTCTTCCTCAGCATGGTAAGCAGGTTGACAAAGCAAAAAACTACACATAAATGTAATGGGTAGTTGTATTTCATATCTTCACTCCTTCACTGGCTGATATAGTTATACTTCCCTGTAATATTTTGAAAAAGGTTTTCTGCTATGTCATGTCAATTTGCAATGAAAAAATTTGTCTTAACCTCCCCTTTTTCAAAATTTATTTGTTCTCCCCCCCCCCCCCCTTTTTCTGCTTTCATAGCCAGTTTTTTAATTCCAAACTAGCTGTTTGTTTTTTGTTCATTATTTATAATTACTGCATAATTTCAAATTTTCAAATTCTTACTGCCCAGAGTTAGACTTGTAGAAAATTTTAAGGTTTCTACAAATAAGCATATACTTGCCAATCAACACTTTTACTTGCGCAAGTCCTGTTCTTACTTGCCATTAGAAATTGTTTTATATGGTAGCCTGATTGTGCGACTTTCTACTAGTATTTTTCAGAAAAGTGTAAACAGAAAACCTTTTACAATAATGGATGTGCTTCAATGGACTAACTCCATCCTAGTCTTGTCATCCTCAATGCTTAACCGAGCCCCAATGTGTGAAAACTGTCCTTTGTAATTAATGTCTATATTATTATTCACAGACAATCCCCCCCCCAGAGACAGACAGACTGACAGACATATAGTTGACTATGAGGATGCACTGTTCTGCTGAGTTTCCCACTTTAGTGAAATCCAAAGGTGTCTTTTCACTCAGAGCGGCTCAATCATTTCAATAAATAACCATTGTTCTGACCAAGTAAAATCAATTCTTCATTACATACATGCTGTTATGTTTTATCCACAAATTCGTAAATGATGCCAGTACTTGCATGCAGCATGGTCTCACTATTACCCGTATTATAATAAAGGGTCATTGTATAAAGAATTCACTATCCCATTTTCTACAAACTTCAAAGAAATTGAAGAGGTTTTTTTGTGCAACTGTATGTTTTCCCAACCTAGCCCCAAACTGGCTTCACACGATCTGAAATTGTACCTTTCAATAATAAAAACTAGGAGTGTCAAAACCATATGTTACACATGTAAGTTTTGTTGAAAGCCACCCAGAGTGTAGCCAAAAATGCAAATATGTAAACCCACCAAACTGGTGGACAGAACTAGATCTCATATTGATCACTCATGTGTAGTTTGGCTGAAAATGATTTAGTAATAACGGAGAAATAACACAGACATCGTAAAATCTGACAAATCAAGGGCAAAAACTCTGCTAAAAGTCATTGAACCGGGACATACTGATGATATGCAAATGTAGGCATTGACCTCTCACATGTAGTTTGGTTGAAATGAAAAGTCAGAGTGGAAAGGAGTACATAAATAGCGACATAAACATTTCAAAAACACTTTTATTTTTCTTTGGGGTTAAATGCCCATTTCAACAGTATCTCAGTTATTTAAAGAGGGACAGCTTCCTATGTATGAAACAGCCAACTTTCTGATATAGTCAGTTTTACAGCTGGTACATATAGTCAGTTTTACAGCTGGTACATAGTCAGTTTTACAGCTGGTACATATAGTCAGTTTTACAGTTGGTACATATAGTCAGTTTTACAGCTAAAGGTCTAATGATTTCAAGGAAGTAATTCTAACCTCTCAACAATGGAGGTTGGGTCAAAAACATTGTCAATGTATACAACTATTCTTCAATTTGGTAAAACTTACTACAGAATTATGCATAACTTACGGCATGTGTTCTTGGAGGATATTTGAAAAGCATTTCAAGAAATAAATTAATACTTCACCATACTGTCAGAGTTCTTTGCTGCCAAAATGTAAAACAATATTATAAAACATGTGACAGCTGATTAGCCGGAAATCTCTTTTCATGGTTCCTCGTCACATGGAATATTTGACCTGTGCCATCATATACAGGAGCAACACTGTACTTCGACCAGAAAAACTTTTACTAACATGTCTTGCAGAGTCAACATAACAAAATGAATATGGCTTACTGTACACATTTGTGATTTTGTACTTTCTTTATTGTCTAAACGTAACCACAGACTAGTTAAGCATTAGATTTTGCGTGCTTAAACTCCCTCTGTGTCTGCATACACATCTACAGTGAATAAACTGTACATTGCTGTGTTTGTTTGTCTGTCAAGGTTTAACACCCATTTTAATGGTAATTCAGTAATTTCCTATTGTTACTTTGTTATAAAGTCAGATTGCAATTTAGCCAAATGCTGACATAATGGTTACCTACATGCAGGAACGAATAAAAGAGTAATAACTCTGCCAAAAGCATTCAAACCAGAAGAAAGTAATTACTTGTGAAACAGTCAGTAACACTTACAACTGATTGTTCCTATAAAGTATCTTTAAAGAACTAGACGGTGATTTCAGAAAATTAGTCATGATGGACCTGGTGACAGCTTTACAGCTAACTGTCTGAATCCAGATGAGAGGAGTCAAACAATGGTTACATTTAGACATTTAGATGTACTTATCCTGCAGATATAAGCTTGTACCATCACAGCTTCTGAAATAAGTATTTAGTATCCTTTAACCTGAAATGTACTAAACCATGTCAAATGTTGGCACTTTCAAATTGTGGTCCATTTCACCATATGGACTTAAAATAACTTCCGCATATATATAGGTTGCCAGGGTGTTTCAGTTCCATGAGGGAAAAAAAATCAAGAGAAGCCAAAAGAAGTTTACATGAATTTTTGTACAAGTGGTATAAAAACTGAGTCTAAAACTTGTCAAACTCAGTTAATTCGAAGTGTTTCTGCTATTTTCACATTTCTGTGCCGTCCTTCTTGAATAAAGTAGAGTTGACTGCTCAATCTATTCAGATTGCATATAATACCATTATTTTTAATTTGTTTTTACCTAACATTTTTGTGTTTTTCTTACATAACCTTTTCTCATCTGGTTTGCCTGGAAAATTGATTATCTGTATAACGACTGACTGTACTGTATTCTCAACAGAATGAAAGTTAACTATAAGACTGGATCAAAAATCAGCCTCACCAAAACAAACCTTGTCTATGTACTGCGTGAACAGAACTCACTGTTGTAAACTGTAGAATACTTACATTGTCGTAATATTCCTTCAAATATCGTCTTGAACTTTTCTTTCATTCTCATAAGCTCTTCCTCGTGACCTTGTTTCTCCATGAGTAGTCGTCTGATGTGTGCGTTGGTGCACTGAATCATGCTGTAGAAGTTATTGATGTTTCTACGATTAACGTCACCTCGCTCAAGCCATGTGAGCAGGATCTGCGAGGCTTTCATGAAGTCTTCGTCAGCTGTATGGATGTAATAAACGAACAATGACTTTGCTGCAGCATGCAATTCTATGAATGTGAATACATGTATGCTGTTCATCAGCTTGGAGCTATGTCAGTAAATGATTAAGAATTCCTGGACTTCGACTGACACTCAAAGAGTATTTATAAGCTCAGACAAAAGTTAGCGACTTGCTTTTCATTCTGTATTGGGTTTCTGAGAACTTTTGGAATGAAAATACTCTTAAACACTAAGACACTAAAGTTATCATTACTTTGTCAAATGTTCATGGAAAAAAAGAAATTAAGACTTTGCAAGGAACTAAAACCACTGCTAATATTGCATTTCTTGAAATTCAATATCAGAAAACATCCCATAAAATAAAGAAGATTTTGCACCAAGTTTTTGTTTGAGTTTTTATTTTTACATGTCTACAACCATGAGAAATTTATTAGCAAGAACTTCAAAGCTAATTACACACCATTCCTTTTGACTCAGACCAATATAAATTGTGAAAATTTGCAGTATTAAAGCTTACATTTTAATTTATCAGTAAGAGCTGATGCTTCATAATCACTGTATTGACTGATGGGTGGTGGACTCGGAGGTCTCAATCTTTCCTCCTCTACTCTCTGCCGATGTCGCATGTCACGCATCAGTGAACGCTGTTTACATTCATACTCGTACTGATCGTCACGTGCCATGGCAAAGTCTACGTGCAAGCGACCAGTATTAGGTTTGTCATCTTTGTCCTCTATTTTCATTCTGTAACCTACAATATATGAAAGTCTAATAAGAACTTTGTAACATTTGAAATTACCTGTCATATTACCAAGAAAGACATCTTACTGGCAGAATTGACTGTTACCTGTACAAAATAAATTGTCATAGATAGTCGTTTTTAATCTAATGTAAATGCTATAAATATATCTCATAAAAATTTGACAAAACAAGACAAAAAATGTGAAATACCTGACAGAAAAAGTGCTCTGTCAACACTGGTCTCATCCTCAAATCTCACATGGGCAAAGTTCTTTTTCTTGCTTTTCCTCACACTAGTTGTGGGACCAAATTCAACAAACACCTCCTGGAGAATCTCCTCTGTGCATGTTTCTGGTAAACCTCCCACAAATATTGTACGACAGCCAGGAGGCCGTTCTCTTGTGGTCGGAGGCGGAGCATCTGGATAAAATCAAAATTATTTTCTAGGTTCAAGGATATAAACATTTAAAAATTCAGACAAACATTCTGACAATCTTTCATTAAAAGCCTGAAAAAAAATATCTACAGAGACACAAAAATGAAAACAAACACAGATTCTTTAAACAAGATGCTCCTATGTGCTTGTAAATGATTTCAAAGGTTTTACCATTTCAGACATATAAGTAAATAAAGGAGTTGCTTCCCTTTCACTGCAACATCAACAACGACACAATCAAATATCATTTTATCAGTCCGATTTTTTTATATCTAAAGCACCAATTTCAAATACTAATGCGGCATAATCATTAATTTAACACATTTAAATGCACAGCAACCAAAAATTGCATTTATAAAATTGTCACCAAAAATACACTATGTGCAGTAAGATGCGCATAATGTCACTTTAATGCAATTTTAACTTAAAAGTACCTTCAAACCTTAACCATTCAACTGAAGTAACGACTTTCATTGTATGCACAATATTTCAAATACAGTGAATATCTGGTCAAAAAATTTCAAACACAGTCAATGTCAGGTCAAAATATTTCAAACACAGTCAATGTATGGTCAAAATATTTCAAACACAGTCCATATCTGGTCAAACTAGAGCTATCACTAAATGTGATTAATACCCCCAAAAGACTTCTTTATAAACTGAGGAAGTTCGTAGTAACAGAATACCTTGCAAAAAAACAACTAAAATAGAGATACTGTTCTTGGCAATAACTCTGTAATTACTCAAGATAGAGTAATGGTTCTTGTACACTGCACTCCCTCTCATTGTGCTGGACCATTGAATGAAGTTGTATTGCATTCATACCACTAGTTTTCAAGTTATGCTCTGCGACAAGGAAAAGTAATAATGGGCATTAACTCTGTAATGAGTCATGATAGAGTTATGGTTCCTGTGCACTGCACTTCCACTCAATGTACTTGACCATTGTATGAAGTTAAATTGAATTCCAACCAGTAGTTTTCAAGTAATGCTGCGGACAAAGAAAAGTATCAAAGGGCAATAACTCTCTTATAAGTCAAGAAAGAGTTATAATTCTTGTACACTGTACTTCCTCTCATTGTGTTAGACCATTGTATGAATTTGTATTGAATTCCAACCAGTAGTTTTCAAGTAATGCTCCGGACTAGGAAAAGTAACAAAGGGCAATAACTCTGTAAATACTCAAGATAGAGTTATGGTTCTTGTACACTGCACTTCCTCTTATTGCGCTTGACCATTGTATGTAGTTGTATAGAATTCCAACCAGTAGTTTTCAAGTAATGCTCCGGACAAGGAAAAGTAACAAAGGGCAATAACTCTGTAATGAGTCAAGATAGAGTTATGGTTCTTGTACACTGCACTTCCTATCAATGTACTTGACCATTGTATGAAGTTGTATTGAATTCCCACCAGTAATTTTCAAGAAATGCTCCGGACAAGGAAAAGTAGCAAAGGGCAATAACTCTGTAATTACTCAAAATAGAGTTATGGTTCTTGTGCACTGCACTTCCTCTTATTGTGCTTGACCATTGTATGTAGTTGTATTGAATTCCAACCAGTAGTTTTCAAGTAATGCTCCAGACAAGGAAAAGTAACAAAGGGCAATAACTCTGTAATGAGTCAAGATAGAGTTATGGTTCAAGTGCACTGCACTTCCTTTCAATGTACTTGACCATTGTATGAAGTTGTACTGAATTCCCACCAGTAGTTTTCAAGTTATGCTCCGGACAAGGAAAAGTAACAAAGGGCAATAACTCTGTAATTACTCATTTTTTTTGATAGAGTTATGGTTTTTGTGCACTGCACTTCCTCTTATTGCGCTTGACCATTGTATGAAGTTGTATTGAATTCCCACCAGTAGTTTTCAAGTAATGCTCCGGAAAAGGAAAAGTAACAAAGGGCAATAACTCTGTAATGAGTCAAGATGGAGTTATGGTTCTTGTGCACTGCACTCCCTCTCAATGTGCTGAACCATTGTATGAAGTTGTATTGAATTCCAACTAGTAGTTTTCAAGTTATGCTCCGGACAAGGAAAATGCAACGGACCGCCTGACCGACCAACCACCGGGTGACTCCTATATACCCCCCCCCAAACTTCGTTTCGGGGGTATAAATATTTCAAACACAGTCAATGTCTGGTCAAAATATTTCAAACAGTCCATATCTGGTCAAAATATTTCAAACACAGCCAATGTCTGGTCAAAATATTTCAAACACAGTCCATATCTGGTCAAAATACTTCAAACACAGTCCATATCTGGTCAAAATATTTCAAACACAGTCCATATCTGGTAAAAATACTTCAAACACAGTCAATGTTTGGTCAAAATATTTTAAACACAGTCCATATCTGGTAAAAATATTTCAAAACAAAAAAGAAACCTCCTCAGAAAATACCTCTAATATGAAGTCCAATGTAATTTTGGTCAAGAGCAACTTACTTGGAGGTGGTGGATATAGTACACAATTTTTCATTCGAATTATTTCTTTGACAACTGGTGCCATTTGTATGTTCTCACTTGGCCCCATGGGTGTTCCTCCTGGTCCCCATCCCATCTGAAATTAGGAAAAGCTGTCTTACTGTATAATGTAGAAAAAGCACAGAAGGCTTTGACTACAGTTGTGGTCAACTGATCTGTAATGTCACAATTTCTTTCTTCTACATGTAACAGAACAACTGACTGTTACCGTACAATTCCACAATCTACATAGTACTGACATCAATTATATTACTCATGGGTAATATTTAACTCGCACTCACCCCTGGAAACATCATCATATTGCCCATGTTGCTCATATTCATCATTTCTGCATTAGGGGCCGGGCCCATCATACCCATCATTGGACCCATACCACCCATCTGGAAGAACCCCTGTCCCCCTTGCATCATCATATTCTGCTCTATGTTTCCATCTGTTATACCAGCAGGGGGCATAGGGGGCATTGACATACTACTGCCATCTTCAGAGTACTGTCGCTCCGCCGCCTTTGGTATGTTGAGAAGCTTGGCTGCAAAAGCACCCATTGAACTATCATCTGAAATTGAAATAAAACGACCTTGAAGTATGCTAAACCACAAAAGAAAGTATCTCCAGGGTCTACATCTTTCCTTAATAAAGGTTATGATCAAACATGTATATCTTTAAGCTGCAACTGACGAAAGCTGTTTTTAGTGAAATCGAATATTTTCAATATTTGGAAATTCCAATATAAAAGAATTATAATGGCTTTATTGATTGACCTTAATTTAATGCATTTAACTCAATCGGTATCCTTGCCTACAAGCTGCATATGGCAACTCCACCTTCTGAAACTTCTGAAGTATTAATGTCTATTACCGGACAATTAGAAAACATTAACACCATCAAATTCAACATGCATCTAAAAGAATTATAGCATTGCTAAGCAAACATCAAATGCAATCAAAATGTTACCTTTTCCTTTTCCATCAGATGGCATGGGTGCTTTCCCTTTGTTTGCATTGAATGAAAGTGGCTCATTGTTCATGTAGCCTGGAATGGTGACTAGTGAGGTTTATATAAATTTGAAAAAAGAAATGCAATCCAAGAATGATTTAAATATTCTCTCTAAATAAACTAAAATGGTGTGTGTACAAAACATAATAGCTTTCCCCATAAACCACTTTCCCACACCGAACAATAAAAAGCTTATTTGACTGGGAGAGTCAATTAAAAGACAATGCGTAACGATGCAATTACACAAAGAACCCACTTCATTTTCATCAATTTTTAAATCTAAAGCGCCAATTTCAAATGCTGATGCAGCATAACACATTAAACCAAAATTTTAAAGCGGTAACTTAACTTGTCTTTGAACAATAATCCTATCAAGTTTGAAGGGTTGTTGAGTAATTAACCTGAAACAGTTTTTTTTAAACTCAATGTCACTGTGACCTTGTTCTTTGACCTTGTGACCCCAATATAAACAGGGATTATTCACTCTTCATAAACTATAATCTATATCAGCAAGTTTGAAGACCTCATCTCGAAGCATTGTACAGTCATTGAGCAGAAAAGGTTTTTTAAAGGCAAGGTCACTGTGACCTCAACCTTTGACCAAACATTCTATAGGCTTCATCTACCGTCCATGACCAATGTCAGTACATTGTACAAAGTTTGAAATCTTTATGTTAGGGCCTTCTCAAGTTATTCATTGGAATCTGTTTTTAAATGTGAGGTCACTGTGACCTTGACTTTTGACTCAGTGACCTTGAAATATTTGGGTGACCATCTATTGCCCATGACAGATGTCCCTATTGCCCATGACAGATGTCCCTACTAAGTCTGAGACCTCTAGGTCAAAGCCTTCTCAAGTTATTGAGCGGAAACAAAAGAGTTAAAAATGTACTGATCAATCTACTACCATGACTACTGAGTCACTGACCGACAGCTGCACTTCTTCTAAAGGGGGCATAAGAAACTACCTGCATCACTTTATAAATATTTTAAAATTATTGATAAATACCTTGTTCCACTGGTATTTTTAGTCCCATCATTTTTGCAATTTTGGCATCAGCTGAAAAACAATGAATAGTACATTAGACAGAAAAACTTCAGTTTTATAGTAATAGTGTTGTGGGTACTGTCAGGGACTTAGGATTCTCAGAAAAAATGTCTTGGCTATCAAAACAAATAGTTGCTAAAATTAATTTCACATTTACAGATATCATGGATATTGTTAAATTTCCCTAGAAATTCTAATATGATTGTATAATTGTTCAATTATAGATAGAAAATACAGCAATCACTGGTATACACCAATCATTTGATTCCAACACCACACACTCTTCTGATTTTGCTTGACTTTCTGTACAATCATACAGAAACTACGTGAGCTTTTGTTAATAGTAACCCATCATAACTCAGAGCTTGTTGGTGAATATCACTGCCAGGCTGTTTGCCAGCAGCAAAACAACATAGGCAGCATTTTCAAAGGTATAAATACTACAAATCCCCAAATTGTTCTCCACAGTCCAGTCAAATGTGATGCCATTTTCCTCCATGTTTCAAAACCACTTTTATTCAAGAGTTTTTCTTTGCACTCCTGCTCAAATGAAGGTGAGTACTCTTGCATGCCTAGTGTAGATCAACTGCTTACACCATATGAAAATTCAGATAAAATTTGTGAGTTCTACGGGCAGTTTATAATGACCATGTACCAAAATTGTGATTTTGACTGCTGGAGCCCTTGTCTATATAAAGGGGTATCAATACCCCCAGACCACCCAAAACCTTTATGTGATGTACCCCTTTGGTTGAAGTTATTCAAAATAACTTAAACAAGTTACACCCCTGACTGCTGAAACAACACCATAGAAATTCGACAAGGTCTATTATTCTCATTTTCATGATTGTTTATCTATCATCGGCGGTTTTGGGTCTATTGAAATTATGCTCTTGTTGTGACCGCTCACCTGGAATCTATCCGATGGCGTGGAAAAACCAAGAATTTGTTTCACCTGACTGTTGCAATGACATATATTTTAGTCAGGCGATGACTGTCACGAATGCCTAGAGTGTTGCCCACATCAAAGCAGTGTGCTGGAATAATTTTGTGGGAATGAATCAGATTGGTTTACATGGTTTAGTTTGCAAGCATTTCTCTTCTTTAATTGACAATAAACTGATCAAGGTCTGGTCTGCAAATCAACAATACTGCTACAAATATACTATATGCAGATCATCTGCAATTAAAGAATGACACTTTCTTTGGTTACCTTTCCTTTAAACACCGCTGTTGAAATAAATTTCTGAAGAAAATTCACCGGAAATGCTTTTACTAAACTGCAAATTTCCATTCCGTATTTTCCCATAAAATAGACATGTAGGTTTTAGATATTTACAAGCAAAATTTTGAGCGCAAATTCAAATATTAACAAAATTGATAAAATTTAAAAGATAGATGAAAAATAAGAAAAAAAATCATTCGTACCTGCGGTTTCAACATATGCCAAGTATGCAGGAAGCTGGTAAATACCTAAATGTTCGCGTTTTTAAAAGCATTTACACTATTTGGTAGACGATTTTAGTTAATAATCAATAATCTATTTTGTTTATATTCTTAAATGTAAAAATCAACGTATTATATCTTAATAAGGACAGCATTTACGACAAAGTGTAGTAGTGTTCGGATACAAACACGTCTTGTCAAAATAACATGTTTATTCTACGGGCCAATCTGCGGGCCTATTTAAAATGTGTTTGAGCAATTTAGCAGAAGAAAAGTGTAAAGCTATGTTAATTCGCTGTAAAACAAGTTTTCCTCTTCTTTTTATATTCACGAGTAGTTGATTATTTGAAATATTAGACAATCTGATGAATATTCCACTGCAGGCCTTGTCAAATAGGCCAGTCAAACACAAGGGAAATTTGTGCAGTAAATGCTAAGATTCTCGGCTTTGCCGTGACGTCATACTGACCAGTTAACCAATCGGATTATTAGGTCATGTTTGTTTCTTCATTCGGTAAAAGGTGAAAACTCGGTCTTTACCATTGACTCGTATGCAAGTATAAATTAATTTTAAACGAAACAAAAAGCTTTTGACAACATAGAATTATTATCAAAACAATCTGATAGTTTCAAGGTAATGGAAGATTGTCGTCTACTTTCATTTCTAATCTTGGTTATTATATTATGCAAAGTTAAATATGCATACAGACCAGCGATGACAGCCGAGGAATCACCTATCCCGAATGTAAATATTTTTTCAGTACCCGGATGTGTGAAGCTGAGAATAAGTCGTTAGTGACTGAAATTTCTTTGGACAGCTTAATTTATTAGTGTAAACACTTTCTGTTTAATGATTTTTGCATAACCTAGCATTTGTAGCAATTTTTACTAGGCCCGCACCAGGCCTGCAGAATCAACTTGTCTGCTCAAAAGCATCAGTGCAGCAAAAAAACTGCTATGGGTTGAAATAAATATGATCGAACAATTGTGAGCCCGAAATATGTTTCTTCCTACTACAGACCAAAGGGAAATTATCTCATGAGCTTCATTAAATTCAAACAGGCTGATTACATCTACCAATCTGATCGAGCTAAACTAGCCTGATTGAGCTGAAATATAAAAGAAAACATCTTTTTTAAGCTCATCTGGCACAAAGTGCCAGAGTGTACGATCGCTCACCATCCAGCCTACATCATACTTCCACATTTTCCTTCAACTGACACCTCCTTTAAAATCACAAGGCTAATGGTGCATGATGAAACTTGGCAGGAATGTTCCCTGCATGAAGTAATATCATACTGTACAGTAGTTGTTCAAATAATTCCATTCCATGCAGAACTCTGGTTGCCATGAAAACAGAAAGGAAAAACTTTAAAAATCTTCTTCTCAAGAACAGGAGGGCCCAGATAATATGTAGTCAATTGCTTTGAAACTTGGTGTGTACCTGTATGAAATTTTACAGCCGTAAAGTAGACGTATTTTTTTTAATTTACGCCTTACAAAATAAAATACGCCCTAGACTGAAATTTAACCTGTCATAGTGCAGATTACGCCTGGAATACTGTTTTACGCACGGAAACCAAGATTTGCAGACATAAAGTTATAAAATGACGCCCGAAATTTTTATGTTTTTCCTGCTTTAAACAAATTCCGGCTGAGTTACGCCTGTAAAACAGATTTTATTGCCCAGTTACGTGTCTTTTACTGCTACTTTATGGTTGGAATTTTCGTACAGGTAGGAGGAAGCTTAGAATTGCATATGGGGTCTATAAGGTCAAGGTCAGTGTTACTAAAAATAGAAAAATGGTTTCTGCTCAATAACTATAGATAGAAGTGACCAATTGCAATGAAACTTGGTGTGTATGTAGCTTTTGGGGAGTGGAAACTTTGGGTTGCATTTTGGGTCACTTGGCTGAAGGTCATAGTCACTGTAACTAAAAATAGAAAAATGGTTTCCACTCATGGTTTAGGAGTGACCAATTGCAATGAAACTTGGTGTGTAGTTAGCTTGCATAGAGAGAAAACTTTGGATTGTATTAAGGGTAACTTGGGTCAAGGTCTCTGTTACTAAAAATAGATTAAAAAATTATTTTTATGATTTATGTTTTATGCAAAAAAAAAATTGATTTTTTTTTGCGGGGAGGGGATGTGGGGGGAGGGGTTGAAGGTGTGGGTCAAGGTGACTGTTCTGTTTATTTACAAGGGCATTGTAGGGTCAAGGTCACTGTTATGAAAATATATAAATTTTTTAAATTCTAAAATTGTTGTAAAAAAAAATTGAGTGGCTCAAGGTGACTGCTTTTTATTTGTATGTGTTTTTTATTTTTAGATTTATTTTTTTATTCTAAAATTTCTACAGCCACTGTTTTTGACAGCATTGTTGCATTTTCTTGTTTTTGTTTTCAGTACTGGTGTTATAGTTTTCTTATTGTTTTAGTTTTTGAACTGAAATGTGCGTGTCAGAACTATGCATGGGGAAAGATAGGCAAGAACAGTGAGGTTGCTAACCTTCTCAGCAGTGGAGATTCCAGTTTTACTGTTGATGAGCAGGCCAGATATGCAGAGGTTAGTACTAGCTCATTTAAACAGCTCAAATATTTGAATATAGCTGATGTGCAAAAGCAGTAATATTAAAGTATTTAGCCTTTAATTAAGTGTTATAAGTAAAGTTTTCTATGCATTTTACCTTTGCCTTGGTAAATGATAGTGATATTAAAAGCCTCAAACTCCAAACTCAGGAGTCTATGTTTTTATATCTAAACTTATAATAAAAGTAAATAATTTTTTTCAAAAAATATAAAATATGAGTTTGTCTTTTCTGTTTAGTTATGGATGGGAACACATCCAAATGGACCATCAACGATTATAATTCCGGGAAAACCTAACAAGCCACTAAGTGAATGGGTGTCAGAAAATCCAGACAAGTTGGGGAACTCTGTCAGGAAGCAGTTTGGTGATTGCCTCCCTTTCCTTTTCAAAGTACTGTCTGTTGACAAGGCACTGTCCATTCAGGCTCACCCAAACAAGGTAAGCCCTAGGGTTCCATAGAAAATACATGTAGTGACTAGTAATGAATACTACATGTTCATTGTATTGTATATATTCAATAATGCTAGCAAACATGCCCATACTCTGCTAACAAAACTATTATTATTCTATTTTGAAAATGTTATTTCATTTTGATGACAATTTATCTGCTGTAGTCTACTGAACTGATTCAAATTGATGTTTTACAATTTTCTCTGGCATCAATTGTTCTTTGAAAAATGCATAGTTTCTGTGAATGGAAGATGTAGTTTGGCAAATTATGTGTGTAAGTTGAAGCTTCTCTCGTAATATATCTGTCTGTTTTTATTTCTACTTTACAGACTCATGCTGAAGAGTTGCACATCAGAGACCCTAAAAACTACAAGGACCCTAACCATAAACCTGAGATGGCTATTGCTCTAACAGACTTCACTGGCCTCTGTGGTTTCCGTCCTATTTCAGAAATTGCAAAGTTTATAAAAGGTAGGTTTGGAGTTACCTGATTAAATCAGGCTGATTTCTTCAGGCATCTTTGGTTTCCAGCATGTCCCTAGGCAATTTTTTCAAAGCATGTCCCTAGGGGTCAAAAAGGACACAGGTGGATCAAAATCTTAGGTCAAAGGTTAAAGATGGAAATACATTTAATAATTGTAACACAAATATATTTCAGCAGTTAAGAATGAAGTCTTTCTCAGTATGCTGTACATCATTTCAATCTTTTCTTATATCATACATGTATCTTGACTACAGTGTTTAAATTGCAATCTTTACAAACTCTGTGTAACAATACATTCATATCCAAAGTGTCAGATGTATTTGCAAGGAAATGTTGTACTTTTGATAGTATTATTTCATTTAAAGGCACCAAAAGTTACCCTTAAGTAGAATTGTTTGTTGAGAGTTACCTTGAAGTTTAAAATACTTTGCCAGTAACTTGGGAGAGTGCTTATGGTTATTTCACTTATTCTCTCTATTTTTTTTCAGAAATCCAAGAACTGCAGACTGTGATAGGACTGGAGAATGTGGAGAAAGTTGTTACAGCGAGCCAATCAGATGATAGCAGTGTACATGAAGAAGCTGTTAGGGCGTCTTTCTCAGCCCTGATGAGGCAAGACAGAAATGTTGTACAAAGAGAATTGAAGAAACTTGTTGATCAAGTTAAATCTTTAGGTATTGTATATTACTATATACAGTGGAACTTCCGAACTTTTCTGCAGGTCCCTTTGGAAGTTTCACTGAACATGTATGTGTCTCTAGAAATATTGACTAATTACAGATTTTGCATAAACTTAACGTAGCATTTTAATACACAATGTACATGTATATTGTTTGTGTAAACTGTAGAGAGCTAACTGCAGTACTATTTCACCTGAGAGGTACTGGTACTGCATAATTATGTTACACTTTTTTATTCAACAACATATTGATTGAAACTTCATTTTAGTAAAGTAAAATCAATTTTCACTGATTTTAAGCTTCATGTATACATTTAATTCCAGATTCATCGGGAAAGGATACCAGTGATTATGTAGGCGAAATTTTACTGAAACTTGACAAAGAATTTCCTGGCGATGTTGGGTCCTTTTCTATTTATTTTCTTAATGTTATGAAACTACGCAAAGGTGATACAGTGTTTCTCGAAGCCAACTTGCCACATGCTTATCTCTCAGGAGGTAAAAGATTTGTTGTATTGTAGCTCAAAAGATACTTGGATGTTTGTGGTGTTTATGATTTACCTTTGGATGGTTGTCAGTTCATTTTTATTCATTGAACAATGTATGCCTATTGTGGTATATCAATTTGGAATTACATATTTTATCCATGTGTTGGCAGTTCTTATAATGAAAAATTGATCATTTAAAAGTAACTTTGAAATGTCTCTGTACCTTAATCATCTCTCAGGTATTGTACTAAGACTAAGGTGTGGCAATCTGTAACAGATCAAGAGGTGATCATATTGCTACTCCAGTAGTACATCTAGTATTAATTCGTAAGAGTCCATTTCGCTTTTTAGTTTACAGTTATCTTTCATGCATAAGTACACTTTGTCGTTCTCTTTTTGCTCATGTTATCTTTGATGTTCAAGTACATATTTTATACCCTGATTAAGTCGACGGGATGTGGTATTTTGATTGTCTGTTTGTCCATCCACCAGTATCTACAAAACCCTTCAGATTTTCAAATGACTACACATAAATGTTTAAGCAGCATCGAAGGATGATTTTGTGCAAACCAAGTTCTATAGTTCAAAGGTCAAGATTACAATTAGAGGTCAGAGGTGTAAAATGGAAACAAAATGTACATCTTGGCCTGTGAAAATCCCAAAATCTTAAGATCGCTTTTTTCAGATCCTCACACAGAACCCATGCTCTAAATACATCAGGTCAAGCTGACTTAGAGAGTCATTTGCGTTTTGTGTATGCTCGGTATTTCTCTCAGGATCAAATACATGTATAAAGTTCGTTGAGACCATAATGCAAAATTCATTTTCAAACCGCATCAGTTGAAGGCACACATAGAGGTCACGAGACTGTATCTTCTAAAAACAATGTGAAGGATTTTTATAAAACGTAGGTCAAATCCTCTCATCAAGACAGTTTGCAGATCCCATGTTCCTGTTGTGCTGGCTCAAGGGTCACACTTTGGGGTCAAAGGTCATCCTCACAACATTTCTTAATGTGGTGCGACATATAGTTGTCTTTTAAACTGCATTGTTTAATACTTTGTGTGAAAGGATAACAGTAGATATTAAGAACAATTCCAACCTGATAAAAAAAGTTTGGAATGGACCTTTTTGGAAGTGGGCCTTTCATACACTTTTTTTTATCCCCTAACTACATATCCCGGGTATGTATGCTATTCCAGATTGTTTGCTATTCTTATACCTAATCAACAGATTTAATGGAATGCATGGCATGTTCAGATAATGTTGTGCGTGCAGGACTAACACCAAAGTTCATTGACACTGAGACCCTGCTAAAAATGCTGAACTACAATGGAAAGCCAGCCCAGGAGAATATATTCAAACCTTTAAGTTCAGTAGAAAACGGATGCAAGATTAGAAAGTTTGAACCCCCTGTACCAGATTTTGCTGTTACAGAAATAAATGTAAGTAAGACATCATTGTTTATGTTTTCTCTTAAACCATTTTAAAGGAATTTCCTGAAAATATATGTCCTACAGTTGCCTCACCTGATGTTAAATGGATCAATGTAAAATAAATAAGTCTCAGCTAAGACAGTTAGATTCTATATATGAACTTATGATGCAGGGAATTTCATTTGGCATGTATTTTCAGTATTTTAGCAAATTTAAAATACTGACTGCTCTCATTATGTGGTAAAGACTGAGAAATATGTTTATGGTATGTGACTATTGGCTGTAAGCCATTCATCTATGAAGGATTATACCAGGCGCAGTAAACATAGTTCACCTTATGGTCTTTTTGTTTTTCAGGTTCCATCTGGTGTGAAATCTACCATACTTCCTGCTATAGATAGTGCAAGCATTTTGATCTGTATAGAGGGCGCTGCCAGTCTTAGTAGCCAATCATTGACTCAGGCCATACAGGTGCATCGTGGGACTGTTCTGTTTATATCAGCCAATGAGGAAACAGCCTTAAAGATGTTGTCAGATAATGGAATGCTGTTATACAGGGCACAAGCTGGCTGCTAGTTCTTAATGTAGAATGTAAATTGAGGAAAAAGTTTGTAGCAGGGTTGTCAACTCCCCTTACATTGTTTTTTTCTAGTGGTCTATGCTCTCATGACTCTTGATCTGTTGCTAAGTGAGTGATATGCTTTCCCCATACTCTTTATCTCCATGTAGTCAAAGTGTCGATTTATCTCAACTGTAACTTTGGTAGCTTTATTTAGACGATGATCCACGCCTCCTGCCCATAACATAGTATAAATCACGCAATACATATAAAAACTTACATATTATGCGTACACCAGTATATCGCATTTTCTGCAATCAGTAAATATGATAATTTGTTTGAAGCACCAGCTGCTAGTGTATTACAGTATCAGATGCTACTGTCACTTTCATAATTGCCCCTCATATCCACAAAATTGTGTTCAGAGTCATTCTAAGTGGCTCTTAAAATATACATAGTTGAACAACACTTGCAATATCCAAAGGTTTTGCTAGTTGACGTAAACAATAAGCAAATGTTTTCAAAGAAATTTTGTTTGCTGTGTCAAGTAGCAAGTTTTACAGGTCATGGGACAGATGTACATGTGGGGGGTCAGATATTGGCAGTAGGCTTCCCTTATCATGAAATTTGTAGGAATTCTCAGTATTGATCAATGTCACACAGCTACCAATTTAACCAAAATTTGCTATTTGCATGCAGTTTTATAATCTTTAAATGGTAGCTAATTTATTAATCTTTATTTTCAATTGAGAAACAAGTTCTTACAACTTACATTACTTGTTCTCCAGGATCCAATCAACCTTGCACAACGGTAGTTCTAAAAGGTTTTGGTCTCTTGATGTGCTTTTCGTTTTCTTTTAATTTTATTTTTAGATCAAAAATCGAATTCAGTATTTTCCCCATTGAGCATAATGCAAAGAACATAATGTTTAGTTACGAGTTATATACATGTATAGACATTCCAGACTACAAAATATGGGAAATGTCAATTAATGTAAAGAACAAATGCCTTTTAAATAGTGTGACCTTATTACCACGTTTTTCCTAATACAGCCAATATTTGTAATTGCATCCTTGTAATAGCTTAGAGATTTTTTATGACCTTTCAAGCAAAGTGTAGTTTTATATACAGTTAGTTTATGGTAATTTTACAGTGACATGATACAGTTAGTTTATGGTAATTTTACAGTGACATGATACAGTGACATGACAGAGGAGTCCAGTATTTCTGGGCAAATGCATTTAGATATTTCCAAGGATTAAAATCCTTTCTTGTATGAATGAATAGTTTCTATGCAATGGTTGTAAACTGTTTAATAAGGACACAACTGTTCTAAAACATTTTCTCCATGATTGTCAGAATTTATCCATGATGTTGAACTGTTTTGTCACATAAAGCATTTCCTATAATATTATATGAGTGAGTTTATTTTGATACTCCAATGTTGTACAAATTTTATGAGTGTTTAAGCTCAACTTACCATTATGCAGCCAGGCTTATGTTACCTATCTCTATACATTAAGTCTTCCATCCACCATTTTTTCACACAGCATCTCTGAAACTGACAAACCAAACTTGACACAGCACAAATGTTCCATAGATTGTCCTCCACAAATGTTGTTCCAACAATTTGCATTCCACTAAGATCTCTGTTTGCCATGACAACAAAAAGGAAAAAGAAACAAAGGGCCTCCTTGTCCCAAACTGCAAAGACCAGAGCTTAGATATGTGGTATGTAACATTGTATTGTTATCCCATATGCTGTACAAATCATACCCCAAGGGGCATCATGGCTGTGTGCCTTTGCCCCCACAGTTTTCACAGATTGGTATCCTGTCTGTAAGCCAATGACCCCTGGTTTTCTCTATAACAGCTCTAGTGATCTCAGTATTCTGGTAAATCCTGAATGTCAAATAAGTTTACTTTGCATTCCTAGAGGATGGTACATCATGGTATAGGTTCAGTATTCTAATCAATATCAGACTTAGATGAGAAAAGAGGATGGAATATTTGGATACTGTATCCAGAGAGTATGAGATGGATATGCAAACACATTATTATGAAGTCCCAAAACCAGTTGGTTGTTTTAAAATGTATAGCACAGTTCATTTAGTGTTCGACCTACATTTACATTATATATTTTTGAATTAATCTTATTCTTCACTTGTACACTATTATATTTATTTATATTTATTTACTTTCCCTGCTTGTTGGTTTGTTAAATTTATAGAAGATGATATATGATTTATAAAAAATTGCTGATGATGTGGGATGAAACATTTACCATGTATTAGATGAAAAACCATACATGAAGTAAATAAAAAATGAAGGACATATGAAAATTGTTGTTTAAATATTTTTTGTGTTATTTAGCTATCCTTCTTTAAATAGCTGATATCACATTAAATTATAACCCAACCTAGATACATATAGCTTACCAGAGGTTTCTCACATGACCTGCCGTCTGCTGACATTTAGTTGTTGTAACATCTCTTGTCAAGAAGTAAAATATATGCTCCGGAGCTAACAGATCAAGTTTCTACTCTGGATTGCTCACTTAATGGTACTCTTGTTTCACTCACTGTACGGTGTCTGTTAATATTTTACTTCAAATGAAATCTCCAAAACCTCTTGCTGGATATTGATGGTATTTGTTGTGGATGATCCTTGGACAATCCTCTACTAAAGTTATATAAATCATGGACCTGATTATTTCCACAGGTTCTGTCACGCAGTCTTTGTTCGTCAACGGGCAAGATAACCTGTTAAAATGTATCCGTTCTTCATTATAATCCACTAATTTTGATTTTTCTTTGCATGGACTACTAGTGTTAAGTATTCTACAACATTATGGCATCCTGCCTACGATAAAAATGTTCAATGTAAAAAAAAGAAATGAAAACAAAAAAATGAAACATGCACCCTACCCACTAAAAAAATTGTGCACTACATTCTGGTCTAGTTTTGCACTGTTTGCACAGAAAGTGATGTATGTTACTCAGTGGGAAATAGAAGGTTTTGTTGATTCTAGTCAATAACCTCTGTATGATTCAATTTGCTTTATATCATATATGCACATATCTTCCGCAAAATGTAAGACTGTGTTTTAGCTTGACACAAGTAAATCTACAGATATGTGAAGTAATATATGTATCTGCTTGATATTTTATGTTCTGTTGTGTTTGTTCACAAATATTTGCTTGTAAATGTTTGTTTTGCCTTTACAAGACTGATGACCATATGGGCCAAGTTCTAAAATAAAACTTAACAAGAGGACCGAGATGGCCCTATATCACTCACCTGTATATCAATTGCCAATAATACAAGGGGTCATGCTTTTAACATAATTCTTAGAGGTCCACTATACAATGCTTAGTAACACTCAAAATATCTAAACTCTGTCTGTGGCCTTGTGTTTTTTTTGAAGTTTTCCCTATATAAGCCTATGATGAAATTTGGTGTGAAGGTAGCATGCATGGAGAGGAAGCTTTGGATTGCATTCGGGTCACTAGGGTCAAGGTCACTGTTACAAAAAAAATGAACAAAAACGATTGGTATTTAAATTGTTAAAAGCAAATTGATAATAACGAGGGGTCAAGGTCACTATTACAGAAAACATATTTTTTTAAAATCTTTACTTTGTTTTTAAATTGTTTTAAGTAAAAATCTCTGCTACTAAATATATATTTTTTATTTGCATTTTTAGTTTTTAAATTGTTTTAAGCAATTTCCTGGGGGGAGCGGGGGGACAAGGTCACTGTTACTAAAAATATATTTTGTTTTCAATTTTTCAATTGTTTTAAGCAAAAAAAAATTGTTTGGGTGTGGGGGTGAGGGGACTGTTTTTTTTCGTTATATAATTATTTTTTAATTCTACAATTTCTACAGGCGCCGTTTCAACCTGCTTTTAAACCCGCGTTTTCTCGTCTAGTTAAAGAAATACATGAACGTTCTCTTCATAAATCTAATTAGCATGTGCAATGCAACGGAAATGTATGGAACGCCATAGCTGCCTTCTATACATACTTCATAAATGGTGATGTCCCTTTGATATATGGTGCTGTCAGTTTGATAGATGGTGCTGTGGTTTTGATATATGGTGCTGTGGCTTTGAAAGATGGTGATGTCGTTTTGATAGATGGTGATGTCGTATATCGATGGTGATGTCGTTTTGGTAGATGGTGATGTCGTTTTAAATGATAGTGATGTGGTTTTGATAAATGGTGATGTCGTTTTGATAGATGGTGCTGTGGTTTTGATATATGGTGCTATGGTTTTGGTATATAGTGCTGTCATTTTGATATATGGAGCTGTGGTTTTGACAAATGGTAATGTCATTTTGATATATGGTGATGTCATATTTATATATGGTGCTGTGGTTTTGATATATGGTGCTATGGTTTTGATATATGGTGATGTGTTTTTATATATGGTGAGGCTATTTTGATATATGGTATTACGATGATGTTGAACTATTTATAGATGACCTAGTTGTTGACAGGATCAGGTTGATGAGGGTAAAACTGTACTGACACCGGAGACATGGAGACAATTTTGTCGTCAGTTGGTTAAGTATATTTGATTGAAAATTTAAAATTGCCTCCATTTTCACATCTTCATCGTAATAACAAAATGACAGAACCGTATATCAAAATTGGAACACCATATATAAAAACCACATCACCATAATTATAATTATCAAAAGGACATCACCATATATCAAAACCACTGCACCATATATAGATATGACAGCACCATGTATCAAAACCACAGCACCACATATCAAAACCACAGCACCATATAAAACGACAGCACCATATACCAAAATAAAAACCCATATATCAAAACGACATAACCATTTATCAAAACCACAGCACCATCTATCAAAACGACAGCACCATATATCAAAGGGACATCACCATTTATGAAGTATGTATAGAAGGCGACAAAACGACATCACCATCTTTCAAAACCACAGCAGCATCTATCAAAACGACATCACCATTTATCAAAACGACATCACCATCTATCAAAACCACAGCACCATCTATCAAAACGACATCACTATCTATCAAAACGACATCACCATTTATCAAAACGACATCACCATCTATCAAAACCACAGCACCATCTATCAAAACAACATCACTATCTATCAAAACGACATCACCATTTATCAAAACGACATCACCATCTATCAAAACCACAGCACCATCTATCAAAACGACATCACCATCTATCAAAACCACAGCACCATCTATCAAAACGACATCACCATTTATCAAAACGACATCACCATCTATCAAAACCACATCACCATCTATCAAAACGACATCACTATCTATCAAAACCACAGCACCATCTATCAAAACGACATCACCATCTATCAAAACGACATCACCATATATAAAAACCACATCACCATAATTATAATTATCAAAACAACATCACCATATATCAAAACCACTGCACCATATATAGATATGACAGCACCATATATCAAAATGACATCACCATTTGTCAAAACCACAGCACTATATATAAAAATGACAGCACCATATATCAAAACCACAGCACCACATATCAAAACCACAGCACCATATTAAACGACAGCACCATATACCAAAATAAAAACCCATATATCAAAACGACATAACCATTTATCAAAACCACAGCACCATCTATCAGAACGACAGCACCATACATCAAAACGACATCACCATCTTTCAAAACCACAGCAGCATCTATCAAAACGACATCACCATTTATCAAAACGACAACACCATCTATCAAAACCACAGCACCATCTATCAAAACGACATCACTATCTATCAAAACGACATCACCATTTATCAAAACGACATCACCATCTATCAAAACCACAGCACCATCTATCAAAACAACCTCACTATCTATCAAAACGACATCACCATTTATCAAAACGACATCACCATCTATCAAAACCACAGCACCATCTATCAAAACGACATCACCATCTATCAAAACCACAGCACCATCTATCAAAACGACATCACCATTTATCAAAACGACATCACCATCTATCAAAACCACAGCACCATCTATCAAAACGACGTCACTATCTATCAAAACCACAGCACCATCTATCAAAACGACATCACCATCTATCAAAACGACATCACCATCTATCAAAACGACATCACCATATATCAAAACGACATCACCATATATCAAAACCACAGCACCATCTATCAAAACAACAGCACCATCTATCAAAACAACAGCACCATATATCAAAACCACAGCACCATCTATCAAAACCACAGCACCATCTATCAAACTGACAGCCCAATATATATCAAAAGGACATCACCATTTAAGAAGTATGTATAGAAGGCACCTATGGCGCTCCATAGAAATGTGTACTTTCCTTATTGCTACTATACTTAGCATGTAAGATCGTAAATACACATACAATTAAGATTAATATTTGATAAATACAAGTGTGTTTAAAGTTTTTTTATTATATCACCCGAATATATTACTGCTGCGAAATGAACTTGGCCAACCATTAATATCCGGGTTTGTCACAATGTAACGTATTTAACGACTGTTCTAATATTAGCCTTTGACAACTCATGCACAAGAGTTTTGTAGGATACGTGACATGTTAAAACATAGAACTGCATCTGCGATTTCTTCAAGATAAAGGTACATACTTGTTTTTGAATTATTTTTTTGTTTTGTAAATCATTGCAAAATACAATTTGAACGTTTTAAATTAGCGCGTGCCGCATGAACAATTTGAATGATACAAACTCATCAAAAAAGCTATATCACCACATTTCAGTAATGTTACCACGATAAAAAATAGTTCAACAGACCATAACATCTCTTATTTTCACCCAGGTACACAAGATATAATATGGAGTTAAGTACATACAAATGTATAACATTATATTCATACATATTTATATTATAGTTGAGGATATGTATATGAAGCGGATATGCCATAGTATGACAATTTTAAATGAATCCAAAGTTATTTGTGGTGTGACTCTGACAAAGAATTGTGACATTTATAGCAGACATAAGTTCTCCCCAAATTACTGTAACTCAATACTTCTTTCATGTCTGCTTTGAAATTGAATTTCAGAAAACGATTCATCGAAAATGAATTTCGCATGCATTAATTTTGACACAAGTTCCTGGTAACGCATGATTAATGTTGTTATTTGATTACAGTCATTCCGACATCTTAAAATAGCATATGGATGGTTGTGTTACGTTACACAGGGGCGTACAAATTGAATATTCAAACGTGAAAAATGCATTTAAAAATGAGGGATTAGGGAGGTTAAGCTAAGGTGTTGTGCACAGCATGCTAATCTGCATCTGGTGTTTTATCACTTACATGTATGATAAAAACATTTTTGGGCTATTAAGTCATATCCAAATTTTTCAGCGCCTTGATTTAGACTTTAAACTCGGGACACGACCGATGACCCTCCTCCAGATATTGCAAGTCCTAACTTCTGTACCATTCAGGATGACACATAGCAATGTCTTCTGATTTTTTATTATCATCGTTGTCTGGTCTGTCCAAGAGATTCCTTCCTGTATGCCCGACATGTGCGTGTTTCGGTGTCAATAGGCATTGAGGCTAATCTCACTCTTATTGTATCTAAATATAATTGTTGTGTTGTGTTTTTGTTCTACGTTTTTGATATAAATTCTATATTCGTTCTACGTTCGAATTTATTTCACATTAGTGTAGATGTTGAACACGTTACATGCACTGTTAGTGGTTTTTAGCTGTATTGGCGGCCATCTTGGACACCATTTTAGATTTCTAAAACGTACCTTAATGTGATAGTACATCCAAATATTTCTGACACTTCATACATTTATCTAAAGATTGATATGAAAATTAGCCGGTACTTTTTTTTCACACAAAGTTCTCGCAGGGAATCGATTATACAACCTTGTTTCATAATTTGAAAAAAGTAACCACTCTTTGACAAATACTGTTATTATTATTATACCCGCACTCTAATGTACTGTAATTGAGCCCCTCCATTTCACTTTACCTTGAAATAAAAATAAAATGAACTTTGTGTGTACAATATACCCACACAACTTTTGTTAAGAAAAACACCAAGCAATGATGGAAACATATATTTGAACCCGGTGTGCGCACTTCTGCGATGCACACACCATTACATTACCAAAGGTAAGTCAATTCCGATGGCTGAAACTCATTGCAAAAGGCATATATATATATTATAATAAATTATACACAACTCCATAAAGGTTTACGACACGAGAGCCAATCTGTTAATTACTTCCCTAGTTACTGAATAAAAATATTTTCCCACTGTCGGTCTCTGCATCCGTCGCCTACAGTTATCCTGGCGATGATTAACAATTTCTGCTCAGTTATGTATATGATTTCGGGAATCCGATTTTTAATTCTTGTTAGGCTTTTTATGAGCACATGCATGTGAATAAAATCTTTTTACTGTTAGAAAAACTACAGTTATCATTATCTTTTTAAAAAAATATTTTCGTTAAAATACATGTATGCGACAGAATGCCTAAGAGGGCAGTTGTGGCGATATAGAATCTCAAAATTTTCGGGGAAGCATGATCCCAAACCTATCTACCGTAACAGTATTGCCAAGCTATACCCCTGTTGCTTGTCTGGCGTTATAATCTATTCATCTTATGTATTGTGAAATAATTTGAGCTGGAGTCTATTTCCTTGTCGTAAAGAGCAGTTAAATATCCCGCACTATGCATTATGCAAATCGAGGTATCAGGGTGAAACTATTGTAAGTGTATATAGAAATAGAAGCAGATATTGTAGTTTCGCGTAAACCCATCGATATGTATGTATGTTGTTTACTGTTAAGACTGGGTATTGTAATTGTGCAGACATTAAAGCAGGAAAATTTAAGTTTTGCTTTGTCTTGAGTATGGAATGCCGGTTGGAACATGCAAATTGCTAATTGCTATTTGCCAATTGCTTTTTGCTATTTGCCAATTGCTTATTGCTAATTGTAATTACTCTTTGCTAATTGTTATTTGTCAATGTCTTATTGTTGTTTGCCAATTGCTATTCGCCTATTGCTTATTTGCTATTTGCCTTTTGTTTATTGCTATTTGCCAATTGCTATTTACCAATTGCTATTTGCCAATTCCTTACTTGCTATATGCCAATTGCTAACTGCCAATTGCTTATTGCCAATTGCTCATTGCTAATCGCAGTTTGCTCATTTGTTATTTGCTACTCGCTTTTATGCTACTTGTATTTGCTAGACATCATTATATAATTGCCCTTTGCTACCTTATCTACGGTCCTCCGTTTATCCCTATAAGGCGCCTGTTTTTGTGTAAAAGGTTTTGATTGCTGCCCTTCTTCAAGCAAGAACTAAGCGCTCAAAAATGGTTTGTTTCTATTTTTCTATAATATTCATTTTTCAAATCAGTTCTTAAGTAGACATCATGAAAAAGTATTATCATGGGGTCGGGCGTAATTCATATGAATCTCCGGTTTTCAAGCGGAGTTTTTAGGTATATGCGTTCAAAATGGCGGGATAACAGGTGGTAGTTGCTTAAAATAGCGATCAAAACCTGCACACAATAAACAAGTGCCGTATATGTCCTCACAGAGGACCATAGATAGGGTCGAAAAAGCAATTAAATAAAAGCATATAAGCTATGAGCAAATGAGCAAATAAGCAATTGGCAAATATCAATACGCAAGAAGCAACTGGCAATTAGCAATTAGCAAATAGCAAGAAGCAATTGGAAAATAGCAATTAGCAATAAGCAACTGGCAATTAGCAATTAGCACATAGCAAATAGCAAATAGCAATAAGCAATTGGCAAATAGCAATTAGGAATTGGCAAATATCAATAAGTAATAGCAATTTGCAATAAGCAATTGGCAAAAAAACAATTGGGAAACAAGCAATTGGCAAATAGCAATAAGCAATTGGCAACCAACCGGCATTCCATACATGAGTCATGTGACATACAATAGTTATTGTGTAACAGTGCATATACTTTTATTTCCGTGTTTCGATTAGAGTACTTGCTGAACCGAACAGATCGATAAGATGCCACTTGTGTCGGACTGGTTTAAGTGGCGAAAATCAATTCTCCATTACCTCCTGTAACATTTTCTAGGATATTTTATGTAAGGGATCTTGTTGCAGAACCATAAAATACTGGGTGATGCCCTAAGGTGTATAACCAATCAAGCCACCGGACGTTCACAGAAACTTTTTAACATCAAAACCGCCATTTTCAGAACTGACATGCGAAGAAGGCATATCAAAGCGATGCTGATTTGAAATGTGTCCTAACCAGATTCCATTTCCTTCTCCAGAATGAGGTTAAACAAATGTTACGAAATCGTTGAACGGAAGATTGGAGGGGCTTTTGCTAGATATGGACGTTTCGTTTCTCATCATGCATGGAAAATCGTAATTATTACAATCATAGTGAACGGAGCGCTTGGAATAGGAATGATCAGGCTGCAGAGCGACATTGAAACCGGAAACGTTTATCTTCCCCAGGGTATTTTTTTTTAAATATTCCTTTCAGTCTTCATTTCAGACTATAGAATCTTAATGTTGAATTATACAAGTTTATGGGCTTTTTTGAAAGCAAGTTATTTATACGGCCATTTACAGAGTAGTCTCTAGTTAAGCAAAACAGCTTCAATAATTCCTTCCCTGGTGTTCCCCAAGATTGTTGAATGCGCTATACCCTGTACGTCCGAACTGTGTGTATCTGATGATATGGTGACTGAGTGCTGCCATTTTGCGTTCTCGCTGTTCGTCGCGTTGACGTGTCTTATTGTAGCGAACACGCGACAAATCAGTAGTTTTTCGTCTTTTCGCTTTTTCATTTTCGCCCCGCGACAAGAGAACGCGATATGGCAGTAATCCGCCACCATACGAAAATGTGTATTTCTTGCTAAAGGTACATTTCTGTATGTTCTTTTTTGGATAATGGAAGTTTATTGAAATGTTTATTTACACAGATACGACGGCAAGGGATGATTTGCAACGAGTTGAGGACATTTTCTCAAACAAAACCAGCGGGTCTGAGTACAACCCTCTGACGTTTTCTATTGTGGACGGTCAGTATGCTAGGGTAATAGTGAAAGCTAATTCAGGGACATTGTTGGACAGAACGATGTTAGAGGAGATAAAGACCATGTCAGCCTTTATTCAGACAATAACAGCCATGGATGATGACGGATCTACAATACGGGTAACACAGAATAATTCTGTCTCGTATACTACATAAAAGGGAAAGGGAGGGGGGAGGGGGGGGGGGGAGGGGGCGAATCAAAATTAGCCGGCTTTCAAAATATTTCCATATTATTCCAAACGAAATGTAGTTATTAGATACTGTTACGATATTTAAAATAAAACCTGGACCGGAAGAGGTTCTTTGGTTTTAAAAGTAGAGGATGAGTGTATTGAAATACGGGCTTTATTTGTGAGTGACTGACGTCACACGCAAATAACAGTGTTTATACATACTTTACTCGCCGTAAGTGCTAACATGATGCTAGCATTGTCTTCGTTAAATATAGTTTGCTAGCACATAACACGGGGAGGACGTTTTACATGCGTAGCATACATATACTTAAGGACAAAAGTTCTGTCCGGTTCAAAATTGTTTAATTAAACTTAAATTGTACGTTACTTTTAATGTTTTATTTGCAAATTTAAATTTTGAGACTACTTGCTACATCACAGGTGTTAAGAAGTCTATACAAAAACATTCAATCAACATCAAAATTAGCCGGCTTTCAAAATATTTCCATATTATTCCAAACGGAATATAGTTATTAGATACTGTTACGATATTTAAAATAAAACCTGGACCGCAAGAATTTCTTTGGTTTTAAAAGTAGAGGATGAGTGTCTTGAAATACGGGCTTTATTTGTGAGTGACTGACGTCACACGCAAATAACAATGTTTATACATGCTTTACTCGCCGTAAGTGCTAACATGATGCTAGCAAATGTGTCAGTAGCTTGTCTTCGTTAAAAATAGTTTGCTAGCACATAACACGGGGAGGACGTTTTACATGCGTAGCATACATATACTTAAGGACAAAAGTTCTGTCCGGTTCAAAATTGTTTAATTAAACTTAAATTGTACGTTACTTTTAATGTTTTATTTGCAAATTTAAAGTTTGAGACTACTTGCTACATCACAGGTGTTAAGAAGTCTATACAAAAACATTCAATCAACAGTGACGGCATAAACCATGAATTTCACAATTATTTAAATTGTATGTACATGAAGCTTACAATGACAAAAATTTCAAGTGAGTTTTGTTTCCAAAGGATAGTCCTATCGAAAGACGTAAAAATTTAGACAAATACTCAACGTATGTTGTTATTACGAAGCTTTCAAGATAGCAATATTTGCGCGTTTTATGTCGACTGGAGGTCAGTGAGCCTACAACACATGTTGCACGTGCGTTAAACGCCCACAAACATTCTATTCGACGTCACGAACATTGAAAATGTGTAAATTGATTCGAAAATGATGATATTCTTATGATTTTCTAATTATAATCAAAATATCTCATTTCAGTTTTTGTGTTCCTTTAATATTATACCAGACAGAACTTTTGTCCTTCAGTATGTATATAAATATAAGTTTTACCAGGTTTTTTTATATTCTCTCCCTGGTTTTACTAAAATCACAATTGTGTACATGTACCGCGGTAAATGGTACGGTGTCTTTGATAAAGTGCCTATAAATGTTGCCGTTCCATCTGTTAAAACTTAATCAAAATGCACGCTTGGATAAAACAATTATTTATTTGTAACCGGAGCGTTGCAAATTACCAAAAGCTTTATACATTTCCATTTCACATCCGCAATTAAAATATTTCAAGATGAATGACCGCAAAAGTGAGTCATAGACGACTATTTATGTAGTAAATGAACCTTCATTCCTATTTCGACAATTTCCATCATGCGAAACATATCAATTATACACAAATGAACCGTATAAAATCTTTATACTAGTCATTCATGCATCTGTGTATGCGGCAGCATTCTATATTTTGTGCTCAATGTGAGCTATTGTGATCGTGTGATGTCTGTCGTCCGTCCGTCCGTCAACAATTTCTTCGAAAGACATCTTCTCTAAAACCACTTGACAGAAGTTGATGAAACTAGGCACTTTTATTCCTCTAACAAACGTGTTCAACGAATTCCATTCCTTGCAGAACTACTTGCAGAAAGGTATAACTTTAAAAATCTTCTTCTCAAAACCCGGAAGGCACAGAGCTTAGATATTTGGCATGTAGCATTGTCTAGTGGACCTCTACCAAGATTGTTCAAATCATGGCCTCCGGGTCAAAATTGATCCCGCCCTGGGGGTCACTTGATTTTACATAGGTTTCTATAGTTTCTCTGAAACCACTAAGATATTTGGCATGTAGCATTGCCTTGTAGACCTCTACCAAGATTGTTCAAATCGTACCCCTTGGGTCAAAGTTGGCCCAATCCTGGGGTCACTTGACATACTGTCTTGTTTTTAGACAATAAACGCTATGGTTAGTTTTGCCTGCACATTTCAACTTTGACCTTGGCTGACCTTGACTTACTGACCTACTTTCTGCCTTTTAAGCTACAGCAATGGATTTAAATTATAAAGAAAATTTTGCATGCAGATTTCAACTTTTTCGCTGGCTGACCTTGACCTACTGACATACTTTCTTGATTTTTAAGCTACAGCAATGGAATTTAAACTATAAAGATAATTTTGCATGCAGATTTCAACTTTTACACTGGGTGATCTTGACTTACTGACCTACTTCCTGTTTTTGAATACATCAGTGAAATTTGGACCTTGTACATATATGCAGTTTTGCATGTTAATGTTCAACTTCGACATTGGCTGCTCTTTGCCTTGATCTAATTTCATACTTGTTTTTAAGCTACAGCAATGCAATTTGAGCCATATGTTTAGTGTTGAATGTAGATTTCAACTTTGACCTTGGCTGACCATGAACTTTGGTCTAGTATTTGTTTTTCAAGCTAGAGAGATGAAATTTGGACTATTTGCGCAGTTTTGCAAACTTATTTTCTCAATTCCACTGACTTTGATTGTGACCTTTTGACCTACATTATGACCTACTCATTTTAAAGTGCAAAGACGCTCATGTGCCAACATGGCTCGTTGTTTATCTTAAAGCACAATAGAGCATAATACTCGTTTGCCAATCGGAACATCACTCGGCTTTTTCCGTAGAAATATTTCTACGGAAAAAGCCGAGTGATGTTCCGATTGACTCGTTTGCATAACGCGACTACCGACATACTACTTTATGTCCTACCTTCCCCATTCATTCTCGCCTCAAAGTTCCTTGCATTATACTTAAAGTGTTTGGATTTAAAATTTATGGATCATAAATATATAGTTTTCAGATATTTGTGCTGTTTTGCATTCACAATGTGCAGTGCAAGGAGATATTTTCTGGGACACATCATTCCTCACCGCAACTGACAATGATAATGTGACATTTCCTGTGTTTACGAGTGCTACCGGAAGTCAAGACTATTCTTCGATAGTTGGTGATTATTCTTACATGTAATCTGATAGAAAATGAATTACTTTTGAAAGACCACTTCAACACGTCACTGATCTATAATTCATATTTTGTATAATATTGGTGGTTATATTGTGGAATTAAATATTTGACCGTGATATATTATAGAATAATTCACGAGGCCGAACTCTGGTGTGCATGGGTATGTCACGAGGGGTACAGTCTCGAATCATGTATTTGTACGCATCACGAAGACGCATGCTTTCAATTTACGATTCTGATATTTCATAAAATGAACACTGCACACAAATCTGTTGTATTTACTAGTAATCTCACAAATGATTCCTTTGACAAAAGTCTATCAATTTGACATGGGAATTCATGAAGAAATAACAAAGGTGATCGAATTTCAATTATTTTGTCAAACGTTGTGAAGATGATATCAATTGACAAAATGACAACTAATCTGAAAATGCTACTAAACGCTTGTTCAGTGTGATATACGATCATGACATTTAAAAAAGATCTATCATTGACTTTGAAATTCTATCATTGAGTTTCTCTTCATCAACATACATTTTGTACTACAGGAAAAGTAACAACTGACAGTACGAAGCAGTATCTGAAAGGAATGGAGTATTTGCGACTGGGGTATTATTTCCGGTCGGATGATGCGAAGTACAAGGCCATGAGCGAAAAATGGGTACATAACATAACTTTTGTTGTTGTTGTTGTGGGAGTTTAACGCCCGTCCCAACTGTATTTTTGTCATTTTAACAGGCGGGCAGTTTACCTAACAATCGTTTCTGGGAAGATCTAATACTATATATATATTATACTTTTATCCTCCGTAAGAAACTGCTAACTTTCTCACATAAAAAGACATAGTCGGTAGCAGGGCTCGAACCTATGACCCTCAATCGACTCTGACCACTCGACCACGGAGGAGGCGGACTTAAACACAACTTTAGAACTCATTCGATCATTCACTGAAGACTATCTTTCCCTGTACAATATTTGATTTGTATTGAAACCTGAACCTTATTTTTTCATGGATAGAATGTTAACATCTTTGTGAAAGATTTTGCAACTTCAAACTAATAGTTACACTTTGCTTCATAGTTTCAAACAATTCCCTACATTTTAAGTATAAAAATCATCATTGTAACATCGTTTTAAAGAAAACATTTATCAGAATATTCAGGACAACTACAATTATTTTAGGTGGAACAATTTAGAGTGCGACTAGAAACCTACGTAAGCAGTGACAAGTTCGAGTTTGCCTACGGCCATTACAATTCCTTGGACGAGGAGCTAGACAAGAATGTTTCGGGAGATATTTCACTGTTTTCTATAACGTTCACGCTGATGATAACTTATGCCTGCTTTGCAACATTATCGTCAAGGTATATAGTGTTCAAATTAAAAACACATTCTTAACATCACCATATTTTAAAGCTCGTGTTTCCGCAGTGACATTGTCAGAACGCCAGTTTTGGAACGCTATTGGAACGCTGTTGTTGCCAGAGGAAGTTTATTTGCATAGAACACATACATACAGGAACTTGAAATCAAGGGATATTTTCTACTTCATGGTGTTTGCATTTGACATTGAATGGAGCAAGTGTCTAAAAAAATCGCACAATAACTTGAAAATATCCACTGACCTTTGTGTAAATTAATTTGCAAATTTATGTATTAGTCACACAAATTGTAAGCACTACTCAAGTTTACAATCAATTAAGAAATAATAAATGTGTCCCTGTATTTCATCGTTTTATAAAATACAGTCAGGAATTCGATTGCATAGTAATGAAATCACGAGTGTGTAGCACGAGTGATTTAATTGTTCGCAACCGAATGACTGGCTGTATTTTATTAAGTTGCGGATCGTGTTAGCATCTTAAATAAAGAAAAAATGTTTAATTGAAATAATAATAACGTTATACATGTATGAACACGTTTTGATCTGAACTGTGTTACACAGTTAAAGAACACGATGCACATAGGAAAAACATTTGTTACCATGATTGGTTTTTATCGGGTGTGCGGGTAAGTTTGTTCCCTTGAAGAGCTTACGTAACTGATGGTCTCTTCCATAACAAAGATGCTGAAGAAAACCTTCCTATGGGCGTGTTTTAAATAAAGGTAGAAAACGTTTGTATCAATATATTTAAAACAATATAGTGAAAGCAGCTGTCAGAGAAATAATGAGTATATGCATTGTGGGACAGTCTGATCCATGGTTTCCGTGGGTCTGCCGGGACTATAAACAATCTAATGATTGATTGATACATTGTAGACATATTTGATTACTTACAGAATAACAGACCAGGTTGGACAACGAATGTGGCTAGGTTTTGGCGGGATTTTGGCTGCTGGCTTAGCGATTATTTCAAGCTTCGGATTCTGTGCAGCTATTGGTGTAGACTTTGTCAGTATTGTTGGTGTCATGCCCTTCCTTATAATTGGTAAGACTATACTGACAATTTTAGACCGGACCACAGGCTTGTGCTCGTTCGAGCCTTGTTCTGCATAAACAGCGTCTAGAGCTGTTTTATCCAAAGGGACTGTAGATGAATAACGCTATTTCGTGAAAAGACCTTTGAAATGGCGTCAGAATATATTTAACGTATCAGAAGTTACGCTAGGCATACTCTAAAAGTTTACAGACTAAAATGACTAAATGTTTGGATAATTCCTGGGGAGTTGGTAATACAAAAATCCACAGAGAAGGTCTGGTCTTTTCTAAGCTGGGTCAAATTTGAATAAATTACAAAAAGGGGAGCGGTGGTGTAAAGGTTAAGGTGTCTGCCGCTCATCTCGGAGGTTGCGGGTTCGAGCCCCACCAAGGTCACGACCGTACCTCCTCATATGACACCAGTACTGGTTTTTCCAGGAAGCGGACTCGAGAGTGACTCGATAAGCTCAAAGCTTTCTTCACAATCGAGCTAAAATAAATTGGTATAAACTAAACTAAGACAACTTGGAATGTTGCTCGTATCGTTTTAACTGGAAGAATCTTGATCCATGTTTGGTGAATATTGGTAGAGAAAAGGCAGAGCTTTGCATGGAATGTGAGTACACAAATCAAAATACATCTATTACTTTATACCATTTATTTAACACATTTATCATAAACTTTCTATTTGCAGGTATCGGTATAGATGATATGTTTATTCTCTTATCCGGTCTATCGGAGGCTCAAACCAAACTCTCTGTTGAAGACAAAATGGCGGAAACGTTGCGAATTTCCGGTGTTGGGATCACAATAACTTCCCTAACTGATCTGATTGCTTTCATGTCTGGGGCTGGATCAAACTTCATCGCCGTCAGAAATTTCTGTATTTACACAGGTATGCATATTTAAAGCTAATGTCTGAAATTCACAGTGTACAACCTCCGGCGTTGACAGCAGTTCCGGCGTTGACAGCAGCTCCAAATTCAAATGCGCGTTTTTACGCAGGGTAGGCATTTGTGAATGGTGTTGCCTTTTCTGTTGTCTTTGTGAGTAACGGCCAGTATATATTGTTTCACCATAGATCAAGGAATCAGCACGTGAAATTATGTCTAAACAGGCACCGCCAATGATCCTCGGTAAATACGAAAGTTTTGCAGAAAATCGAGCGTTTTCGCTTTCGGCATTAATTATAATTGTTAATATTCAGACATGAAAAAGATTGAATATCCGGGGACAAACTTCAACCATTTCTCTATAAGTCTACCAAGTGTCACCGTGTAATATGCCGTTTTAAAGGAGATACAGGCGTTTAAAGTTGACAAGGTACACGAATCTGGCTAACGGGATTAGCAGTTCCTTATCGTAACGGTTATAGATGACAGCAGGTCCCGTCAATTTTTATGTGAACGGGACAGCAGTGTCGAAAAATGCAAATTCCACTGAAAATTGCGTGTTTCAGCCGTTTTGCATGGCTTGTTTGTTTCTTTTTCTGCCTAAAATGGCATTACAACTAAAACATGTGAACTGCGGGTAAATAACACTTAACACATAATGTTATCAGACGTCTGTCCAACAATACATATGTACACAATGTATATGTTGGTATTAAAGAATTAATTTCTTTCAATAAACCTACATTTTTTCATACATGACTGTTGCACATAAGGCGGCAGTTTAAATAGTTTTGTGCCTTGTAAATTGTTGACGGAATGAAGCATGTCAGGCCGGACAGATGGACTGATAAGACAACATACAGGGTAGGACAACAGACATATGTTCGGACAGATGGATTCAAGCTTTCGAACTACAATTTGGTCATTGACTTAAAAGTTTTCGGAACCATGCCAAGCTTCTTCTTAAAGTGGAGACATAAATTTATTTGACCAAAAGACACATATCACCAAGTTCTTAAGAGTTCTGTTATTTAATCATCCGTTTGATCAAAAATAGGGAGCTTTATTCGAATGTGCATATGCTTTAGTTCGAATACAGCTCCGCTACACCAAGGGAGCTGTATTCGCTAATGTGCACTGAATACAGGATTTTTGCAAGAGGTCTGTAATAGATTTTACATTTCATGCATTTATGGAAGCTGCTTCAAAACAAGAAACAAAACGTATTTACATAGATATATTCTCGTAACAAAAGATTTTGGAACCGGTATTTAACACCGCAAAACGACGTTTTTGAAAGAAAAAATAAATTTATGAAGCATAGGGTTGTGCGATGCTTGAGTGGTTATCGACCTGGATTACCAATTAAGAGATCCCCGGTCCGAATCCCGTCTGCACCATTTACATTAAGAAAAATTTTCAGTGTTTGCCATCCATCCAGATATGAACTGGTTAGAAACCCGGAGGTAGTCCCGTGCAGATAAGTGCTATACCGTCCGGTACGTTAAAGAGCAGAGGGATTATACGTTAAGAGCTAGTGTCTGGTACCCGGATTCACTTGTGTCATAATAGGGCACATAATCCTATAAATATTCATCCGGTTTATATCTAATGAATAAACAGAATCTGTGAAGAAAAGGTAAGGGTGAGTGCAAAAACTAGACTTCAAAAATCGAAAACGGCCAGGGATGATCACAAGTATCAATCATATACAACAAACACATCTAGCGCCATTGAGTTTGGTTTAAGTTAAAGTCCCAGGACCACATTTTCTTATTTTATTAAGGAATATCAATATTTGACAGAAATGGCCATTATATGTACCAAAAACATTCCTAAAGTTGTTTTTAAATCGATAAGATTTTATTAGAAACATAGCGCAGATTTTTTTAATAAGGCTTTCTGGCAACTCTTTAAGAAACAACTTTAATGCGAAGACGCATACGTCAATTATAGGTTTAACTGTTTTGTAATTTTGATATTTGCGACTGTATGTACGGTTTTAATGGTCGCAACTATTTTTAACGGAGACGGTGTTAGCCGGAGTTGTTAAAACTGTTTGCGACCATTAAAACCGTATATACGGTCGCAAATCTCAAAATCACTTCATAGTCAACCCTTTTCTAACGCACAATATGTTTAAATGTGACAATTAAAACGCAGTTCGATTTTTGCGACTATATACAACCGCTAACGAAATTGATTAGAGGGGCGTGCATTCAGCACAAGTCAAAATGTAACGGTCAGAGTTCATTTCGGCGACAGCTGATCACATCTTCAAAGAAAGCACAATGCTTTATTACGCCGCTCCAATCAGAGCGACGCAGTTTTTATCCAGGTATGCTGTCAATCAATATGTCTTGTTATAGGGAATTGTTAAATGAATCCATGGCCATTCAAGTTATATTTTTGTCGGCAACGGTATTATTATATAGTAGGATTTTAACTTGTGAGCTATGACCTATTCATAGAATATAAAAGTATAAAAGTGCATTAAATACCATCGATTTGACGCCATCTACAAATTTAGCACTGCACGGGAAAAACGATCATCAAGACTTCTTTACATGCACGCGACGGTTATTCTATTGTTCAAATTATCATATGATTGGTTTTCGAATGATTATAGTTTTGATAATCAGAGCCTTATACCCGTTTTGAGTTGAACATATACATAAAGCAGAAGATTCTACCATTAAATCACTGCTAGATATAGGGGTGTACAATACCTCAAATAGCCAGGTATCAATCGCTGAATACAATTTGAGCTTTATGAACAAATATTGATGTTATATACAGGTGTTAGAGGCCGAGTATAGTCCTTTTATGATAACTTGATAGCGCGTCATAGGATTAGGTTCAGCTTGACAGGTAAATCAGGTATAACGGTTATCTCCGTACTTGTTATGGAGAATATTACATAAATAGTTAACAAATCGCGGAAAATAATTATTGCCTGAATAGGTCAACTGGTTAGTACGTAGACAATTTGATCGTACAGTTTTGACGGTTCAGGTTCGAATCCAGGTGATTCTAATTTTTCATGAATCTTTTTTTTCTTTTCTTCGTTCTTCTTTTAGCAAACATGAAATTAAATACACGAGAATATCATGTCTAATATGTAAACCTTTCGTCAATACAGAACTCGTTTTGCCAGATTTTGTATGTACAGTGTAACCTCCACTAACGGTCACCTCCCACTAACAGCCACCTCATCACAACAGCCAGTTTTAATTCCCCCCGTTGGGTTTTCTATATGTTTTACCTCCCACCAACAGCCACCTCCAAACTCCGGCCAACGGCCACTATTTTTCATCCCGAATCGACAGAAAAACTCTCAAACGGCCAAGGAACACACTAACCGCCCGTCAAGATTTTGACCGGAAAAGGTTTCCATAAAGCAATTTTCGGAAAATTTCGAGTTATATTTTGGACTGAAATTCGGTCGTGGTCGGACGTGAAATTCGCCCACAGAATGGATGTACATGTATACGTACACAACAGTCACCCATTCTGGTTTCCTATGATACTACGACATCCATAAATTGGTCTTTTGTGGAGTATTTGCTGTTCAGACACACTACGAGGCCATAAATGGTTTACCGTTGTATACGACAGACGCCCAATATTGGATTTATGTACACCAATATCCCAAAATTGGTTCATTGTCGCAAAAGATGTTACCAGCGCCCATTTCTTGTTTCCCCGAGATATACTACGACATCCATATAATTATTGGTCTATTGTCATATATTGTTAGTTACTGCTCAAGTAAGGAAAAGGTTTACGTTTTACCCAACATATTCTTCACAGAATGACAGGTATCATGTATCAAACACAGATCTAATTATGTATGTTCATGTAAAACATACAATACAGAATCCGGGACGGGAAGCTTGTGCCGGTTTTTATATACAAAAAAGTATGGACACCTGTACATGCAAACACCTGCGTCACCTTAAATTTCAAAACTAACAATTATTAAATATTTTAAAGTATGTCACGGTATTAAATGATCATTGCACCATTTGTGCACAAAACATCCGAAATTTAATACCTCAGACATTACCTGCAGATCTGCGTCTGCACCTGCCATCGTACATCATTATACTACCAAAAACTTAACTTCTCATGATTAAATTTCGTTTAAAATGTGTTTGAAAAGAAAATATAAGATACTTGTAGTTTATATCCCGAAAAACTGTACGTACATGTGCTTCTTATATTTATAATACTTTTATTGCCACTTTGACATTCTGTATTAAACCAGATTAAAAACAACAAAAAAGCTGACCATATATATATTACCGCAAAATAATCCCTCTGTGCAACAGCCACCTCTGGACAACAGCCAATTTCCATTCATCCGATTGATGGCTGTTGTAGGGAGGTTGCACTGTAAATATTTGATACCCTATATGGATTAATTTTAATGCATTGCTCGCATTCCTATTCAGAACTTTACGAGAACAGATGTTAATATTTCCATGAAATGTGTTAACTGGATTTATGAAAAAAGAAAAAATAGAAAGCCTAACATTCTGGGATTCGAACCAACGACCTTGTCATAAAAAGATGCAATTTCACGGCCGTTACCACTAAGCCAATGACTAGTTTTATATTATCTTGTGAAAAACAAATACTTATTGTATTGACAAAAAGCTGTCTTACCCGTTTTGGTGTTTTCAAAATACCAGCAAACGTAAACATCAATCATAAAAAGACTATACATTTCATATATTGTGTCAATATATAAAGAATAGATTTAAATGTATCTTTAACATGGCGTGAACAAATACCCTTCATGCAAATGGGTGATTCCCTGCAGAAATGTTTATTAATGAGCTACGCATGAGAATTTGTATTGTTTTTGTTTATTTGAAGTAAGATACACATGCCATGTTTATCAGTATCGTATGTGTACAATTAACTACATGACGCATTAACTATATAATTATATCAAATGTCTCTCCGCGAACACATTATTTAGTTTAGAAAGCTTGTAGCTTATCGAGTTATTCGTGAGTCCGCTTCCTGGAGAAATAGTACTGGTATCATATGAGGGGGTACGGTCGTGAAACCCAGTTGGGCTCGAACCAGAAACGGCCTCCGGAATGAGCGGCAGGCACCATAACCTCTACACCACCACTCCCCTCTTTCTTGTTTTTTGACCGTAGTGAGTTTATCCGATATTACATACATGTATGCCATAGAAATACAATAAAGATATATAGAGGTAGGCAAAAACACAAGCCGATTGTGTTTTTCACCACACACAATTTTTCACCGGCGTTTTCCAGCCGTAAAAACGCCCGTCAGATATTTTTAAAAACTGTTTTCTTTATCGTTCGTACACGTTTCTACACCAAAATGTGAGCAATACGTACCGACACAATGATAGTTACATGTTAAAGTTTGAGTAAGTCGGCAACGTTCAAACATTTGTGCAATGCTTTTGATGTTATCGGTAAACCTCCTGACTCTAATCAATTTCGTTAGCGGTTGTATACGTTATTTGATAGTCGCAAATTTTAAGACGTAACCAATCAGAATCGACGTTACGTCGGTACTGCGTTAAAAATTGTTTTATAATGAATAGAATGCGGTTATGTTATATCATTATCATATCAATAAATTTAGGTAACTATATCAGAAAACTCAAAGTGATCATGGGTATTTAAGTTCGTTTGATATTGTACACTGTATTCACGGCTTCATGTATCTGAGTCAAGTTGATAATCTACGCCAATTTGAACACCCCTAGCTCGTTCATGCTTATGGTTGACCTTCTCCGAGTAAATAATAGTTTGTCAGAGCCATCAAATTATATCAGAACAGGACTTTGTGTAGTATTAAATGTAATATCGTATACCTGTCACAAATACTTAATCCTGATTGGCAGATAGCGTTCACGTGCCGGGTCTGTAAGAGTATGTGTAGACCTGCACGGATTTCATGACGTCATTTCTGTAATATTTTCGTGTAATTTTCACTATTTATTATGAGGTATACGATATAATAATTTTAGACTAATGTTTCGGTCAATATATAGATTTGCGGACCTGTAAAAGAATGATATTGACCTCGGACTTCGTCCTCGGTCAATATCACTTTTAACAGGTCCGCAAAACTATATATTGACCTCAAAATTAGTCTATAATTGTAAGTGTTATTTACCCGCAGTTCACATGTATTAGTTGCAATGCCATTTTGGGCAGAAAAAGAAACAAACAAGCCATGCAAAACGACTGAAACACGCAATTTTCAGTGGATTTCGCATTTTTCGACACTGCTGTCCCGTTCACATAAAAATTGACGGGACCTGCTGTCATCTATAACCGTTACGAAAAGGAACTGCTAATCCCGTTAGCCAGATTCGTGTACCTTGTCAACTTTAAACGCCTGTATCTCCTTTAAAACGGCATATTACACGGTGACACTTGGTAGACTTATAGAGAAATGGTTGAAGTTCCCGGATATTCAATCTTTTCCATGTCTGAATATTAACACTTATAATTAATGCCGAAAGCGAAAACGCTCGATTTTCTGCAAAACTTTCGTATTTACCGAGGATTTTCTCCTCATTGGCGGTGCCCTTTTAGACATAATTTCACGTGCTGATTCCTTGATCTATGGTAAAACAATATTTACTGGCCGTTACTCACAAAGACAACAGAAAAGGCAACACCATTCACAAATGCCTACCCTGCGTAAAAACGCGCATTTGAATTTGGAGCTGCTGTCAACGCCGGAACTGCTGTCAACGCCGGAGGTTGTACACTGTGAAATTTGACCATTTGTTTTTTTTTTCAGGAAAGAAATCAGCCAACGAGCTTCGTCTTCTTTTTTTTTCTTTTCTCTTATTATATAAATCTTATGTTTTAGCTTACCTGAAAAGTGAGCTTTTAGGATCCTGCTGTGTCCGCTTACGTGCGTCGTCAACATTTTTTTAAGCAACATCTCCTCAGAAACCATTTGGCAAATCTTAATGAAACTTGGCACGGGTGTTTCTGCCAAAAACGTTCTACCAAAATTCTTCAAAAAGTTTCATTCTATGCAGAGGTCTGGTTACTATGGCTACAAATAGGAAAACAAAAAAAAAAATCTTCTTTTCCAAAACCACAACCAGCCGCTCATCCCGGAGGTTGCGGGTTCGAGCCTCACTGGGGTCACGACCGTACCTCCTCATATGGCACCAATACTGTTTTTTCAGGAAGCGGACTCGAGAGTGACTCGATATGCTACAAGCTTCCTTCAAAATCGAGCTAGAAAATTGTATAAACTAAACTAAAACTTGAATATACACGTAGTTGGTGTGGCAGTGTCTAGTGAAACTGCAATACTAAGTTTGTTCAAATCATGCAAGTGATATAAAAACTGGGTGGGCACATAGAAATATATAAAGTAAAACTTATAAAATCACCTGACCAGAATCTGCTTAGATAGCATTTTGTAATAGTCCTCTATCAAATTTGTTCAAAACATGCTTTAGTCTCAAAATTGACCCTGCCCAGCATGTCACTTGTTTTATGTAGACTTATATACATTATATAAGGGAATACTTGACCAATCTTCTTATTCAAAGCAAGAGATACACAGCTTATATATTTGGTATGTCGAATCACCTAGTCATCTACTAAAGTTGTTAAACGTATACGCTTCGGGTCATAGTTGTCCCCACTCAGATTTCACTGTTTAATACCGATATAAGATAATATATTTTTAAAATCTTCTTGTCCGAAAACCGTAAGCTGTAGAGCATAGATATTTAATATGTAGCATCACCTAGTTGTCTTCTACTAAGAATGTCCAACCAATGCCTTGGGTCAAAATAGTCTACACCAAGGGGTCATTATTTTACACAGACCTATATAGGAACATTTTTGAACATCTTTTTCTCCATAATTGCAAGTCCAGAGCTAAGATATTTGGTTTGTAGCATTGTCTAATTGTCCCTTCCCATGACTATTCTATTCATGCCCTTGGGTCAAAACTAACCCAGCCCCTTTGAGCTACTTTCAGTTTTTTTAACTTACAGTGATGAAATTTTGACCATGGGATAAGTTTTCCAGAAATATTTCAACGCTGACATGTGATGACCTTGACCTGTTGACCTATTTTCTATATCTTTTGAGGCCACAACAACGAAATTTGACCATGTGTACAGGTTTGCGAACAGAATTCATTGGACACTTGACCTTTTGGCCTACATTCTTGTTTATGAAGCTACAGTCATGAAATACAGACTATGTTTGCAGTTGTGTAAACGAGTTTCAATGTTGCTTTCTTGATTAGATTGAATTTGATGTTTTTATGTCTGTACTCAAAGTACACATTACCTTTACATAGACTTGAAAACCAAAAAATTGCCATTCTTTTAGTATGTGTTCTGTAACCTTGTTGTTGCCCATGTGTAATGGTAGATTACTCATGTGAATGATGCAATGTATTAGGCTATCATGCCCTTCTTGCATTTTTCAGCGGATATCGTTCTGAAAGCAATACACAACTCTTAATGACTGTACATAGGCATTGCTAATCATATGGATAACATATGCTGATAAATTATTCTTCATAGAAAAGTTTGGGTCAATTTTACCTTTTGAACTAAAACTAATTTTGTTTTTATATTTCAGGCGTCGCTGTGTCTTTCTGCTATATCAACAATATCACGTTCTTCGCCGCTTGCATAGCAATTAATGAACGCCGAGTTAAAGACTGTCGCCATTATGTCACCTGCAGGCGTATAAAAACGAAAGAAGTTTTAAAAGTTGAGGGAAAATCAAAAAGACAAATTCTGTGCTGTGGAGGCAGGGCTCCAAGAAACAGAGAGGAGGCTGAAAGCTTTCTAGATAAATTACCACGTTGGTTAATTCCACGTATCGTTTTAAAACTGCCCTTCAAAATTATTATTATCATTTTGTTCATTGGATATTTGGCTGGTGGGATCTACGGATGTATCAACCTCAAACAAGGCTTGTTATTCACTCAGTTAGTAAATGATGATTCCTACTTCCATAAATACTCCGACTGGGAAGCAAAATACTTCGCACGCAATACACCCGTGTCTTTTGTGATTCCGACCACGTATGAATATTCCAAAGCCGAGACTAAACAATTGATTGACGAACTGATCTCTAGTGTTCACTCGAGTAAATACTTTGACGATCAAGCTGAAGTTAACTGGTTTAAAACGTTCATTAACTCCGCATACTACAACGCCGGATCCTCCGAGCCAGCATTCATTTCCGGTTTGAAACAATTTATCGCTGATCCTCGATATTCCACGTTTGCAAATGATGTCATAATTGATGACTCAAATGAGCACGTCACTTCGTCTCGTGTTTTTGTCTTTACGGTCAGTTTGAAAGACAGCCAGGAAGAAGGAAAAATGATGCTTGAGTCACGTGATATTGCTCGTGCTGCGACCATTGAATGTTTTGCATTCGCACCAGCGTTTGTAGCATTTGAGCAATATGTCGGCGTTTTAGGTCAGACTCTGCAATCCGTCGGCATCGCCTTAGCAGCTGTTTTTGTTATCACGTGTATTTTCATGCCACACCCAGTGTTGATAATCTTTGTAACTGTAGTTGTTACTATGATAATGGTTGGCGTGTTCGGATACATTTATTACCTCGATGTTGCATTAAGTGCCATTACAATGATCCATATGATCATGAGCATAGGGTTTTCAGTTGATTTCACGGCACATATATGCCACGGTTACATGATTTCGGATGGCGCAACACGTGATATAAGGGTCAAACAGGCTATTGACAAAACAGGTGCACCGATATTTCACGGGGCTGTTTCATCCCTTCTTGGCATACTAGTTCTTTTTGCAGCAAAATCCTACATTTTCAGAACTTTCTCAGCTGTCATGGTGTTTGTTCTTTTATTTGGAATTGCGCATGCGTTGCTTCTGCTTCCGGTTATTTTGTCTTGGATAGGACCAGGTAGGCTGGAATCAGATAATAAAATTACAAATAATTTTAATTACGACAATTCTTCCTTTAGAAGAGAAGAACATGGTAAAGGTTTCGACTCAGATCGACCTTTCTACTATACTGGCCCCAAACAAACTGGCCAAAATAATGCTATGAACGATGAATTATCGGAGAGAAATAAACACCAAATCAGAGCAACAAAAGACAGCGCTCCTTATGCTGTCTCTGGCAGTCCTCATCAGCATGATGTCATAGCCAGGGATAATGGTTCAGACTTTCCTACCAATACACAATACGGATTAACAGAACCGTTTGAAAATATCACGGGTGTCGTTCGCAATGGATTTAGCCCGCACGATCAGCCGTACAAAACTATGAAGCAACCAATGAATGAAGAAAATACACACGAAAATCAAAGCGCAGTTTTAAGTAAAGCAGCCTCTCTGGATAAAACGGAAGACGATAGAAATACAGGGAATGTATCTATTCCTGATTTAACCAACTTTAATAAGTATGCCACCGTGTACAATCTGGAAAAGAATACCGACGACTGGTCGTGGAGTAAAATGAAATATTAAAACCTTAATATTTGTAAACATTCTGGCCGTTTTATTCATATTTGCTCAGTAGAATTGTGTGAGGCAAGTGGTTCATAAAAGAGTGTAAGTAACATGAAAAAAAAAACCCTGACATTTTAAGTTTTCTCAAGTTGGAATGAAGGCTGATGAATGATAAAGCATTGCGAACAATTAACAGATACTGACGGGGAGGACCAACTTCTAATGTTAGTAGCACGTAACACCATTTATGGATTTGCAGTTTTATATTGAACACGTTTATTTTTACATGTATTGAAATATATTTATTTCACTGTAAATAATCAGAAAAATCTTCACTTTTTTATTAAGAAATGATTTGTTTTGTGTATTTTGTGATTTTATTATATTGATTAAGCCAGATATCAAATAGATCTAAACATAATTCGTCATTATTTAGTATTATGTGATGGATTTTCATATTCAGAAACATTAAATGGAAGTTCATTGACAATTTGTCTTGCGTCAGCACGGACTTGTATTCATCTAATAATCGAGGACATAAATACATTTTGTGTTTTGTTATTCTTCCTAAAAATCAACGAATTGACCTGTCTATAATTACAGCTAGAACAAATTAAAGCAAAGAAAGTAAATTTTGCCTAGATCCTAAATATGTGTTATTTGAATGCTTGTCAGCGAAATATTCTATATGTTAAATATGACAGTTTAATGTCCAATGGTCACTTTAGATAAACTTTTTTACAGAACAACGAGTTAACTGATAGGAAAATGACAGAACTTGATTCTATTTGTAAAAATAACGTCGCTTGTTCACGAAAGAGTTGTCAGAAAGCGTTTCTAATTTGTGACATTTACATGTATCCTTAAAGTATTCTATATATAACACAAGAGATATACTGGTGGTTGACCTAGAAACGGGTTGATTAGGGTCGAAAGAGTATATGCTGGAGACATAGAATGTTATAGCTAAAACATTGCCTGTATCAAATAGTGCTAAATGAAACATTGCCTGTACCAAATAGTGCTAGATGAAACATTGCCTGTACCAAATAGTGCTAGCTGAAACATTGCCTGTACAAAATAATGCTAGCTGAAACATTGCCTGTACCAAAAAGTGCTAGCAGAAACATTGCCTGTACCAAAAAGTGCTAGATGAAACATTGCCTGTACTAAATAGTGCTAGCTGAAACATTGCCTGTACCAAATCGAGTGCTAGCTGAAACATTGCCTGTACCAAATCGAGTGCTAGCTGAAACATTGCCTGTACCAAATAGTGCTAACTGAAACATTGCCTGTACCAAATTGTGCTAGCTGAAACATTGCCTGTACAAAATAGTGCTAACTGAAACATTGCCTGTACCAAATAGTGCTAGCTGAAACATTGCCTGTACCAAATTGTGCTGGCTGAAACATTGCCTGTACCAAATAGTGCTAGCTGAAACACTGCCTGTACCAAATTGTGCTAGCTGAAACACTGCCTGTACCAAATAGTGCTAGCTGAAACATTGCCTGCACCAAATAGTGCTAACTGAAACACTGCCTGTACCAAATTGTGCTAGCTGAAACACTGCCTGTACCAAATAGTGCTAGCTGAAACATTGCCTGCACCAAATAGTGCTAACTGAACATTGCCTGCACCAAATAGTGCTAGCTGAAACTTGCCTGCACAAAATTGTGCGGCTGAAACTTGCCTGCCCAAATAGTGCTAGATAAACATTGCCTGCACCAAATTGTGCTGGCTGAACATGCCTGCACCAAATAGTGCTAGCTGAAACATTGCCTGCACCAAATAGTGCTAGCTGAAACACTGCCTGCACCAAATAGTGCTAGCTGAAACACTGCCTGTACCAAATTGTGCTAGCTGAAACACTGCCTGTACCAAATAGTGCTAGCTGAAACATTGCCTGTACCAAATAGTGCTAGCTGAAACACTGCCTGTACCAAATTGTGCTAGCTGAAACCTGCCTGTACCAAATAGTGCTAGCTGAAACATTGCCTGCACCAAATAGTGCTAACTGAAACTTGCCTGCACCAAATAGTGCTAGCTGAAACATTGCCTGCACCAAATTGTGCTGGCTGAACATTGCCTGCACCAAATAGTGCTAGCTGAAACATTGCCTGCACCAAATAGTGCTAGCTGAAACACTGCCTGCACCAAATAGTGAGCTGAAACACTGCCTGCACCAAATAGTGCTAGCTGAAACACTGCCTGCACCAAATAGTGTAGCTGAAACCTGCCTGTACCAAATAGTGCTAGCGAAACCTGCCTGTACCAAATAGTGCTAGCTGAAACACTGCCTGTATCAAATAGTGCTGCTGAAACACTGCCTGTACCAAATAGTCTAACGAACCGCCGACCAGGCAGCTGACCTCCCCCCCCCCCCCCCCCCCCCCCCCCCCCCCCCCCCAAAAAAACCTGTATCAAATAGTGTAGTGAAACTTGCCTGCACCAAATAGTGAACTGAACATTCCTGCACCAAATAGTGTAGTGAAACATTGCCTGCACAAATTGTGCTGGCTGAAAATGCCTGCACCAAAAGTGCTAGATGAAACTTGCTGCACCAAATTGTGCTGGCTGAAATTGCCTGCACCAAATAGTGCTAGCTGAAACATTGCCTGCACCAAATAGTGCTAGCTGAAACACTGCCTGCACCAAATAGTGCTAGCTGAAACACTGCCTGTACCAAATTGTGCTAGCTGAAACACTGCCTGTACCAAATAGTGCTAGCTGAAACATTGCCTGTACCAAATAGTGCTAGCTGAAACACTGCCTGTACCAAATTGTGCTAGCTGAAACACTGCCTGTACCAAATAGTGCTAGCTGAAACATTGCCTGCACCAAATAGTGCTAACTGAAACATTGCCTGCACCAAATAGTGCTAGCTGAAACATTGCCTGCACAAAATTGTGCTGGCTGAAACATTGCCTGCACCAAATAGTGCTAGATGAAACATTGCCTGCACCAAATTGTGCTGGCTGAACATTGCCTGCACCAAATAGTGCTAGCTGAAACATTGCCTGCACCAAATAGTGCTAGCTGAAACACTGCCTGCACCAAATAGTGCTAGCTGAAACACTGCCTGCACCAAATAGTGCTAGCTGAAACACTGCCTGTACCAAATAGTGCTAGCTGAAACACTGCCTATACCAAATAGTGCTAGCTGAAACACTGCCTGTACCAAATAGTGCTAGCTGAAACACTGCCTGTATCAAATAGTGCTAGCTGAAACACTGCCTGTACCAAATAGTGCTAACTGAAACACTGCCTGTACCAAATAGTGCTAGCTGAAACACTGCCTGTATCAAATAGTGCTAGCTGAAACATTGTCTGTAACAAATAGTGCAAGCTGAAACATTGCCTGTAACAAATAGTGCAAGCTGAATCATTGTCTGTAATAAATAGTGCAAGCTGAATCATTGCCTGTAACAAATAGTGCAAGCTGAATCATTGTCTGTTACAAATAGTGCAAGCTGAATCATTGTCTGTAACAAATAGTGCTAACTGAAACATTGCCTGTACCAAGTCTCTCAAAAAAATCTTTTAAAATCATTTTGGGTTCAAAAGACTTTAACACACAACTTCAATTTCAATATTGGATAGAATTTAATAACTCCAAATTAGTAAAAATTATAAATAATAGGTTGAAATATAATAAAAAAACAATATCTAATTGTTATTTGAATTCAAATTAAGTTCGGAAATAACATGGGGTCAAATATAACAGTTTTTTAGCTTAGCCAAGCACAGTTGACTAGTGTTGTTGAAACTTTGCAGGAATGACCAAAGGTGTTCAGAGATGTTAAAAGAATTCCGTTTAATGCAGAGCTCTGGTTGTCAATGCTACAGAAAGGAATAACTTAAAAATCTTCTAAAAACAGAAGACCCAGAGTTTAGTTATATGGCGTGTGGCATTGTCTCAACGAATATGGGTCAAATCATGACCCTCGTATCAAAACTGACCCCGCCATGTGAGCCACTTGATCTCACATAGATTTGTTTTAGAAAAGCTTATAAAAGTATTCTTTTCTAAAACCACAAGACACAGAGCTTAGATATTTGAAATGCAGTACAAACGTATCGTGTAGTGGTCCTCTACAAAGACTGTTCAAATAATGAATCACAGACTCGATTTTACATAGAGTTATACAGGGAAATGGTTATAAATCTTCCTCTCCACAACTGAAAGGCTTAGATATTTGGCAAATTACATCGCCTTGATGATCCCGGGTAAATATTGTATTCGTCCCGAGGTCACCGCTTTTTACAAAAGCTTATATATATAAAAAAATCTTTAAAAATCTTGTGTCAGACCACAAGGTCTATAGCTTAGATATTTGACAAATAGCATTATACTTGATAGCATCTACCGTCAAAATCATGATTAAAATCGATCCAATCCGGGGCTGACCTGATTTCACATTATATAGGAACATTTTAGTCTTCTAGTCTCAGACCACAAGGCCTGAACTTAGATATTTGGCTTGTAGCTTTGCTTATTGGTCCTGTACCAAGGTTGTTCAAGTCATATCCCATAAGTCCAAGTTGGCCCCCGCCCCGGGGTCATTTGACCTACTGACCGACCTAGTGTCTTGATTTTATAAGCTACAGCAATGAAATCTGAACTGTATGGATAATTTTGTATGTAGATTTCAACCTTGACTGATCTTGACCTTTACATACTGGCCTACTTTCCGTTTTTGAAGCAACATCGATGAAATTTGCACCATATATAGTTTTGCCTGCAGATTTAAACCTGAACATTAGTTTACCTTGACCTACTGACATACTTTCCTGTTTTTGAAATTACAGGGGTGGATTCTGAACCATATGTACAGTTTTAAACGCAGATTTTAACTTTGACCTTGACTGACATTGACCTTTACTATTGGCCGTTTTCAAGCTAGAGAAATAAAATTTTGACTACTTGTACAGTTTTGAAAACTAATTTTCAAAATTTCTACGGCTGACAAAGACTATGACATTTTGACCTTCTTTCTCCTGTGTTAAGCTAGAGTTGTTCTTCAACACTGCTATAAGCTGTAGGCTTCATGTCCATGAACTCTTAGGTGAGCGATCCAGGGCCAGCACGGCAATAATAACAAAATTTGATTGTTACAATGAAGGTTTCAGGAATCAGTAGCACCTTTAATATCGTGCAAGCGTTTAAGACGTCAAGTAGGTTGAACACTGGAGACGTAGGGGTCATATGTAGGAAGATTACATTCTGATTTTGAAGAGTTGGAAGACTTTGTATTATAGGGCTCGTCATAAAAGATGAGTTTAGTGGCTAACTGATTGCTGTTCTTGTCTAAAAGTGAATATTCCTATGTCCAAATCATCGTGCTATAGATAGAATCAGATAGTTGCAAGAACTTTTCGATAAGAATAAGTGTCCCAAATTATATTGATACGCGCCAAAACTGTACTTAGATGCTGTCCACACACGACAATGCAAAAGGTAATATAAACCAACTTATTTCACAACATCATCTTATTCTTTTACACCATCTTTTTTGCATCTTTTACATTTAGTAGGTGTTCTCTCTCGGATTGCATGGCTCCGTTTCCTCCGGTTACACTATATTATCATTTATTATACGAAACCATGTTATCCCGTTGCTTACCGAAGGCTGTATTTTCCTTTCTATTTTTTTCAAAATCATATCCACAAAAAGATGAGGTAGTAACCGGAAAATACATTTCTTGGATGTTTTCGTACATACATGCTGACCAGGTCCAGAATCAATTTGATCCCTTAAAAATAGAGCCAAGTTAGGTCTGATTTAATATAATCTTTGTAGAAACATACATATTTTTTTTAAATGGATAGTCCTTTGACTCAAATCTACATGAAGTAGAACATAAAATGTCACTTGTTTTCTGCGGATTCCTTGCTGACTCTTCGATTTAAGTATAGATCTATGTGAATATACCTTCACCAACGCTGTCTTTTAAAGATATTTCTTGTTATCTGAAAAGTCACACCCGACATAAACGGATCTTTTACATAACCAATATTTAAGAAATATGAAAATAATGGGTTAAGATTGTATTATATTATCACTGATATATATACACTGAGTGCACCGATGTGTACTGTACTTTAAGCTTATTGGAATGCTACTGTGAATACCCAGGGTAACGAATAAGCCACGCCTTGCTGATTGTCATTGTACGTTTTCAATCTCTACTCAGGAGTGTACTATTACACAAAATCGGTTAAATTTTGTACATGTAGATGGTTACATGTACGTGCACGCCTCTTTTTTCTTTTAATAGTTAAACTATCGAATAATTTCGGATGTCTGATGCAATGCATTAGCCATGATTAAATAAAAAAGGGTCATTTTCGTCAATAAGAGGGTCTTCAGACAGAAGTGTCAGGTTTAACTACAACTACAACTCTCAAACTTGACTCTAGAACTGACAGGTATTTCAGGTGTGTTTCAGTTCTTGCTAGTTCTGAGTTTATTTCTTCCTTGCAGTATATTACTTTACTTTACATAATTTAATACAAAATGCTTAAGTATTCAGTTCGCATGGACTGTAAATGTTAGATTCTTTATATCTATCAGCGTCGGGTTTTAATATTGATCTGGATGTTTACAGTAACTCTTAATCACGTGTATGGTTATATAAACTGTGATTTGAAGAACACTGAAAACATATTCTTTTGTTATAAATGCAACCGCCATTTTGATTAAGTGTTTAATGCTTTTCCGTAATACGAAACGAGCTCATGTTCTTTTATCATGCTTATTCATGATTTTCGATCAATACCTTAATATGCTGTCATGATATTCCAGGAAGCGAACAATCACTATATAGAATCGTGTTTTGGATTAACTAATAGATAACACCAGTCACCGTTCTCTGGAAATAACGTATTTTGTAGGGAACATCTGGATCCGTTCCGGTATTCCGGTAACACTCTTTTCAAGCGTAAGTAGATTCTAACATTGTTGGGTACATGTATGTTTTGGGAAAATTTGTTCGTGATACAGTAGGTCTAACGGTGTATACGTTACACGTTTTGTACCACCAAGGGGTATCACCAGGTCCCCAAATCTGGGGTCGAAGGTTTGAATCCTGCCGGTGAAGTCCTATCACCGCTTCAAAAGTTCCTCATATGACACCAGTACTGTTTTTTTTTTCCAGAAAGCGGAATCGAAAGTGACTCGATAAGCTACAAGCTTTCTTCATAATCGAGCTAAAATATATTAGTATAACGTTGTATATAAACTAAAAGTTTTTTATCTTCGTTGAGAATTCCAGGAAATAGGCAAGCAATCTCGATGTTTTACATTCTTTTATATCTATTCACAGCACTTGGGTGTGTCTTTTTTGGACTATAGATTTGGCATAGAATGCTTAACTAGACTGAATGAATGAATCATATCGTGGGTTAAAATAAACCAGGATAAACTTAATATCATGGTCTTCTTTATTACAGAATGAAGTGTAATAAAATCTATCAGTTCGTCGAGAGAAAGATTGGTGGGGTATTTGCCTGTTATGGGCGTTTTGTTTCCCATCATGCCTGGAAAATTATCATTGTGACGATCATTGTCAATGGAGCGCTTGGTGTAGGAATGATCAGACTGCAGTCTGATATTGATGCGCAGAATGTGTATCTTCCCCAAGGTGTGTTTGTTCAATACAGATTTATATGGAAGCCTTGGAGGGCCACTTTTGAGTTTCGACTTACGGGTGTTTTTGACTTTTAAGTTATGACTTTCAACTTTTGACTTTTGACTTATGACTGCTACTTTCAGACACTTTAAGAGGAATGGTACTGCATAAAAAGCATAATGATCTGCTGTGACAATATAAACTGGGATTCGAACCTGTATTAAGGTTTTAAAATGATGTTTGTGCGTAGCACTGTAAACTTGTTTGCTGTAAATAAATGAACTAAGTTACTTTTGTCTTTGTCATTTATTTTAGTATCAATGAGCCGTGACGGCGCGTCAGGAGGCGACCCCTTGGGAGCCTCCGCAGTGAGCGGCGACGCAACCTCTCGGCTCGGAGGCCTTGTGGGTGTCCTCTTTCTTTAATAATAATAATAATAATAATAATAATCTCTTTATTTAAAGAAGCTAGCTCATTAAGCATAATGTACATAAAGCAACATATTTCTTATCTACCATGAGACCTTCTTTTTAACAATGATAATATACAATTGAGAATTTTCTTTAAGCGGGGGGTTGGGAGACTTGCCCCCCAGGCGTCAAGCCAACTATGAAGGAACTGTAAAAAAAATTGAATTTTTTTTGTTGCTATGGTAACATTTTTAAAAAATTACTTTTTATGTTTTTATGTATCTATATGTTAATATCACAAGGTATACCGAAGGAAATTAAAGTGCTGTAATATGTATAAGTATATTGTTATATTGTTGGGTCCTCAGTAGCAGGTTCCTAGTATTACCTGAACCTGCCGCTGGAGGTCCTCAGTGAGGACCGTGTATAGGGTTAGGGTTAGGGTTAGGGTTAGGGTTAGGATAAGGGTTTCTTTTTTCATAAGTGATAAGTAATAAGTCAAAAGTCAAAAGTGATAAGTAATGAGTCAAAAGTCAAAAGTAATAAGTCAAAAGTCAAAAGTCAAAAGTAATAAGTCATAAGTCATAAATCATAAGTAATAAGTCAAAAGTCAAAAGTCAAAACAAAAAGCGTGTTAAAACACGTTTTATTTTGTTACTATTGACACAAATGATGTAACTTTTATATATATATAATTGATTTTATTAAAATCTTTTAAATAGAAATTGTATTTATTGAGTGTTGACGTGTTTATATTGTTTTAATAAAAACGCCAAAGAGGCAATACAGTAGTTCTAGTCATAAGTCAAAAGTACGGCGTACAAAAGTCATAAGTCAAAAGTAAAAAAAACACCCGCAAGTCGAAACTCAAAAGTGGCCCTCCAAGGCTTCCATAGATTTACGATCAATATTTTGTTATCATTTGCTACACGTACTTTTAGCAGGAAAACGTATGTCTACTCCCCGGATTATATGATTTATAATATGAGGTTTTACTAACTTCCATAAGCCTTAAGCTTCTATATAAAGGCTTATTATTGTAAATATTCTTCCATTGTTTGGCTTTAAAATAATTTCTACACCAACGTCTGTATATCAAGTTAACTTTCTGCAAATCACAGGCACGCAAGCCCGGGAAGATCAAGCACGTGTAGAAAGCATTTTCTCGGATGTCAGCGGCTCAAACTTCAACGATCTACAGGTGACCAATGAACGAGGACTCTGGGCGACGGTGATCGTTCAATCCAAGACAGGCAACTTGTTAGATAGAACGGTTCTTGAAGAGATTGAGACATTTTCTGACATGATTGTCGGCATTACAGCAACAGCCGACGATGGATCCACTATTAATGTAATTAATTTTGGATTTTTGGTAGTATTAGTAGTTGTTTATCATTTTAATATTCCTGTAGCCTGTTTGATATATCTGTTGAAGGGCAGAAGATTTTTACGATATGTGTCATTTAGTTTTCACATTGAACTTGTATCGTGAAAACGCTGTTGGGAACCATGCAGTTGGTGCTACCACAAAGGGGAAAAAACACTCGCTATACCGCCAACCTGCTCTCGTCAAGTACAGTAAACTCCGTTAAGAACGAACCCCTTGGGACCATTTAAATTTATTCCTTATATCCGGAATTTCGCTATATCCGAAGTCGTTATATACGGGGTTTACTGTATATGCCTTTGACCTGAAACTCCGTCACTTCAATCACGGCGAGATACTTTCGTCGACAAGTCCTAGCTTTGAGAGTCAAGTGTTACATTCATGCGTCACATGAACAATGGAATGAGTATGGAAATACTTTGTAGAACTAGCTAAGCTAAAAGAGAATCTTTTATTGCAACAGTTTTCAGATATATGTGCCATCAGTAACTCACAGTGTGCAGTAGAAGGCGATCTGTTTTGGGATGCAGATTTTCTGACGGCAGTTGACAACAGCGTCGTTACTTACCCAGAATTTAATTCTTCCACCAAAGGCACGCAGAATTATGCTTCCGATGTAGGAGGTGAGTGCACATATTTTATAAGCTAGCATAGTGATCAAATCTGATATTAAGTAAAAAAGAATAAAAAACTGATGTTCAATTATGTATTAGGTGCAAAACAACTTCAGTGGCTGATCGACGATTTCAGCCCTTCGTGAAATACTGTCCTGGCCAGAGTCGTAGCTACATGGTCTTGTGTAATATTTCCTTATGGTGGCTGATTCTTGATACTATTTTCAGAAACAGTAACTCTTGACGGTACTGGGACGTATTTGACGGGTATGGTTTATCTAAGATTACAGTACAACATCCGTACAGACGGCGATCAGTACGAAACGAAAGGCGGAAAATGGGTATGCTCTTTCAAAGAGAACCATAATACATGTACATTTTTGTACATACAACCTTCCTATGAAACTTCTCAGGTGGTTGTTTTCCCGTCATCAGTCAGCTTAGCTGATATTTTATGTTCATTTGATCATTTAGTTTTTTGCTATAGTATTTTCTTAGTATTTTTAAAATGATAAGGATCATAAAGCCTTGACCAACATGTACATAACGTCGATATATATACATGTATTTCCTCCGTTTATCAGCGTATTCATTTGAAGTACACTATATATTGTACTTGGATACTTTTACCATCTTGTTCTTTGATAACAGCACTACAGTACAAGTAAGAATGCCCGAACTGCTGCCCATTTACGAGATCTCATACATATAGATTTTATTATTATCCACATATATAATACAGCAACTTCAAGAGTGGGTGTCAAAAAAGGCTCTTGGTTCCTGGTTTGGTTCCAGGCTTGGTTCCAGAATACAGACCGCGCCGTCACATCCTGAATCGTTATATTGGTTCTTTCCAGGTGGATGCATTCAAATCTAGACTAGAGTCTTTCTCCAGCAGTAACTTTGACATAGCTTATGGCCACTTCAACTCCCTAGACGAGGAATTAGACAAAAATGTGTCCGGAGATATAGCTTTGTTTTCAGTCACAATATCTTTGATGGTAACGTACGCCTGCCTAGCAACTTTGTCTTCAAGGTAAGAACATTGTTTTTGATTTATCATCAATATCTTTTTTTCCTTTTTGTGACACATGCATTTCATGACTATATTAGGGCATATAACCGCTGAGAAAAGTTTGTCTATTGTTGATGGAAATATAGACGCATCAATCGTAACTTACCATTTATGTAAGACTGTAGACAGAGGCGTAGCTGCTTTAAGGCACAACAGGTCCAGGTAAGGCCTACAGATTGTCTGGGAAATGAAGAATTGAAAAACGTCAAAAAAGCAATAAAACTGACGGGGTAGGTAGGTTAAGGGTTTTGTGTACAGCATCCTTATATGCTATTAAAATAATCTTGTGTTTTATCATTTTACATGTATGATAAAAATGAAGGTTCATAGTAATATTTCGAACTAAATCAAATAAAACATTCAGGGATTGGTAAGTTATATCCGAGATTTTCAGTGTATAAATTCATATTTTAAAAACGGGTCTCATTCGATTGCCTTCTTTCTCCAGATAGTGCTAGTCCTAACGTCTGCACCATTCAGGATGACACAAAGCAATTGTCTTTTGATTGTTCAAAACCTCGTTGTCTGGTCTGTCAAAAAGATTTCCTTCTTGTATGCCCGACACTTGCGTGCTTCGGTATCAATAGTTTCGATGTTTCTGACCTTGATTTTCTTTAATTTTTTTTAGCTCACCTGAGCACTAAGGTGAGTTATTGTGATCGCCTGGAATCCGTCATCTGTCTGTCGCCTGTCTGTCTATCTGTATGTCTGTCAGAAACATTAAACTTCATGAAATTTGGTCAGAATGATTGCCTTGATGAATGCTAGGTCAAGTTTGAATATGGGTCATCTGTGGTCAAAAAGTAGGTCACGGGTCAGATTATAGAAAAACCTTGTGTTTGCAATAGAGGTTGCATTTTTTATTTGATCTTCATGAAACTTGCTCAGTATGATTGCCTTGATGAAACACAGGTAGAGTTTGGATATGGGTAATCTGGGTGACATTTGCAACCAAATCATCATGTAAATTTGTCAGAAAGTTTGCCTTGTTAAAGTCAAACGGAATGTTTGTGTTTTAGATATATAGTTTAGGGCTTAACATTGGTCACATATTGTCATAAGTAGGTCTGAGGTGAGCGATATAGGGCCATCTTGGCCCTCTTGTTTTTAAATTTCAATCTCGTTTAGTTTCTACATGAAGCCGTATCCTTTATAATAATTATGATAATATATTGATAAAGTTTGATTGAATTGTCATACACATTTTGAAATGTTTTTGTTATGCAAGTTATAAATCTGCATTGAAGATACAAAGATGGTAAGGAATCATTGAATGCAGTGTTTTGAAGACAAAATGCGTATCTCAATGCACAGTGCCTTCTTAGCAGGAACAGAAAATAAAAAAAAAACAAACAGAGTAATATAAAGAAACAAACATACCAGTTTTTAATTTAAAGAACCATAGCCCCTTTTTCAAACATCAATATTAAAAAATTTGAATTTTCTTTTGATTTTATAAAATACATTCCTTATCATAGAATTTGTATCTGATATAAGTACAGTAGCCAAAAGTGTTCAGTGGCTATCAGTTCTTTAAATGCTTTGATTTACATAGGTGAACAAAGTCGTCTGGGATAAACTAATATTATTTCTCAAGGAACATTACATTTGCCTTGTCTAATTATCAACATTAGAAGAAAGGTGTTTGGGTAATAGAAAAAAGAGAGTTTTTTTATTCAAAATATGATTCATTTAAAATTTGAATGGTTTCAAATTTGACCAGTAATAAGGGAACTCATTATGTAAGGTAGGCATTTTGTCACAGAGTTTAACTGCGTGCTTCTTTAACATTAAAAAGGTCTTTTGGGTCTACTGTAGGGAGCATTATGAACCTGTGACACACATAAGTTATGTATTAGTTTCAGTATTAAAGGGGCACTCCCTACATCTAGCAGATTATATTCTCCAAACATAGATTATGCGTTCAATGAACATAAAATGATAAATAAATACAATTTCAAAGGAGAACCTATTGCGAAAAATGCTTCATTTTACCACATCTGTAATAAATCGCATCCACCCATTAATTGTACAACAACAACTCTACTTAGTTTATTGAATTGTTTACGGTACTGCAGCATATTTAAACCGCTGATTTTACCGGTAATAATTGGAATGCATAGCTGAAACTTTAAGGTTAAAGGGACATACCCTACAACTGATGTCAAACTAAATAACCCAAAAACATAAATAATAAAATCTTTGGAAGTATTACCGGTATAACTTAACCTAAAAGTTTCAGCTATGCATTCCCAGTCTTTATCGTTAACATCACCGGTTTGAAATATACGTAAACCATTCAATAATCTATGTAGAGTTGTTGTTGTATAATTAATGGGTGGATGCGATTTATTCATCATTTTACGTTCATTGAACACATAATTTATATTTCGAGAATATAATCAGCTATATGTAAGGAGTGCCCCTTTAAAAGAAGCAATGTGTTTGTAGCGTGTTGGTCCGTCTAACATTACGACTTGAAATAAACAGACGAAGAGGCGTTTCTTGTCATTTTTACATCAATTACAAATTCCATTTGATACTCATTAAAAGCAGTTTGTGTTCAGTGAATAGTGCACTGTGCATAACGCTCCATTGAATTTTTGTTAAAAGTATTGTGGAAGTGAATGTGACATATTCCATTAAACTCGGGTGATGAATAGAACATTTACACCTCAACAATGAAACTTAATTAATGCACAATCCTATATCTGACTCAAATTTATGCAATATGATATCGCCTTTATACTATGGACTAAAATTATGTTTATCAACATATTAGAATAAAAGAACATTTTGCCTCAACTTAACAGCCGTGTCTTGTGAAGAAGGCTAGTGTTTGTCCTAATCACATTTATATTTGAATTTATATACCTGGAACCAGATCATTAAGGAAGTTTAGAAAAGAACTGCGTAAAACCTTATAAACGAATAGAAATTTCGAGGAAGTTAAAGAAAATATTGCAAAGAAACCCCTTCAAACTTTTAACAGTCTATTTTAGAGTACAATGCAGCATTGTTGAATATTTTTTGTTTGTCAAAATACCACTCAAGGTTTACAAACATGCATAAACTATACGCGTTTTACTCATTTTGTAATTTCGTCGCAGGCAAACTCTAATGCATACTTTTTAAAGCCAAAATGAAATGAATAAACTCTGTTTTTATCCCACAGACACTCCCTGCCTGCAAACTGTATTTGCCCAGGTACGCCCCTGGAACTAGAGAACAAAAGGCGTCTGATTTATGTCATAGCAACGAGTTCCTTCGCCCTTTCTTTGACGATTTTAGTGGTTTTTAATGTCCATCATATAAGAAATCATAACATTGCAAACTTATATGCTCTCCTTATGAAAATAAAGATGAAAAAATATTATTGAAAGTAGCTGTTTTTCTATCCTTGTATTCCTGTCTGTAAAAACAAAACAGGTCGTCCTCTGTAGCTTTACATGAGCACATGCATATATGTCAACTTGTCGCATCTAAATCTATGTTGTCTCTTGTATCATGTAATAATGTTTATTTAGCATATGTTGTCAGATCCATTCAAGGGACTTTATGAATAAACAAACCTAGAAACGTTGATAATTTTCATCACCGCAAAGCATTACACTATTAATCAGGTTCAAAGTTATTTTCAGAGTAACAGATCAGGTAGGACAAAGGATGTGGCTTGGGTTTGCAGGAACGCTCGCTGCAGGACTTGCAATCGTTTCCGGTTTTGGCTTCTGTGCAGCGATTGGCGTAGATTTTGTCAGCATTGTTGGAGTCGTACCTTTTCTGGTTATTGGTATGAACACTTTTCCTGATTTTTTCACACACATTTAAGAAGATTTTCAAATGAATATAATATTATGCAATGTGGTATTTGTTTAAAACAGAGCTGCAATTGTTACTTGAAAGAAAATAATTAATTATTCTCATGCATATTTATATTGATTTAAATATTACCATGCATATTTATATTGATTGTAAATATTATCATGCATATTTATATTCATCTTAAATATTGCAGTACATCAGTTTAGTATAGATTTGACCTGATCGGGTACCGGACTGCAAACCATGACTCAACAAGTTGACACGGGACCGCATTAAAGGTCACGCGCGTAAGCAATACAATTAAAAAAGAGGCGGTTACTTGCCTTGCATCATCTTCATGGGGGGTGTCAAACAATCAGGTTAGATACCGGACCGTTACTAAATTTAGGCTTTTGCGTAAGGTACTTAATGCATTTACTTTATAACCATAGGGGGTTACTTGCCTTGCATAATCTTCATGGGGGGGGTATCAAACAATCAGGTTAGATAACTCCTGACTGAATTTACTACAAATCATGGTCCTTGTTGAAACTGGAAAATTTGGTTAAAGTTTTGCTTGGAAGGTACAATCATGCACATAACCGAGTAACCGCTTATGGGATTGATGTAAAACTTTTGAATATTTCAAAACCCTTTGCTAGCTTAGACTGTAACTTAAATAAACCCTGACAGAAATAGTTTGAAAGTTTGATTCTTTTTCTGTTTAGGTATTGGAATCGATGACATGTTCATTCTACTGTCGGGTTTGTCCGAGGCACAGACGAAAACGACCGTTGAAGACAAAATGGCTGAAACTTTACGCATTTCCGGTGTAGGAATCACAATTACCTCACTTACGGACTTGATTGCGTTTATGGCGGGTGCCGGGTCAAATTTCGTTGCAGTTAAAAACTTCTGTATCTATTCAGGTCAGAAAATTTATATTTGAAAATAACATTCTAGTTGAAAAGACGTCCATCTTATCAGTTTAGCTTGTGATGTATTCAAAGAATACTGCCAATGATTGTTAGCCTCAGATAATTTTTCTTTTGTTATTGGAAAAATTGCGAAAACATTTTACCTTAATCTATTGAAAAAAATTGATTTTGACAGCCTGTTGTACGAAAAAAATACCATCTTATTTTTGCAGAGTATTTTTTTATTATTTTGGTCTTAAATGCGAAATATTGCAGTATTTGGGAATCCGGTTGTTTTGGAATGAGTGATTTTTCATATCAGTGTGTTTTTGGCGTTAAACTTGCCAACATCAGCTTGAAAACAACATTTTGGTCATGGCTGACTTATAGCGTGTTAGGTTAGATGGGATCATTATGTTATGTAAGCAAAGTATACATATCATTGTCTTATTACAGGTGTGTCAGTTGTTTTTTGCTATATCAACAATGTCACCTTCTTTGCCGCTTGTCTCGTTATTAACGAACGCAGAGTTGAGGGAAACCGACACTACATGACATGTAAACGTATAAATACAAAGGAAGAACTACAAGAGGCGGGAAAACCAAGGAGCACTGTGATTTGCTGTGGTGGTCGCCCGCCTCGGAATAGGAGAGAAGCTGAGGGTATGGTGGACAGATTTCCACGTTGGTTGATTCCAAAAATAGTGTTAAGGCTACCTCTCAAGATATTTATTATTCTTCTTTTCATGGGTTACCTAGCTGCAGCTATTTATGGGTGTATAAATCTGAAGCAGGGACTACTTTTTACCCAGTTGGTAAGCGACGATTCTTATTTTTGGAAATATTCCGACTGGGACGAGAAATATTTCAAACGTCAGACGCCCGTGTCTTTTGTCATTCCTAGCACGTATGATTATTCGAGCTCTTCGACGCAGACAATGGTTGATAACTTAATTGCCAGTGCACAATCAAACAAATATTTCGACAGCAGCTGGGAGGTTAACTGGTTAAAGTCATACAGTTCTTCGAGTTACTATAACGGATCCTCAGAATCCGCTTTCATATCTGGTTTAAACAGTTTTGTAGCAGAGCAACAGTATTCTTTTTTTGAAAATGACGTAGTGATCGATTTAACCAATCAAAAGATAACACATTCTCGTGTATATGTTCTATCCGCCGACCTTGCCGACAGTCAAGAAGAAGGTAAAATGATGCTTGAGTCTCGTGATATTGCTGGCGACGCAACAATTGACTGTTTTGCCTTTTCACCAGCCTTTGTGGCTTTCGAACAGTTTGTTGCCATTTTAGGACAAACACTGCAATCAGTTGGCATCGCCTTGGCAGCGGTATTTGTGGTCACGTGCATATTTATGCCACATCCGGTACTAATAATTTTCGTTACAATAGCCGTAACAATGATTATGATTGGTGTGTTTGGATATATCCTATATTTAGACGTTGCTCTGAGTGCTATAACAATGATTCACTTAATCATGAGTATAGGTTTCTCGATTGACTTCACAGCGCACATATGCCATGGGTATATGATTTCAAACGGCGATACGCGAGATGCTAGGGTTAAACAAGCCATAGATAAAACAGGGGCTCCTATTTTTCATGGTGCTATATCGTCCCTTCTTGGTGTTTTAGTGCTTATCGGTGCGAAATCGTACATTTTTAGGACTTTTGCTACAGTTATGGCGTTTGTTTTACTGTTTGGTATTGCGCATGCTCTGTTATTACTTCCGGTAATTTTGTCCTGGATTGGTCCAACAGGTATGGTTTCAGTTGACGAAGAGTCGAACAAGGTTAGCACGAAGAGCTCGGAGAAAGAAACTGGAGCCAAACAAAATGGGGAGCTGCAGATGAGTGGTGGACTCGATGGTGGTATACCAAACAAAAGCTATAAAAACGAGGCTAATGATGACAGTAATAAGTGATTAAAACAGCTGTGAATTCCAAATTATGACGTGAAGTTACAAAAAACCTATAAGCTGAAATAATATTCCAGATAAATAACTGAAAATCAAAAAGGTTGCGGAGGATGTAAGAGATGTCAAGGAAGAATGACGGATATGTTTGTTAAAAGCTTAAACTGTCTTCATCAAATTACCAACACATTCTGTAGAAGAGATTGTTTCAAAAATTGATAAACAGAGCTTTTCTTAAACAATATCGGAATGATAGTGAAGAATCAACGCCATCATGAATGGCGGAGTATTTACAAACCTAACCACATTGTTATTTATTTATTATATTATTAATTTATTATTTATTCTATTTGTTGCTTACATTTTTATGAATTTATGTGCTGTTATCATTTTGAGAATATTGTATGTTGTTAACACTTTTAAGAAATGTTATGTTGTTTAATGCAAGACCGAATTTTATGGTGCGTTTACACAGCTGTGATAAAGATTCCCGGTGAGTAAATGATTGGAGAGTCACACGTTTGAAAAACTTTGAGGTTGTTTATAGATTTCATGTTGTGTGATATTACTGTCAACTTGTGTCATAACCCACATCAGCTAGGACCACGTGTAAGTGTCGGTAACTTGATTAGTCTGGTTCCCGACTTCCTATGATAGTACTGTTACGTAGTAATAAGGGGAAGGAACTCCAGACTAGTCTAAGATACTTATAAGAATATGCGATTTCCATAAATTCTTATTTGAATTTCACATATCTTTTTGGTATAAGTAGTATGTATTTATTTGTCTTTTTATCATTCATACTACTACATGTTTGATTATGTTCTGAATGCGGTTATCTAAAAGTCAGACCAGTAAGTCAGAATGTTAGAGAAAGCAAAATTGGTATATATAAACATGAACCGTGCCATTAAATGTCCTTAGGCAAGACACAAATAATTCCACATTGCCTCTCTCTCTTCGAGGTTGATTCGATCTGGAATGAGTCTCGAGCGCAATTTATATAAGTTGTAAGAACTTGTTTCGCAATCGAGAATAAATAAATTAATATAAATTAATTGAATGTTTATTTCTATATGGCTATGTGTACTTTATTATTCTACGCCAAGGCGGAGGGTGATATTTAAACGCCTTCCTATGTGTATGGGTTTCTGTCCGTTCGTGTCATTTGTCCGGAGCATAAATATGTCAGTATTCAAGGGAACTTACTTAAACTTTACACACAGGCAGAGGACATTGAGAGAAAGTACAGTGTACAAGGGACCTGAACTCAAACTTGTCCTATTTCTGAATTGTCTCCCTCCTTCGACTTTTCTTGTCCGGGCCATAACTCCTTAGTACTGAACCGAATTCATTCAAATTGCATACACATACAGAAGCGCAGTTTTCAAGAACCATAACCGTGCCTTACTCTATTTTTGAGCTATCTTCCCTTATTGATTATTCATATAACACTTTTGTCCGGAATATAACTCCGAACGTATTCAGGGGAATTTATTTAAACTTTACACACTGTCAGAGGACATTGAGAGGAAGTGCAGTGTACAAGGACCTTAACTCTAGCTTGTCCTATTTTTTTATTATCTCACTTTACTATTTTTTCTTGTCAGGGCCATAACTACTTAAGCACTGAACTGAACTGATTCAAATTGCATACAGTCTAGAGAACTTTAAGATGCAGTGCAGTATCCAAGAACAATAACACAAACTTACCAAGGTAAGAAAAAGTTTCTCAAGAGCAACATTCTGAAAACATTTCGTGAAGATTTATTGAATACAATTTCTGCAAGATCCTTTTTCCTTTCTCATCCATTGTTTACCTCGTAAAAATCACATCAGGTCAATTGCGAATTAGATTCTTTAAGGAAGACATTAAGAATCTATAAGAAAAATATTCAGTGCAAAATTTAAAAGGAAAAATTTGAAGGTATGGTCTCTCATGAATAAAGATAAGTATTTTCGGACAACAACAGGTCGTGTAATATCACACGAAAACGATTGTTTTGAATGTTTGGCTAAGTTATCAAACTGTATCATATCCATATACATGTAGTAGTATTTTTACCCCTCATATGCAGATTTCCTTTTATTCATCATGAGATCTATCAAAATGCATTTTGTAACTTATTTGGCAGGAAAGAGCGCGTGCATAGTGTAAAGTACAATATAAACAGGTTGATTAAGATGTTATGTTTCATGTGTCTCGACACCTGTCAGTCAAAAGACAGTTGCGTTTGTCACGTGATGTATATCAATTAAGTTGTCATGTGACTATACGACTGAGATACACCAACAACATTTGCGTGTATGCCTATATTAGAATACAAGGGAAAAAGCCGAGGAGATCGTGTAAAACACGTTCTAATCATCGATGTTAAACTATACAGCCGTCTGTCTATGTATACAACCGAATAACTACAGTAGTGTGATGAACTCGATGTAGTCAAAGTTTATGACTGACTGTTTCAGAATTTTAGTTAAGTTAACACTTGTAAGTTGTGTAATTAAGTGTTAAAGTAAAGGCAAAGTGGAATATATTGCCATTCGTACCAAGAAGGTAAAAACTGTTTTTACAAATATTTTAATTTTTTTTAGACGGATTGAAATGAATGTATTCCGAATAAAAATTCACGAGAACGCTAAATATTACTATGGAAATGTTGCGCAATTCCTGTTGTGTTTTTATATCATTAATAAATAAAATTCGTAAAGAAAACTTCTGAATTATTGTTCATTCAAGTTTTGACAGTGTCTGCGAACGACGAGCCTTTACACCTCAGATCTATGGAATGATATTTATGTAAAAATTACACAATGCCTGCTTACTGTTACAATTTACTCATTGACACTGCTATTGTGCTTATTGGTACAGTCATTATGCATGCTTGCACTTTCATCACGCTTGTTGACAGTGATACCATGCTTGCTGGAAGTTACAACTTGTGTGTTGTTTAGGCCATGATGCCTTTTTCATATTTTCATTTGACTGAATGACAGTGCAATCTAGCGTAATGGTTTAGTTCATCATGCTGTGGTTATCTTGTTTAATTTGTAATGCATCCAAGAACAAAATACACGAAGTGATCAACCAGTATGGAAAACGTTATCAGGCACTAGGCAACTGGTGATCACTTCGTGTATTTTGTTCTTGGATGCATTACAAATTAAACAAGATAACCACAGCATGATGAACTAAACCATTACGCTAGATTGCACTGTCATTCAGTCAGACATTTCATGCTCCCAAAATTTCAAGCTATCGGTGAGTAGGGACGGGGGATATTACTTGTAATGGAATGGAATGGTTGAAATGTACCAACAAATGGGCTCGCCTTTTAAGCGAAGTGTTCATAAAGAGTATAATTGAGACTTAATTATTTTAGAAGCTGACTGTCTATAATGAGGATAAGTTTTTACAGAGAAATGTATATGAACGACTCTTCAAGGTTTTTGAGAAAAAAAACTTAAATGTGCACGTCTAATTGTTGAAGATATCTATGCATCTTTATTATTGAAATGATCTAGAGTTTGATTTACCATATGTTTTGATCAGAAAGTCTAACCATTTAAGTTTTGGGCGAGATGTTCCCGGGGTATATACCAATACCCAGAGCGCATACGTAGAATACCAAGTCACTAAAATAAATATTCTATTACTAAAATGGCCAAAGAAACTAGATGTATGATCCTTTTTATGGTTTAGTGAAAACCAGTTTTCGCGTGAATTTTCATATGAAGTAAAAAGAAATCTATTTCCATAGATGAAGTAAAAGTGTTTAACATACATTAAGGTATGCGAAAAGAAAGCTTTGTAAAAATATTTCTTTATAGACTATATAATGACACAGATGACAAAGTTTACAAATGTCGGTATTGAGATCACTGTATCTATCAAAAGCCACACGGACATGGGAGCTATAAACAACAGGTGGGAACTTGTCAATCATCTCGGAAAGTACCTGACAGTCACGTGTCAGCCATACGTAAAATACATGACATGTGCCTCATAAAGAATTAATTTACGACACTCATTTCCATGATTTCCCGATGTTCCTGCTTAATGTAAATAAAAGGATACTAGGCCGCCTACGAGAGCTGTGGTGTAGAGGTATCGGGTTCGAAAACCGTCGGTGGTGGCATTTAACCGCATACATCTTTACCCCAAAATTGAACCATCATTACTCTCCTGCACGCACTAATAAATAGACTGCTTCAAGCGTCCTGAAATGTTCGCACAACGACAAGTAATATGGCAAAACTCGTAGACTATGTTGTTACTTTCTATCTGGCAAACGCTTGTTCATTTGAACTTGCCAAAATTAAGAACGGGTGGCCCGTGAGCTTTCCTTATAGCTGCCTTGGTGGTTTTTTTAAAAATATTTCTAACGATCTTTCAATCTATCGTACCGACTTGGTTATAATTTTTGTATGAAAGCTGCAAGGTAAGTGGAAATACTACAAATATTGTAGAAACTTGGAACATCATCGAAACAATAAAGGCCCTATTGGAATACAATGTAGAAAACACTTGACCTAGGTTTCATGATAACCTTTGTAATGATTCAGTAGATATGGAGCGGACACCAAAACCAAGGCTCAAACGTTTGATCTTCAATAGTGACCTTGACCTTGCTTCGACAAAGTCGGTTTTGCACATCTCAGTGCAATACATATTTGATTCAAGTTTCACGAAAAGCCATCATGGGATTTTTGAAATATATAACAGACACAAAATCCAAGGCTCAAACCTTTCACCTCCGAGTGTGACCTTGACTATGAACCGACATGGTTTAGACGTAGGTTAGGCAGCTCGTCTCGATGAGTTTAACAGTTTCGTGAAATTCCTTCAAGGGGTTCAGGAGAAATCCAACATGTGTCCAAAGGTTTGAACGTAGGTTCTACACATTGTCTCAATGCGGTAAGGGAATTCCTTCAACGGTTTCAGGACATATGGATGGAACATAGGTTCTATACATCATCACAATGAGATTAACATTTCACCCAAGTTTCATGAACTTCCTTCAAGGGGTTAAAGCGTGTACCCAAGATCCAAGAATCAAACATTTCACCTTCAAATAAGACCTCGACATTGATCTGACGTGGTTGGAACGTTAGTTTTCCAAAAAAATCCAAGGCTCAAACCGTTCACCTTCGAGTGTAACCTTGACCTTGAGTTGATGTGGTTGGAACGTAAGTTCTACATAAATAGGGCCCAAACATTTCCCCTTGCTGACTCGGTTTAATCGTAGGTTCTAAACGTCAATTCAATGGTAATCAATGAAATTCCTAGATAAGGAAAAGACATGAAATGTTACGGAACGTCATACCGAGACCATTCCTATATCCACCAATATGAATGATAAAAGAGTTAATACAAATGACGAGATATAGAATATGAATGATGAAACATTGATTCTAACACAGGCTGCTGCTTTTCCTATATAAACGTATAGGGATTAGCCTATTTTATTTTACGATAACAATACAGCACGTTTTTCCAAGGACGACGTTATCTTAATTTGACGTAACGACGACGTATGTAAACAAGCGCGTCCAATCGTATCTCGCGTTTTAAGGTTACAATGATGTACTACTACGCGTTAAATAAAGTTCGAGATTGTTTTCAAAAAATGACGTGTTAGAATCGAAATAATAAATTGTTCCCCACATTTTTATCGTTGAATAAAATACAGTCAGTCATTTGGATGCGAAAAATTTAAACCACCCCCCCCGCCACTGTAACGTGACTAAGTACGACGCCTCCAAATTCCTGACTATATTTTATTCAACGATAAAATACAGGGAGGCATTTATTATTTCTTAAATATGAATACCAAACATGTGATAACAATAACCAAATATCGAAAAACAATGATGAATTTTACCATAAGAATAACGGAACGTTGTATATAAATATCAAACATATACATTATAGCATGACATGCCATAGCAAGCAATTACAATACTGGTCAATACTATTATCATTATTTTAATCAAATATGTGTTGGGGCTTGCAATTAACAGGTGGTCGGTTAACTCTCTTTCATGAAGCTCCATGAACAACGTTATACCTTTTACAGGATGCGGCTAAATGGACTTTATGAAAAAGTCGAGCAAAAGATTGGTGGTGCGTTTGCGAGATATGGCCGATTTGTTGCTCGTCATGCATGGAAGATCATATTGTTTACCGTCATTGTCAATGGGGCGCTCGGAATTGGAATGATAAAGCTTCGGTCAGATATTGAAACAGACAACGTGTATCTTCCACAAGGTAAAGTGTTTCCACCTTATGATCTGTGCACTCTTTTTCAAGTAGATAACTATCTTTTTGTCTTTTCACTCCAAGTAGGTAACTCATGGTAGGTACATTGCCTCTACCTCATGGTTTGCAACCACCTAAGTGGGTATTCACTTCATAGTTTGCATTGGAGGTACATGTATTCACCTCATAGTTTGCATTCACCTGCTATACATAGAGGTACATGTATTCACCTCATAGTTTGCATTCACCTGTTATACTTGGAGGTACATGTATCTACCTCATGGTTTGTTTTGCCTCAAATACCTGAAGTTATCTATCACATAGTTTGCATTTACATCAAATACTTGTACATCATGGTTTGCAATCACCTCATTGACAAGAACCATGGTCCGTATATAAGTAATATACGGACCCCGACAAGAACGTATACATTTTCTGCCATATGGTTCGCATTTGATCTCAAACATGTTTTTACGTCATGATTTGCAGTCACATAAATTTCTAAAAAATGGTTTGCATGCCATTTGAAAAATATAGCCAATATCTAAACTTACCTGCAGCGAAGAATCTGTCCTGAATAGTCTCTACCTACAGGTTGATAAAGGACCTAAAGGTGCATGCTGGCATTTTCCCTTACTGTTCTAGTAAAATCTTGAAATGAGTTCTTAATTGAGTTTATTATAATTTTTTACTTGTTTTTTTTAGGCATATTTACTATTGATACTTCACTTTTACGAAGTAGATGGGTATAATTAATTATTGTATTTTTTCACATGCTCGTACGTTAACCTTGGGTATTTTATGTAAAAGAAAAACTGAAAAGAGCTACTATTGTATATTGACATGTGCTGTATTTTCAAAGGAACGCAAGCTCGGTTTGATACCAAGAGAATGAAGAGTATGTTTCCGGACCTCAGTGGCTCGAACTTCAACCTGCTTCAGTTACTAGAGAACGGTGCGTGGGCAAAAATCATCATCCGATCTAAATATGGAAACATCCTTAATAGGACAGTCCTTGAGGAGATACGAGATATGAACACAATTATACAGAACATTACAGCAGTTACTGATAATGGAATAGTCATACGGGTAAATGTATTATTATAGTTAGATACGCTGAACTATTCAATCGTTTGCCGTAATATTGCACAACTGTCAGTTACTAAATAAAACTATGATTTACATGTTTTCGTTGAGCAGAAAACTGGGACTATGTATATTTATTTATGTTTCAGCATAATTAATTTCTCTATTTTACTGCTGTCATAGTCAAATATATCTTATTTCTTAAACATAGTCCATTAACTCACACCTTGATGCTTTCAGTATTCCGACATCTGTGCAAAAGTAGATAAACGTTGTGCCGTTGACGGGGAGCTGTTCTGGGACCCAGAGTTTCTTGCCGCTGTAGACTCGAACCAGGTGACATACCCTAGGTTTACAACTTCCACAGGGACAACAGACTATGCATCCGACCTTGGAGGTTCGTACTGCCTGTTACCAATAATAGTTTAGTAGTAGTATTTAACTGAAACCAGGCGTGTTGTTATGAATTATGCGTAAATAGGCTACAGAAACAAAACGTAGAGATTTTTTAAAATTAAATCAGACTTCATTTAAGTCGATCAATGTGAAAACCAATGTCTGTTTTCGCTGTAAGGGCAAAACAGTAAGTTGTTACTCGCATTTAAACAAGTCTTACAATGCAAATCAGGCACATGTTACCTAAGGTTTTGTGAGATAGAGTATAAGCCATGGTAAGGATCTAGGACCAAACTGTGAGGATAAGCATACTATGGCTGTATTTAAGCTGATACAGCAATTATTTATACTCCTTTGTATCTTCCTTGAAAAAAACCGCTTCTGTTTAGCCAAAAAGACACCCAAATAGCGAGACTTCTTTATAAACGATGTTCAATTTTGAATGAACTCACATCGCGGCTACAATGTACACGAGGCTCCTTAAATGAGACCATCAAAGCACTGCTACCCAGAAAACAAAGCTGATTTCTAAATGATTGTGTTGAGGCTAATTTTGTCGTTATACATGTATCTCGTTCTATCGTGTCCTTTTCTCACCGTGATACATGTGCGCGGTGCCTGTTGATAACTACATCGTCGTGTATTTTAATGTATTCACTTCATTTATAGTTACTTAACTTTTCTTCATGTATACTCATTTACTTTACTTTTTGTTTTTTACTGTGTTCACTTCTTGTAATTGAATGTATTGTTGCCATAGGAACAATAGTGACGGACGCAGACGAGAATTACCTGGTGAGCAGCGAGTTTATCAACCTAGACTACATCATACGGACGGATGATAAACGCTACAAAACACTAGCTGCAATATGGGTACTCATTTATTTTTAATAAAGTAAAAATACGCATTATAAAAAAGACATTTTTGTTTAACTATAGAGAAGTGGTTCCAACGCGGCACGATACAAATAGTATTGGTAATTGCTATTCCATTCACATATTTGAAACCGTTTCATCGGTGACCAAAACTTGGTGTAGACTCTGTTTATAACCTGCAAGTTTAGCATGATCTGTGTCTGTCGGTAGTTTCAGATTCAAAAGCTGAATTGAAAAGAATAAAGAAATGGACTTTACAAATACGGTAACCCTTGCATGGTGGTTTCATATACTCTATAATATATGAAATTGCAATTTCGCTGTACCACTTTCAGTGACTATATAATATACATGTATCCCGATGTCTTTACCACATCATTGTCCACGTTAGTTTTTCTTAGAAAATTGCTTATAGGATTTTTAGATTTCTTTTTGCTGTTTTAGGTTGATGAATTCAAGGCCATCATGGAGACATTTAAAACAGTAAACTTTGAAATTGCTTATTCGCATTTTAACTCGATGGACGAAGAATTGGACAAGAATATAAAAGGGGACATAACTCTGTTCTCGATAACGATGACATTAATGATAACGTATGCATGTGTGGCTACTTTGTCGTCCAGGTTTGTGTGCTACATGTTTTAAAAGTGTACTTATAATGTTCGTATAGTTCATTAATTTAAATGTGGAATATTATCAATAACACTTAATTTGTAACAGCACTGTACTTGTCTTAAACTTAAAATGGTGTAATAAACTGAACTACGATGGTGAAAACATGCAGCGGCTTTCATGCAATGTATGAGTGCACAGAACATGTGACCTACATTAAAACGACAGAAACAATAAAGAAACAATCCAAACCTAGTACTTACGAGTGTTAAAATTGAATTAGTTCCTTTTCGACATGATTCAGTTCAAGACTAACAACTGCGTATTCTTATTTTGTCTTCAACTATTTAGAATGACTGACCAGGTTGGACAGAGGATGTGGCTTGGTTTTGCGGGCGTGCTTACAGCGGGTCTGGCTATTGTGTCGAGTTTTGGTTTGTGTGCTGCCGTTGGTGTTCATTTTGTCAGCATTGTTGGGGTCATTCCATTTCTGATCATGGGTAAGTGCACTGCAGCAGTTTTACACGCCATGCTAGCGTAGTTAACAGTCTCAGTTACATTTCACCAAAGGAAAAAGAAAACTACCCGAGTGTTGCAATAAAGCAACAAGTAACCTACATCAGCTTTCTTTTTCGTAGATCCATAAGTATATATTCACTTGTATTGCAAAATGTAAATTATTTTTAAAATTAAAACGGCATCGCACAACAGACCTTAAACTAATCGCCGTCAGGAATATGTAATAAAACAAATCAAATTAGATCTTAAAAAATCTTCCGATTAAAATCATTAAATCGAAAGTTTTCTTACATTTTCAGGAATTGGAATAGACGACATGTTCATTTTATTGTCTGGTTTATCTGGCGCACAAGTTCACAAGACAGTAGAAGACAAGATGGCGGCAACAATGCGAGCTTCCGGTGTAGGAATCACGATTACCTCCCTTACTGATCTCATTGCATTTATGGCAGGTGCTGCCTCAAACTTCATCGCCGTCAGGAACTTCTGCATTTATACGGGTATTTTTATATCTATAATATGAAAATAGGCAATAAAGCATAACTAAATAAAACGTATCACCATGAATATGGGTGTATGGGAGATAACTTGAACATCTGTGAGCGATATTCTCGCACGAGTTACCTCTCTTAGTATTCGACAAAATGTGTAAATGCGCACTTTTTTTCTTTCTATACAACGTCATTATGTTTCAGCTTGGTCAAAACTCCTGTTATAATTCTAAAATTAATGATTACAAAATGATAACTTAATATTTAGTTACAGATCAGTTTTAGTTGGCCAAATAATATGTTCATTCATTTATGCGTCACCTACCTGCGACTTCCGTATCTTATAATTTTCAGAAGATCAAGAATAATGTTGCTTAATGCTGAAAAGGATTGAGTTTCACAAGTCATTATTTTATTTTGGAGACTTCAGCGTAATCAGTCAATATCTATAGATATATTGAGACAACTTCTCCTTGTGCTTGGGCTTATCGTCTGTCCTCGCAGACGACACATTCCCTTCCTTATCATTCTTGTTTGCGATCAGCATTCCAAACGATGTATCCAGTATATTTCCTGGCCATGACGTAAAAATGTTTGTAAATTGTCGACAGACGGGTGTATATATAGGAGTAGACCAACATTACATTCGGTTTTCTATATTATTTTATTAAGTTTATCTATACGTCTGTTTTATTTTCCCATAGGTGCAGCTATTATTTTCTGCTACATCAACAATGTCACATTTTTTGCTGCATGTATGGCGATAAATGAACGCCGAGTTGGTGATAATCGCCATTACGGCACGTGCAGAAGAATCAAAACGAAACAAGAATTGCGTTTAGAAGGCCGGTCGGACAGGTACATCATGTGTTGTGGAGGACGGCCACCAACCGACAGAGACGAAGCTGAAAGTTGGATCGACAAATTTCCCCGATGGCTCCTCCCAAAAATCGTTTTAAAAACACCATTTAAAATTGGAATTATTGTTTTATTTGCTGTGTATCTTGCAGCTTCTATATATGGCTGCATTAATTTAAAGCAAGGACTAGTATTTACCCAGTTGGTATCGGAAGATTCGTATTACTTCAAGTTTTCAGACTGGGATGAACGTTATTTTACGCGCCAAACTCCGGTGTCGTTTGTTATCACCAAGACATATAAATATACAGATCGAAATACGCATGCGCTCATTGAAGATCTTATCATCAGCGCTCAGTCAAATTCCTATTTTCATAACAAGTTCGATGTCAACTGGTTGAACACTTACAAATCTACCTCCTATTATGAAGACACCAGTGAAGAGGAATTTATTTCTGGCTTTTTACGTTTTGTTAACGATACAAAATACGCCATGTTTGAAAATGACGTAATAATTGACAAAACTAAATCAAAAATCGTTGCATCACGTGTTTACGTAATTTCCGCTGATATGATGGACAGTCAGGCGGAAGGTGCAATGATGTTGGAATCAAGAGCTATTGCTAACGCCGCAGAGATAGAATGCTTTGCGTTTTCTCCATACTTTGTACCTTATGAACAATATGTAGCAATCTTGGGACAAACTTTAAAGACAGTCGGGATAGCTCTAGCAGCAGTGTTTGTAGTCACGTGCTTGTTTATGCCACATCCGGTACTGATAGTGTTTGTCACGCTTGCCGTGACGATGATAATGACAGGTGTGTTTGGATTCCTTACATATCTCGATGTTGCTCTCAGTTCAATCACGATGATTCACTTGATAATGAGCATCGGGTTTTCAATCGACTTCACAGCTCATATTTGCCATGGTTACATGATTTCAGACGGTAAAACACGAGGGTCAAGAGTTAAACAAGCGATAGATAAAACTGGAGCTCCTATCTTCCATGGCGCAGTCTCTTCAGTGCTTGGAATAATTGTGCTTGTAGGTGCAAAGTCTTTCATCTTTAGAACATTTGCTGCTGTCATGTCGTTTGTATTACTATTTGGTATTGCGCATGCGTTATTACTGCTTCCGGTTATATTATCGTGGATTGGACCTGGCAAAATGAATGTAATTGAAGACGATGAAAATGTAGGTGATAATATGCCCAGCAAAAATGGAGTACAACTCATGAAAATAAAGAGTACGCCAAATGGCGCATCAACGAATAAAGAAAAGTAATGGGCAGCAAAGTTGGATCTATCCAAATTTGATACACTTTTGTTGAAGGTTTAGTACTTGAGTATCTGAAATAACTTTCAGTTTTAGACTTCGACCGATATTTGTGCTAAACTTAAGCCTGATAAGATAGCGTGTCGTAGTGAAATTGAAAAAACTACCCTGGGAAAAAATCCTGACAGCTTTACTAAATACAGAAATAGGAAAAATATTATGTTATTTAACTACCCTGCCGGGGACTTAACTTCAATGTAATTATTGCAAATTTGTGCATGATTTGGGCTGAATTAGCCCTAGTGGAGCTAGATGCACCTGGTGTGTGACATGGACAGCCATAAAGGCCCCTATACTACCACGGTATCCCAACACTTTACAACCCTGTAAAATTTCTTTTTTTACTTACAATATACTACTTATACGTATATTCATTTTGATTTATCATTTTGTATAACATATCGTCCATCAGATAGGGTTGTGGTACGAGGGTAGCAGAGCCCGTGAATGGTGCCGATGATTTCTCGTATACGCGTTTATGGTGTAAAATAAATTGCCTAAGTGATAACAGTTTTCATTTCCAAAATAAGACTTTAGAATTTGCAATTTTTATTGAAATTAGTACATGTATTACTGCTGTATTATGACTAGTTATATACCTCAACCATGTTTGACAAAAAACGCTGTGCAGGTCCATTGTGTCCACAGCAGTATTTTCAGTATTTTTGTTCTTTATCTCTTCCCCCTGCCCCTCCCCCTCCCCCTCCCATTCCCGTAACTACAACAACATGTTACCGGTAAAAGTCTTTTTTTTTACAAGACGTTTATTTCGTTCTCTAGAATTCAAGCATTTTCACATTGTCATAAAATTCAATAATATCAGATTGTAACAAAGGAATTGTTGGCAACCTTGCAATAAACATGGGCAAATTTAATTATCATAGTTGGCAGATACACACTAATATATCAGATACAGCATTATATCACAACATCATTATCACAGACTTCTCTTGGAGCGCTGCTGCAGATCTGTTCATTGTTCGGCAAAATGCACAATACTTAAATATCCATAAAGGCCACATCAATGAAGCCAACAGTTTCCAAGGTACTTGTGACGTAAGTGCAAGCAATCAGGAAAACATGTACCAAATGTTTTATCATAACCAATGTATGTTTTGTAAGAAATATAAATAGTAAACCGTTGTTTCATATTTATACTTCTTTTTTGTGTGTTTAAACGCAGACAAAATGATGCAACGCTGTCCATTGCAATTATACTGAATTTTAAAACGACTCTTGGTTTTGTCTCTACATACAAAATTACAAAGTTTTGACGCGCGTACAGGTATTAAGTCAAAAATGACGTAGTGTGTCCCATGACGTTAGATAAATATTCTCGTAGAAAATAACGCACTGAATTTAGTCATGGTCTTGTTAGAGTCCAGTTAATATCCTTAACAGCGCTGGAACGGTAGTTATTCTATAATTTAGATAGGATAGTTTGCGACGTCATTTCCTGAAATAAATTCTTACCTGTAATAGACATGTCTGACCCATACCCGAATTAACGAGCTTTTATACATTTTTCTCAGACCGGATTTACTCGGTAACCAATACACTTGGAACCACTTAACCTTGCAGGAAACAAAGTTTATATCACTTGATCACCACAAATTCTTAGAATACGTCTGCATCATTATATACATCTTGCAGATCTAAAATATGCATAAAAATCAAAGCCCTTTATGCTGCAAGTAATAATAATGCAGCCGAATACAAATCACTGTCGTCTGATATTGTCTAATGCCTCTATTATTTTATGAACAACTTGTATCCTCCCCCTTTGTCTGTTAGATGAAACACATTCATTGAGCAAATAATCGAGGTCCCAGTCTTCGTTAACAGTTTCTGGAATATTGTGAAGCAGTCCATCTTCCTGGCCTTGAACATTCTTTGATTTGTCATTGTGTCGCGTGAGAATGTAACGGCAGACGGCATAGTAGTTATGATCTGATGTCACGTGACTACATAACTGGACTTCTGAGAAGGAATGACAAGATTTGAAACTTTTTCCTGGGCACTCTGCATAAACACTTTCGTGTACATCATCCCAGCCAGGCAGTTTAGCTGTAACAGAATCAACGTTTTCATAACAGATTAAGAAAAAGAGAAAGAACTAAGAGCCAATCAAGGGAAAACTTTGAGCCAAGCACAAAAGACCGAACAGTGATTTGGTCGCTTCAATGCCAAAATCATGGGTGTCTGCTAAACTGGCCCAGTCTAGATCAAGTAAGGTGATATTGACGAAGCTAACTCCGTGACAAAACTTAATTATTTGTTTAGGAAGATAATTATAGCTATGATAATGTTTAGTGGGAACTTTAGAGTAACTTTAAACGGTCATCTAATTTCAGAGTGTTTGTTTCTAGATATAATTACGTTTCAATAATTCATTCTATACTCAGCAAAAATAGAAACGTCCCTCCATATTTCAGGAAAGATTTATCGAAAACCAAAAGGGTTACTTTTATGAATCAAAATAGAAAAACAAGTTCATTCATTTCTGTATCAAAACCAATTAATTGCATCTGGCTATCTTGTTAACTTTTCGAGAGATAACCGGTCAAGAGAGGTAGGGGTCAAAATCAAAAATCACAAAAACTCAGAAAGGTGTTATTGAATGTTTAGAGATGGAATTTCAATAAGAAATGTGGCACATCCAGTAAATCTCGTTAGTACCGAGTGTGGCCACCATTTGCATGAATGCATGCAATGATCCTACGTCGCATCGACGTAACGTAACGCAATACCAGTGCGTTGGGCAATTCCTCCATTCCTGTTGTAACGCCAGTGTAAGATCGCGAACATTGTCAATCTGATGGTTAGCTCGTGCTTTGCGGCCCAACTGATCCCATATGTGCTCAATGGGGTTGAGATCCGGGGAATCCGCGGGCCATGGCATGACGTTGACATTGTTTTGCTGCAAGAATTGAGTGGTGACCCTGGCTACATGAGGGCGGGCATTGTCCTGCATTGTAAGGCATATGCATTTAGCACGTCTGCAACATAACGCTGTGCATTAATGTTGCCCTGTACAACAACCAAATCTGTCTTCCGGTTTCCCATGATCCCACCCCAGACCATTACGCTCCCTCCCCAAACCTGTTCTTCTCAACAATGCAACAATCGGCGAATCTTTCATTTTTACGCCTGTATACCCGTAATCTTCCGTCAGCATGACTAACTGTGAACCGAGATTATTGGTGAACAAAACTCGGTTACAGTCAGCCCTTCTCCAGTTCAGATGACGTCGCCCGTAACAGCCTGGCAGCACGGTGACGTTGGGTCATTATCTGACCAGTATACGGGCGGCGTGCCCTGATTGGTTGGGCGTTACGACGCAACCGGTTGCGAATGGTCTGCCCTGAGACACCGTATTGCCTAGCAGTGACTGTGGCTGCCAATTGACGTTGACGTAAGTTCGTCAACGTAATGAAACGATCGGCTCTAGCCGTCGTTACACGAGGCCTACCAGGTCGCTGCCGGTCGTGAACAGCCCCAGTCTGCTGGTACCGGGCTGCAAGACGATCAATCGTCTTCCGACAGCACCCGAACCAACGCGCGACTGCCCTGGCGGACATCCCACCCGCAAGCATCCCGATTGCCTGATTTCGCTCGTTTTCGGAAAGCCGTGGCATATCGAAAACAGTGAAAAATTAAAGAAAAATTTAATTTTCAGAATAGCCCCTATCGCATGAATGGTACGACATGAACTGAATCAACATATGGATGACATGTATAGCGTGCACGTGCAAAACGTGCAAATGACCGTTCCGGTTACTGGCCGATATGTAAACCGTGCGTATCGGGTAAACTGTACACGATCGTATTCTGAACATCGCCAGGGTTTAAAATACATGTACATTGAACATGTAGCAACTACACAGACTTCACCGGCTATAAAACAGGGACGTTTCTAGTTTTGCTGAGTATATATATAAATACGCACATGCAATGAACATTTATAACGAAAATCAACTTGAAACCGGTCTTGCCTGAAAATGTATTTTATGTCGAAAACTAAGTGCATACACGTGTTTGCACAGAACAGCATTACAGAAAAGTAAAACGTATCACAAAATCGTGGTATGATAAACAACCCCAGGTAAAATATGTTCACAGCAGTCAATTCCCCCTCAAGGCACATCCACTCAAATATACAACCTCCCAGTCATGCCGCTTCATCACCTCTCCCACCGCAGCCCGAGCATAAATCTCACCAATCCAGCCAGCACACCACTTCTGCGTGCTTCTTCTCTTGAGCAATAGCCTCAACCTCGTCAACGTCGATTACACATGCTTGGACTTCGGCAGAAACTCCCATGACCTCAGTCACACTAACGACCAATAAAGAAGCCGCATCCGAACCCCACCCGACGCACACCACATCCAGGACACACCCATTTGCTCATACTAAAATCCACCCCACCCCTTGGTCTGCCCTCTGTTATTCTTTTTTGTCTTTCCACTATAGTCATATTAACTTTATTCCTAATACAATAATTGACAATGACTTCAAAGTTATTGTTTACAATCCCCATATGTAGCTTGTCCGGGTGTATATCTCTCCCTGGCTGTCCCCACCAAATAAAGGGGTTACCATGATGGCAACTGCTGAACACAGTTCTGTGAACAGTCCAATTAGCCATACGATACACATAGTAACCGTTAACAGATGTCCTCCAAGACAGAATTTGAGGCCCAAACATGTGTTAGAGCTTTTAAACATACACCTATATACATATACAATTGTGGCAACAAATGATTTCCTTTGTGAAAAGTTCATATTTACCAGCTTTGACTGCGAGTTTATCAACGACTAGCACGTTCTCGAGGTCAATAATGATCACTTTTCCATTTTCATCAACAGCAAATTTATCATCACTCACATCTAGGAGATAGACTGCAAATTCTGCTTTATTGTTTGTCAACTGCTCGGCTATTTTCATCAGCTGGTGAGCTATATCGACCTGAAAATCGATCAGTTTTAATTAAAGTAAGTTTTGAATACAAAGGCAAAGAAAATTAACGGTCATATAACTTCGGGGTTTCAGCAATTTTTAGTTTTTTCAATTGAACATCTTCTTCAATTACATTCACAAACTGACTTGTAACGTACAAATGTCATAAGTTATACTAATTACTATAAATAGCAACACGGTAAATAGCCTCTGGTCATAAGAAGAATAAAGAGACCGGCTAAAAAGATTTCCAAGAGCAAAAATAATCTTGTGTTAACTTCTGGAGAAGTGTTTACCTAAATATATAAATTAGCACGTGCATTTACCTCATAGAGTTTTAGATTAACTTAAAAGATTGCCTTTATATTTCTTAAGGCATATTATTTATCAAATACAGCAGGCCCCTGGAGTCCATGTCTCAATGAACCCAGATAACTTCGCAATCACCAATCACCAGCTCGGTCACTTATTTTCATGGATATTCAACGGTTTTGGTCACTGTCTTGAAATGTTCGCATACCGTTTGAACTTCTAAACATTTTAGAAAATTATATTGGCAACTGAAAGAGCCAACTAAGTCTAGGAAAATGCTATGCTGGCTATAAGAAACTACTATAGAAAGTGACATTACTTTCGCCGACTTACCCTCGTCGACCAGTTTGCCGTATGGAAGTCGGACAACGGCTTACCGCCGTATCCCACGGCAACGTAACGACCACAAGCCCCTAGGTACTCTGGAAACGGCCATCCGCTAACAGCTGGAAACATCTAAAACAACAATAAACGTCATGCTTCAAATATAACTTGCAAAGTCATGTAAGTAAAGGAGAAATGACACTTATCTGGCTAATCATATGATTATAGTTTTTTGGCCTGGGGACTGAAAGTCCCCAAGGCCTAAGTTAGTATACCACATTTCAAACCCTGCAAGAATTTTAGCCGTGCTATGTGCGAATAACAACTGTAAACATGCGCTATGCGAAAGTAGTGCAAGACAGACCAGATCAATCTTCTGTTTGAATGCCGCATATGATAAGAACATGTTACAAATAAAAATAGTACATAAATCTTCAAACGACTGCAGGAAGGTATATAGCTTACGGGCTGCATTACACATTTTTTTCTGTTTTAGAAATTAATGCGCTGTTAGCTGATTACGGAAGCTAATCATATGCATATCACGGAAAAGTACGGATATTTACGGAAATTTACGAAAACGTACGAAGCTCGATATAAGAGTTTGTAGTTTGATTTTCAAATTTCCGATGTTATTTCATTGACAACTTTGTTATTTACGAACGATTACATATATATTTACCTAAAAATAAATGTCTCTAAAAAAAGATATAATTTACGTACATTCCCGAGAAGGAACTAACGTGATCAAATTCACCCGCCATTTATCGAGGACGCTGCATGTCGAGGCCCAGTGAACGGTTTCACCGATTACGACTACAAGGTAACCCAGAATCATTTTTGGTTTTCTCTGTTATACACATTGTACAGTACTGTATTTATATTTCATTGCTGGTATTGCTTTTGTTTATTTCTGTTTCAAGGTCTTGTCATTGGTACACAATATTTTTCGATCCACATCATCAGATCATATCGCTTGAAGTTGTACAAAGCGCAGATCGAATTATTTGTACTGGCTTAAACATTTTATAATGTTGACTATGTGATTATTTTTCATTTAACGTACATTTTATAATAAAACAAACTTCCCTGCCATCCATATATTTGTGAATCATTCATTCTGTCATATATTGAATTTCGTCCTCTGCATATTTCGACCCGCGCTTTAGGTAAGGTTCAGCGCAAAACACGTATGTCAAAAGTTGTTTTTCGGGGAGTTAACCTATAGCCCCCAGGCCTTCAGCGGTCACAGCGCTTTGATTAAAAGATGTTCTCGTCAAAAGGTACGCTTCATTTTTGGTCTTGGTTCACGTTTACTGCAATCAAACGTGAGGGACTTTTGGTCTGATCCGTGGGCGATTTCTTAAGAAAAAAAAATAGATATAAAAAAATATGTCTTACATAAATATTGATTTTTAGGAGATTCATTTGTTAATTAAATAAATACTTAGATGTACTTTTGGGTTATTGCTCTGTTCGGAGGAGATCGGATCAAAAACATACACGTATTTGAAATGATGCAATATTAGGAACCTGTTTAAATTTATAGCATTTTTTTCGGGTTTCAGCGCTATAGCGATGTAAGCAGAAACAAAGGAATAAAACTGTTGGCCAGGACCAGTGCGTAAGTATGTGTAATCAGTCCTAAATAAAGGTCCATAATGGTCATCTCGGGTGTATCAAGGGATTTTACAAAAACTGCCAGAAAACAATTTGGAAAAACTTAATCTGTAACTATGAAAAATTGACATGTATCCTGAATGTGCATAGAAAGGCATTTCGCTACTTACCTGTAACAATAGGGGTTCTTGGTTAATAATGGCAGTTGACCATATTTGAATCTTGTCTTTGACTGAAACTTTATCGCCCGCTGATTTTTCTTTGTATTTATGGAATAGTTCGGACACAAGTCTTGTAGAAGGGCAATAAAACATTTTTGACGTTCCTTGCAAATATTTTGCGAATGTTGCGTCGTTTCCACTCTGTCTTACAAACAAAAGCTTTGAAATAGCGACAGAAACATCACAGTTGTTGACCATTTTCGATTTTGAGCATATGAGAGCATCCAAATCATTGAGATCATGATTTTTTCCAAGCCTCTTTATCACAATTTTCATTCTATCCTGGTTTTCACTTTCGATTGTTGCAAAATGCACTCGTTTTGAATTACTTCCAAATATATCCAGAAATGTAAGTTTTGTGGCACTCGAAAGTTGAACTTTGTTCTGAAGTAGAATTTCACACAATGATTCGCCATAACATACGGGACATTTATTCGTCTCTACTAACGATGGTTCCGCGAGATAATTTTCTGTAAATATCCAATACAAGCTACCTGATATATATAAGAGCACAAAAAGGAAAAATATGAACAGGCACGGTAGTTTAAAATGTAGAAATTTCCCAAGAGAAATCTTCATCTCAAAAGCTATCTAAAAAAGTGTGTAGTCACTTGCATGTTGTTTCTCTGTGAACCTAAGGCACTCGTTGATTTATAGCGTCCTATATCTCATTGAACATTTGAAGACTTGAGATCAATTGTATATGTAAAGAGAACATCAGTTGTAGTAGTGCATATTAAAACAGTTCTTCTTATCAGTGTCGACAAAACAAAAGTAGTCATCTGAAAATAAAAAAGATAATATTGCCATAATTATGTTAAACTAAACTTTAAGTGAACATGATATGCTAATACGTCGTTTGCACAAAGTGTACAATACTAGATTACCATAATAACACACAACAAAAACGCAAATTAACTTACATTCTGTACGCTGTATAATGTTTAAGTCCCTGCACAAAAAGTCGTCATTTCACCTTGAAACAAATACCATAATGCACAAATTATCTTTAACGATCAGTATGCAGGTAAGAACGCTTGCGTAACAGACTTGCATATGCTGCAGAATCAAATTCCATCTTCTAATCGTTCTGTTACGAAAGCAGACGACATTTCTCATATGATCGTACCGTTAATGAATGACATATATCCGATATCATATCTCCAGGATAGCTAATATTCCGACTAAGCTATTCATCATAAATACAATTGATTATTGTAAAAAAGCACACTGATCCTACCGCGTAGCCTTCAAAGCATGCTCGTTCTTACGTTAAAAATTAGCATGCCACTGTATTCGTGTATTAAATAAGAGCAATTTTCTCTGTATGCGAAAACTCCCATTCACATTCCTAAATAAATATGTCCTTGACACATGATACACCGCCGATGAACAAACAATACATAAAGGATTTTGTGAGTCTTTGTTAAACTTAACCATGACCCGGATACATCCACTAAAGATAATAATCTAGATCATTTAAAATAAATTAAGTTGAAGTTATGATAGAAATGGTTTGAAATACGTTTTTGTTGTAGCGCCGGAATTTTTTCCGTATTTATTTGAATGACAAACTACATTTAGCCTGTTACATCATTTTATCATTGAAATGCGATAGTTAAGATAACCTGGAGGTCGTGGGTTCGAACCGAACCAGGGGTCATGACCTCGCCTCCTAAAAAGGGTACATGTACTTTTTAGACAAGATTAGAATGACAATCTTTAACATATCTCATCCGATTGACATTAAATATACGGAGATGTGCTATATATTTAGACTTGGATGAAACTGATTAAACTGAAAATTCGGAAGAACCTGGTCCGGCTCGTTTCAAATTTGAACAACATTTTTTATCATGCCAGTTTACTTACTAGTCATGCGGTATTAAAACACGTCACATCTGAAAATCTAAGGAAATATACTTTGAAGTGACTAACCTGATTATGCATTAGCCGGTATGTACCAGAAGACACATGTAATATATGTCTGGCCCTAGCTAATTCAATTTATATTTTCACTCAGCTTGCATGACAGAAACGTAATTACCCCTTTAAACATCATTTTGTACATAGAGTGACGTGTCATTTTATTCAATAAGAGGGCCATGATGGCATAATATCGCTTACCTTGGTACCATCGGCTATGATTATTCAAGGTGAACAACAGATTCGCAGTAAATGAACAGCACATTGTAGCTCTAAAAGCTAGGTAAAAAGAGCAGGCCCAATTTTGATTTGAGGGGAAAAGGTGGCAAGTTTAGGTATAGGGCTACTAGACTATGCTTACATATCTAATACCTGATCTCTAGACCTTGTAATAATGAAGAACAAAATGTATTTACATTTTCCTTATTTTCCTAAGTCTGTGTAAAAAGATCAGCCTCTGGGTGTGGCCAATTTTGACCTCAGGGATGAAATTTGTATTTAAAAAAATCAATAACCGTGACGTCATTATGGCCGTAAGGAGCATAATGGCACGAGGACTTTAGCCTGTGTGCTATTATGCGACTCAGGGCCGATTATACGTCCCGGCCCGGCTCAGTCGTGTTTTTATTCAAACTTATTCTTAACTGATACGACGGTCAGTACACTGTGCAAAAGTTACTGATACTAGAAAAAACTAGTATGACACACATCATGTTCATTTAGTGATGATTTAATGTTGGTATTTTCTTCACTACATAGCCATTCCGTGGAGTTCTTATCGTTACTCCTCGTATTTTTCCTAGTGTTAATATTTTTACTTTCGATCAACTCGTGTGTATCTTGTAACACTTACTATTATCCCCCGCCAAAGGCGGAGAGATTTTGTTTTTGCGTTGTCCGTCTGTCCGGAGCACAAATGGATAGAATTTCAAGGCATACAATGGCATAATGCGCACGCTTGCATGCTTAATATATCCAGAGATATTGTATTTCGATTGGCAAAAAAAGTCAATTCTGTTTTCTCTAACAACGGAAAATTAAGAAACTGGATTTTTACAGCAATGAGGCTCTTAAAGGAATGTAGTGCTTTTCTTACATAGTTATTTTATATACATGTAGAAATTCTTGTTGTCTGTAAGTTCTTTATGACTTCAATTTGAAGAAAAAATTATCCCCTCAGAGATGAGGCCCCAGTTGAATGATGAAATTTTTAACGATGTTTTTTTCCTGAAACAGAAAAATCAGTACACTTTCCATTTTGTTATTTTTCAGTTATTTGTTTCATTTGCCGTTGGATATAAATTTGCTTGTTTAATATCTATTTAACAACAACAACAACAACATTTATTCGGCATTAAGCAAAATTACAAAGCTTCTAGCCTAACATAAGGTTGACAAATGACAAAACATGAAAAAGGTGAAAAAAGATATCTATTTTCTATCACTTTGTTTTTAATGATTTCTTTTGATAGCGATTCAGTTGATTTCTCTGTGTCAAGTGGTGACGTCATTTGCATGCGTTGACATTGCGCGTCCCTTTTCTGAGGGCCGATTATCGCATTGCCCTTACGCGCGGGCCGATCATTTTAAAATGCCTTGACCGTAAAGATAACCATCATGATACTGTAAAAATGTCTTACTATATATAGTAGCGTAGGTATAATTATAGTATTTTAGAGGACCACAAGGCGATGCTACACAACTATCTCGTAGTTTCAGACAAGAAGATTTTATGCCCCTAAAGGTGGGCATATTAAAATCGCACCGTACGTCCGTCTATCCATTTTTTTCGTGTCCGGGCTGTAACTTTGTCATGAATTGGAGGATTTATAAAAAAAACTGGCACACATGTTCAGCACATCAAGACGACGTATCGCATACAATGCCCACGTCCCTACATAAAAGGTCAAGGTCACAATTAAGAGTTTAGTAATGGGCACATAATTATTCGTGTTGGGACTGTTTCTTTGTCATGCATTGAAGGATTTTAACATAATTTGGCACATAAATTATGTTCAGCACATCAAGGCAATACCGGCGTCCTTATTTCAAAGGTCAAGGTCACATCTAGAGTTTATAAGTAATGGAATCCTGTATATATGCATACATTTGTGTCCAGTCTGTAATTTTGTCATGCATTGAAGGATTTTGAAATAACTTGGCTCAGTTGTTCAGCACATCAAGACGACATGTTGTGTGCAAGACCCACGTCCTTACCTCAAAGGTCAAGGTCAAACTTAGAGTTTAAAAGTGATGGAGTCCTGTATGCATGGAAGGATTTTAAAATTACATGGCGCAATTGTTGAGGACATGGAGAGGACACATCCTGTGAGATACCTCTTTTGGGGCATTTGTCACTTACGAAGGACGGTTCTTGTTTAATATTTAAAATTCATATAAAACAAGTGAGTTATGGGGCAGGATAAATTTTAAACAATCTTGGTAGAGGACCATAAGGTGATGCTATGTACCAAATATCTAAGCTCTAGGGTTATGGTATAAAACAATTAAATATTTAAAATCTTTCCTCATACATGTCTACATACAATATGACCTCTTGGTTGGGCCAATTATGACCACAGGGATATGCTCTGAACAAAATTGATAAAGGACCACCATACAATTCTACACACATGTATCTAACCATCTTTCATCTATAGACCTCTGAATTCGAGACCTTTGATAATGTGACCTTAGAAATAACTAGTTCTGATCATCCTACTAGACCCAATTGTCAGTTAAAGGTCACTGTAACCTTGACCTTAGATCTAGTGATGTTAGGTTCTACATGGATAATCTACACATCATGACCAATATGCCTACACAGTTTGGGTTTTTTAGGTCCTGGTGACCTTGACCTTATAACAAAAGTAAATAGTGGTCATGTAGAGGTTAAGGTGTCTGCCGCTCATCCCGTAGGTTTCGGGTTCGAGCACCACTGGGGTCACTACCTCCCAGGAAGCTGACTCTAAAGTGACTCAATAAGCTTCAAGCTTTCTTCAAAACTGAGCTAAAATAAATGAGTTTTGAATAATAGTGGTCATTGAATAAACATGACCAATATACAATGTTTGGTTAAAGTTTCAGAATTCTCGATACAAAGATTGTGTAAAGTTTTAGCATTTTCTTTTCCAGCTTATGGTCACTGTAACCATGACCTATTTACCCTTACATAAGCAGATGCTACTGACCATCGCCAATATGCTTACCAAAGAGGGCTAGGATAGCTATTACAGGGAAACAAATAAGAGCTGTCAGTAGGACAGCACGCTCAACTTTTTTCAGTGCTTGCCAATAAAATACTTTGTCAGTAAAAAACCCCAAGGATTTGTATCAACAAGGGCCACAAGTAGCAAACTATGAAGTCAAGAGTTATTAAACTTAGTTGTTTGATATCTCTGAATACTACAGCAAAGTTTTAAATTAATACTTCAAGTGGTTAATGTTATATGCGCATGGCAGTGCCAGATGCACACAAGACTTTAACTAGTAATTTCTAAGTACAAATCAAGAAAAAAAAATCGCAGCATTATCTTCTCTTGCTAAAGTAATACATGTATCTCAAATGGAAAAGTTAACAAGTGGACAAGAAAGAAAATTTTGAAATTTGAATGAAAAGTCGAAAAGGGCCATAATTCAAATCAAATCCTTGACAGAGTTACCTTCTCCTGGCGTGTTTGGGAATCGTGATGGTTAAACAGTATTCCAACTTTCAAAGTCATATCTCAGACAGTTTAGTCAAAAAGTAGACTGGTACAAACAACTTAACCAAGATTCTAAGTGGATAAATGGCCTTGATTTAAAGAAATCCTTGACAGAGTTACCTCCTCTTGCCTACGGACTGGGAAGATAATGCAAAGAAGCATTCAAAGTTTCAAAGCAATATCACAAAGGGTTGAGTCAATAAGTGGATTTTACCCATATTCAATGTATTTTCCAAGTCAAAAAAAGGGGTATAATTCTGATAAAAACCTTCACAGTTATGCACTCTTGTCTGTTGCTGGCAGCTATGACAGTAAACAAGTATGGTAAGTTTCAAAGTACAATGTAATACCTCTAATGGTTTTGAAATGAAATGGGGTGGTACGAAAATCTTAACCAAAGTGTGACACCAACGCTGATGCTGAGGTAAGTAGGATAGCTCCCCTTTTCTTTGAAAAGTCAGGCTTAAACTGAATATTCCACCAGAAGACGGCTGAGCTGTACCTCTGTCCTTCTCACAGGTAACACTTAAAACACAGACTTCTGTATACAGGGAGGTAAATAAACCATCTTTCAAGTAATCAAGAACGGAAAGACATTGATATAGTTTTTTCTCAAAACAGTAGAGAAAAGTAAGGAGTGAATGTTTTCACAGTTGAAAAAGTAAACATAGAATACACTAAAAAATAAAGCATACCTATGTGCAAGAGGGCCATGATGGCCCTATATCGCTCACCTGACTACCATGGCTATAACACATGGGGTAATGATTCTGAAATAATTCATAGAGGTCTACAACACAATGCTAAGTAACATTCCAAATATCTGTTCCCTGCCTGTCGGCCTTGTGGTTGTTAAAAGTTTTACCTATATAAGCCTATATGAAATCAAGTGACCTCCTCCACTTCAGGGGAGGGTTTATTTTGACAAGTGGGTCAAGATTTGAGCAATCTTAGTAGAGGTCCACTAGGCATTTCTACACGCCAAATATCTAAGCTCTAGGCCTTGTGGCTTCTGAGCGGAATTTTTTTAAAGTTTTTCCTATATAAGCCTATGTACAACCAAGTGGGGTCATAATTTGAACAATCTTGGTAGAGGTCTACTAGCCAATTCCACATGCTAAATATCTAAGCTCTAGGCCTTGTGGTTTCAGAGCAGAAGATTTTTTAAGTTTTTCCTATATAAGCCTATGTAAAACCAAGTGACCCCACAGGCGGGGTCCATTTTGACCTTGGGTCATAATTTGAAAAATCTTGGTAGAGGTCTTCTAGACAATGCCACATGCTAAATATCTAAGCTCTAGGCTTTGTGGTTTCAGAGAAGAATATTTTTTAAGTTTTTCCTTTTTGTTGCCATAGCAACCAGAGTTCTGCATGGAATGGAATTCTTTGAACAACTTTGATAAAGCTTCATGCAAGGAACATCTCTGCAAAGTCTCATCAACATTGGCCAAGTGGTTTCAGTTGAGATGTCATTTGAAGGAAAAGGTGGACAGACGGACAGACTACGGACGGTTAGTGATCCTTAGAGCTCACTCTGGCACTTTGTGCCAGGTGAGCTAAAAATCTATAAAAGTTCTCTAATTGTATCTCCTTTCTTGATCAGATCGTTTGATAAAGTGATTAATGAAGATTGGCATGTGCCAGAAAAATAACTACGTGGAAAATGACTGGATATCAGCTGATCCATACCCGTTTTAATCATGTTCATTAAACTGACACAAAGACCTTGGCAACTATCAATCTCCTTTATAATGACATCATGCAGTATATGAAAAATAACATCATAAATCCTTTAAGCCATTGCATTTTTTTTTACAGTTCATGTTCTAACACCTTATCAACATGATGTGACGCTTTATCTGAAAACTGTCAATATCTTTCTTTCAATTTGCAAGTCAAATGACATTTCAGATTTTTCATACCCGATATTTTGGTGAGAGTCGCTAGACGGTGACCCTATATTTATATCTCTTACTCATCAAGGTTTATTAAGGTTTATAGAGTACACAAGCTCTGAGCCATAGTAGACAGGCAGTTAGTTACTGTCAAACTGTTACAAATTGAAGCAGTTTTCCTTCCAACTTTCTAAATTTAAGAAAAGCAAAACAACTTGCCTGAAAAGCCTCTGTATTGACTTTTATGCAAATAAAGACAATAATAATAGATGATATTAAAACTCTATCATTTATTACAGTATTTGTGCAGGGAAAGGTGCAAATCAGTGTAAGTGTTAACTAAATATCAACGATCAAGCGAAAGTCTATTACTCGGGTGTAATACTCAGGTAATCGGGACTGATTTCAGTGTGGCACCTGATAAAACACTCTGCAGTGAATTCTGCCATTTGCATTGAATTTGTATGCTCTAAACGGTACTTGACAATTGCCATCTTTATATTTATATACAAAGTGTATTACAGATGGACTCACTGAATGTGTAGAATTCCAGCCGGAATTTGCCTAGAAATAAAGCTGACATGAAGGAATATAAAGAAGTACTCAAAGGGAAATAACTCTGTGAAAAATCACTGAACTGGAACATGCTGATGAGAAGCACATCTCCTCTTGGTAGTGATTCACTGAAATTTAACTCAGTACTTCTTGAGAAATAGTCTGGACAATAACGCATAAAAGTGCTATTTATATACTATATGTATATAAAGAAAGGGGAATAATTCAGTGTGAAATAATTCATTTGGCAAGGAATATGCACATCTCCTAGATAGTTGTATTTCAGACTGGCTGCTGTGAAAACTGTGGACACGAAAGTACATGTATATGAAAATATTATCAAAGGGCAATAACTGTGGAATCACTTGCCTGTAGTAGGGTAAGACTGTACTGTATGTGACATTCATCACCAACAAAATATTGCACACCTGTCCCCAAAAGAAGTAGGACATAATGTTCCTAAAAACTTTTTTAAGTGATAACAATATGCTCAATGAGACCATGCATTTCCATGCAGACAAAAACAACACTATCTACAACCGATTAAAAGTAAAAGGCTTTCCAACCAAGCTTTTTTTGCATCTCTCCCCTTTTTTCTACACACAAACTGTAATGGCTTTATCTTTTGTACCCGATCTAAACTTATTCAGAATTCATCCAACCAATATTTTAATAAAAATACCATTTTATTTCTCTTAACATGCTTAACATTTTAATATCATGCACTGTATCCCTTTCTCCCTATGTTTATATAATAGACTCTTCTGTCCCACAGTTTCAATCATTTCCATGAGCAGGACAGAAATAGTTTCTGTCATGAAACTGTTAACTCCTCTTACCATTTCACAGTCAACCCCTTTTACTCCTACACCTTCTTTACACAGTTGTTCATTCACCTGAATCATTAGATCCCTGATCACATTTTCTCCACTGAGAGTTTTTTGGTCAAACCTTTCTATGACACAGATCAAACAACTGATCACCCATCAATCATAAAATTGACTCTTCCACATCAAATTATGGACTGTTCTATTTAAGACTGTAGGGTAGATAGTATACTGTTAACATAATGTATTGGCTCATTCATCACTACTTGAGCTACTTGATGAGTCACTTGACATTAATTCAACTTCCTCATTTTCTTTGTTATGTCCCTTGAAGTCTATGAGGCCCTGATGGGGAGGTGCTGGCATGGAAGAGGCCATGTCTGAGGGTGTCTGCCACGTGACCGTCTGCTGCTGCTGGGGTGGGGCCAGACCTGTCATATCTGTAAAGTAAACAGGAACTTTTGAAAATAGCTCTTCCTTTAAATTCTTTATCAAACAAAAATAAAAATGATTTTCTGTTAAAATATTTCTCCAAAGTCTACAAAACAAAAAACTTTGACCATTATTTTGTAAGACCGTTTTTTAACACAGTTCAAAAACAGTCTTAGTCAACATGACTTAGCTCCCTTGGTGTCTAACCAATTCAATAAATATTTAATAAACACAAAAAGTCAGAATTGTGTTGACATGATTCAATCAGCAGTAACCACTTCCATGATATCAAATACACGTAATCTGTACATACAACAACAATAGCTTCAAGATCAAGGATGTATTGTTCTTTCACGTGCTGGAAGTAATTGCACTTGAGAAGCACTAGAACTTAATCCAGCTGGAAATAAACAAGAGCCTAGCAAAGTGTTGTATTATTTCTACGAAACTTCATACATTTGCACATGCATTATTGAGCGTTGCCATGACCTTCTTGAAAGGCCTTAAAAAATGCGCCTTGTGTATTTCTAAAAATTATGATGACAACCTACATTTATATTTATTACTAATTTATCTTAGCTTGATTGTGAAGAAAGCTTGTAGCTTATCGAGTCACTCTTGAGTCTGCTTCCTGGAAAAACCAGTACTGGTGTCATACAAGGAAGTACGGTCGTGACCCCAGTGGGACTCAAACCCACAACAGGTCAGAGTCATTATAAGGCTGTCATGATAACACCTCCCTAGCTGCACTTTACACACATTGTAAACTGTATTCAAATAGGTTTATATTAATGTGCACACTCACAAATCTGATTTATACTTGTCAGTAGTATAAGAGAAGATCAGCTGATTATTTCTATGTGTTACCTAAACTTTATCTCTCTTTAAGTCTTCCATGGTGTATTGAGTTGACACCACCAGGTTTAAAATGCCAACGATGTCATATAAATGACATAAAACACTGAATTAACTTCTCAGGGTTAAAAAATCTGTCAATTCTAGGCTGTGACAGTCATTTTCAAGTAAATCATTAGGATTTTGGAATGATGACTGTGACCAAAATTTAGGTTGCCAACTTCTTATGTTTGTGGAAAAAAGAAAGTTAGTTTGAAAGCAGGTCTCAAAATAAAAAGAACAAAAAAGAGTTTGTCTTTTATATTTGACTCGGATGAATACAGCAAAGAAGCCTTGTCAAGCTCTGACTGATGTCCTTGTTCTCAAAAGGAGGTAATAATTATGTATCTTCTATATTGTATAAGTAATTTTATTGACAGAGGTTTTATTTTGGCTATATTGGAGGTCATACTAATTCCCGCCAATTCTAAACAATGTTAGTAAATGACTTAACAACAAAACATTAAAGGGAGATTACTCTTACAGCTTTCTTGAAGTTTGTAGAGAAGATTTAAGCCGCTATACAGTAGATGAATGTGTACACCATAAAGTATGACAGGCAAAGACAACTGAGTTATGATTTTTGTTTGTGTAGGATTAGAACCAACAACTTATTTATTGTACATCACAGCTATATTAAAATTAAGTCTTTCATTTGTTATTTTAGAAAGTAAATTTATTTGTATGCAGATAGTGGACATAGAGGAAAGTTTTCTGCAGCATCAGTCTGTGACAGTAGTGTGATGAGATCTTACCTCCACCTCCTGGTAGTGGCTGGTTTCTGTTTGAGGCCATCGGTTCCCCGTACGAACCCTGAGCTTGTACAGCCGGTGCACTTGCTGGAATGTCACTCATCTTTGCTAACCATCCACTTCTCATCTCATAATCGGTTGGATATGGACGTCTTGGATCACCTGAATAAACACATGAATACAGACCAACTGTTGCTAAGCACCAAACTCAAGAATACTTCAAAGGTGTCCATTTGAAACAGCTAAATGGTAATTTCAAGTGTATTTCTGGCATACAGAATCAATGTTCATTTGTTTGGGATATAAACAAAACTGTTCATATCTGCTGGTTCATCAGAACAGGTAATCACATGCAAAGCATCTATGTGATATACATGACTTCTGGGGTAAACCAAATTCTCTAACACAACTGACAGATATTGGAAATAAAAACTGCATTCTTTTCTAACCCACAAAACTAGATGCCTTTTAAGTTAACACAATATTTAAAGCATGTTTGCATTATAGCTTGCAAGTCAAATGAAAAATGCTATCGGGGAATTTTTTTTTATTAAGTCTTTATCTACTAAAAGGTCCATTTTACACAGTAACAAAATACCCTCCCCATGCTTGCAGTACATCTCAAAAACACTTAATTAACCAAGTTATTTTGCTCATTTAATAAAAATAATCTGCTTAATGTAGGGAATGACGCTTGTAAAATCTTGCGATAAAGTTTGCGAAGGTTTAACCATGTATCATATATTAGGGTTTTATTGTTGGTACCTGTTTCCCATATGACCAACGCCCTGAGAAGAGGTTAGTTATTTTAGGTTTTCGGAGAAGAGTGCAAGATATAGAAAGCGTCCCAATTCCAGGGACACACCTGGTTCTTTAACAAACCAGGTGTATAGCACTCATACATGTGGCCTTGGTTTAAGTTTCATCCGAAAGACTGTTAGTAATTTTAGTTGGTCAGCCACGGGAATCGAACACGCTACATTCGAGATTACAAGTCTCATGCTTTACTGATTGAACTAACCAGGCTGACTAACCATGTTAACTGTACTGCATGTTTTACTCACCGGGCTGCCATGTAGGTGGCGCCTCCACCGCGTTACTGGCACTTATCCGATGTGCAAACTTGATCAATTCCTCAGATGAAATTCTTTTGTCATTGGCCTGGTTTATAGAATCTAACTTCTGTTTTGCTTGGAATATAGCTGTAGACTGAAAGAACAAGTCTATCTATGTTAATATATAAGTATTGTAGACAGAATTGTTTGTAGAACAGAGAGTGTGCGCTTATTTTCCAGTAAGAACAAGTCTGAAATTGAGTACTTTTACATTATAAGATCAGACTTTTAATTGAAATTTGAAATAGTATGCAAAAGAATGTAAAACCAGACATTCAAGGTTCGTTGTAACTTTGTTGTAACTTTTCCTTGTTTAAAACAAATGCAAGATAGCCATTATTTTCACTTAGAGTGACATTATGCGCATCTTACTGCACATAGTGTATTTTTGGTGACAATTTTATAAATGCAGTTTTTGGTTGCTGTGCATTTAAATGTGTTATATTAATGATTATGCCACATTAGTATTTGAAATTGGTGATTTAGATATAAAAAAATCGGACTGATAAAATGATAGTTGATTGTGTCCTTGTTGATGATGGTAGAGATTTCGGCAGTGGAAGGGGAGCAACTCCTGCATGCAGTTGTTCTTTTCTTAAATTGACTCTCCCAGTCAAATAAGAAAATCAATATTTGGAAAGTTATTTTTTCATACTGGTAGCAGGAAGAGTTTGGTGTATTGGGTTAAAAGCTATTATTTCCTCTACACTTTTGTACACACACCATTTTCAGCTGGATTGTTACTTGAAAAAAAATGCACATAATGTCACTTTATACTGATATCCATTACAATTATTTTGTCTCTAGCTTAAATGCCTGTTTCACTAGTATTTGAATTATGTACAGTCCAGGAAGGCAGATTACCTAACCATCATACCTGGAAAGGACCAGTACACAACTCCCATCCATTTTATGAAACTACACACTTTCTAAAATAACATGTAAAATTGGTGGTAAGGTTTGAACCAATAACCCTCAACGAGTGTGAGGTGAAGTGATAAGTTATGTCTGTAACCTGAACTATTTGATCACATAAGTGGAAAATGAAACTTTGAGAAGTACAATGAACCTCGCTGAACTTCTTGTATTATTTTGTATCTAAGAGCAGTCAGGAAGTTATTATTTCAAAAGTGAGACACTCAATCAAACATGAAAGAATTATGAAAATAAAGACAGATCTCTAGCAATTCTATCACCTGGTATAAACATGCTTCATACATAATATTTAAGAGTGCTAGGTAGAGACTTACACACAATACTGGAAAGCAAAACTATTTTTTTTAACAAATATGACATTTAAAATGATTATTGCTACTAAACAGACATCAAGAATGTTTGGTCCCATAAACAGGACGGTCAATACATACATGTACATGTACATGTATAACCCTGACCCACAAAAAGAGCATGATATTCATACTTATCTTTGACAAAGCTGATGTCCTGTATCATATTCAAAATTTACGTACCAGAACATTTTCTGCCTCTTTCAGGTTTTTCTGAAGTATTTTGATGTCTAAATCTCTCTTATCCACCTCATGTTTTAATTCATCTATTGTTTTCTGTACCTCTGCTTGCTTTGTGGCTATGAAATAGTACAATAGTCAGATTTCAGTTTTTTCTTGCAGTATTACAATGATTTATTCCAACAGTATTTCAGATATTACGGCAGGCAGTTTATGTAACCATTGTTGTGTGACACTCCTATCCTAAATAAGAGACTTTCAATTTTCTGATCCTAAATACAGTCAAACTTTCTTTACACAAACTTGTCACGATCTCGCAGGAAGATTTATTTTGGCAAGTTCAACTGTTTTACAAGTGAACATTATGTAGTGAATACTTGATCTGATTCAGCTAATTAAATTATTTTAAAAAATTCAACACATTGCTCATACACACATTATTTTTAAGAAGCTGAGATACATGGCCTATTTCTACACTGTTAGCTGACAGAAAATATGGATGTAACCAAATACAAACTACATTTGTAGATCTTTTTCTGAACCCCCCCCCCACCCCAGAAGTCTCCCATACAGGGCAATATAGGACCCTGTGACCTTAGACATGGTGACTCCAAATTATAAACTGATGGGAATTCATTTGCTAATTTAAAGTCATCCTGACCTTGCTCTTGCTCTTTGTGTGATTCTTGACCTTTCAGATATGGACCTGGATCTTGTTCTCAAAACCCTGTCTTTTCATGGAGAACAAAATGAACCAAGTCAATTTAAAATCCCTCTTAGCATGAGAAAGTTACAGCCAAGATTATTTTTAATCTTTGACCTCTGTGACCTTGACCTATGATTTGAGACCAGAATCTTGTGGGCAATTTTCTGTCTCATCTTCTTGAACAATTGATGTTATTAAATTCAAAATCATTTAACTCATGAGGAAGTTGCAGTCCAGACAAGGTCTATGCCTATTTTAAACCCTTCAGCATCTTTGCATCTCCTTCACCTTTGAGGTACAGACCTGGATCTTGCCCAGACAAGTTGTCTCATTGATATTGAAGTACCAAATTGAGTTAGAATCTTTAAATAGAGGAAGTAAATCCCAGACCAGGTTTAATGAACTTTTTTTTTTATGTGTGACTTTGACCTTTTATCAACAGACACAGGTTTTAAGCATGGCAGGCAGTATTTCAAATCAAATTGTCATTTTTGTTAAGTTATTTAAAATCCTTCACTGCATTTACAAATAACAGCTGGTACAAGATAATTATGCAAACAGACAAATGCATAGACTAATACATACATACACACTTCAGTTAACCCCATAGAAAACTATCATCAAAGGTTGGCTAGACAATAAATGTTACCTTTCAAATATGAATTTTAACATGTACCGTAAGTGGTTTAAGTGTCAACATTGTTCTTAGTATGAGATAGCATACATAGTATATATGTACATCTTTTGAGACAAATATGGCTTACCTGTTTTGAGACAGTCCTTAATTTCTTTCTCTTTATCTACAAGAAGCTGTATAAGCTCTGATGGTTCTGGGGCTCCCTGACGTTGCTGCCCTTTTGGTGTACTCATAATCTCAAATAACTCTCTGAAAATACCAGGAATCTTTATAAAACATAATAGACAAACAGGTCTATGCATTTAGCTGACACATGCCAGGATTGGATCACATTTAATATTATAATTATGTGGGTAATATGGATAGTTAAAACTTACAAGATGCTAAAATGTACATGTATTTGTACAACATTCCCTTGCATTACTTTTGTTTTATAAGTTTTAAGTAACTTTTGCATAATTTTTTTTTCTATAGTTCTTTTTTTGTCTACACAAATCTCATTTACACTTTAGTCCAGAGTCATTTATTTACTACCAATAATTCTGATTATCTGTATTCTATAGAAAATTGTTATAAAGTCTCATCATATTGCAATACTGTACCCAATGGCTAACTTCCACTGTATTGCCAAAGGGGGTGGGGTAACATTATTTGCAACATCAATAATGTCAAAGACTCGACCCAGAACAATTGACTCAATTAACTCAATTGAATTGAGTTGACCAAATTATGGAAGCCATGTCCAATATGCTATTTGAATGGAACTTGCTACCTCGCAAGATTATCCAGAATTATAAGGACTCTAGTAAGCCAGTAAAAACATTTATCAAAGAAATCAGCAAAAGTGAATAATAAGTCTGTAACACTTAGTTTTTATTAATTTATTTTAGTTTGATTACGAAGAAAGCTCCATAGCTTATTTAAACGCTCTCGAACAAGCATTCCAGATGTCATCACAATCGCGAGAGAGGCAGTGAGTTTTTCATAGCTGCTACCCATTTACAGCTGGGTAGACTGAGGCACTTGTGATTTCAGTGTCTTTGCCCAAGGACACACCTCGTGCTCCGGCTGGGATTCAAACCTGTAACACTTGACACAAGCACGCAGCCAAACTAATTGTGCGCAAGGGCATTTTGCTATATACAGTGGCATAAAGGCAGACATAGATGTACTGGTGTGAGACCAGTATCCGAATCATACCAGTATCCGACTACCTGTCATTGATCATAGGAGTACCATATATACCTGTCATTGATCATAGCTTTCGCATAACTGTTAAGAATAGGAGTACCATATATATATATTTAGTTTCCCCATCATCCAAATGATAAAATATAAAAATAAACAGTGTATGTGTAAATTTTCATATTTAGGTTTAAACATTCAAATTTTTATAAAGTGGTGAGATTTTTCATAAAATCTTAGGTTTTCATTTGAAGTGATACTTATTTCTTCATTTTAGAGTGGAAATTTATTATCTGAATGATGTAAATTGTGTATTATGCGTCGGTTGTATCTAATATTGAAACTAGTTCACTTTCTGCGTATTAAGGAGCACATTAATATTAAGCTTAAAGGTGTGACAGTTATAAGATATCAGATCTGTGAAAGAGGTCACAATGAAACGCCATTTTAATTAGGCTAGAACTTGATACTGATAGAGCAACACAAACAAAAAAAACCTCTTCAGTGTGGTAGGTTGGTTGAGATGTAGCCTAATTAATTTGGCGTTTCAGTGTGACCCCTTTCACAGATCTGATATTTTATAACTGTCACACCTCTACGCCTAATTTTAAAGTCCTCATAACTGGGCAGAAATCCGACGAGAGGAATGACCCCCTTTTGTAATGAATTTTTAAAGTATCCCCGATATATATCACATTTAAACTTTGTGTGCGACAAGAAAAAACATTTATCTTGAAGGAAATAACATTACTTTACTGATGAAATGTATTTAAAATAAAAGATTTGACGACGAAACTGTTACCACCGTTTTCTTGTATATAACGCAAATAAACCGGTGCAGCGGTAATTTTCAGCACTGCCGATTACGCACACACTGTGTATAACCGTGCAGTCAACCGATTACGCCAGCGCGCACATATGATTGTGCAAAACTTAACGATACTTCTCACTTGGAATGCAAGATTTATAACGCATAGTGTAATTTGTGTTTATTTCTTCTCACATGAAAACAAAGAATGAATACTGAACAAAAATATGTACATATAGTGTACTATACAGTTTCATTAACTTTGTTACTGTTATGTTGTTGTTGGTAGTGTGATCTGGTCACCGAAAGTGATAATTAAGTAATTTCAAGTATATCATTGATATTCGAAAAAGGTGATTCCTCGGCTTTTATCGCTGATCTCTAGGTGTCTTTAATTCTAAAATGTACAAAATCTTTTAATACCTTATAACAATGTTATTAAATATATGATAATAAAATCATATTTATGAAGACTTTATTTATAGTGGATACCATATTTGGTGCAAGAACAATTTTCAACGAAATAATACTTCTATGTTTTTTGTTTACTTTTGTTTCGTTTGAAATAAATTTAATCTTGCATATGAGTCTATGGTCAAGACTGAATTTTCACAGTGGCTGTTGGAATTCACCCCCTATTCAGGCAAGCAGTCAAGATATCATACGTAACTATATCATACAAACTTATTTTAGTTTAATCATCTAATACATAAAATATAAAAAAAATACCCGACTGTGACATTATGCAGATGACGTCAGATTCAGAACCTAACAAAGCAGACAATCGATTTAAAAGCGAACCGTTAATCTGAACTGTACAATGTTTTAACGTGGAGTAATGACGTCAGTGTGATGACGTCGACGTTTTCATTCATTGTTTTGTCCCCGGGAATCAAAACATTGTATGACGTTAATCCTGAACTTTCTTGGCCTTTTTAAAGGCGAACAAGGTGAAGGTATTCTAAGGCTTACTTGACGCAATCAAAAATAATATTTAGGTTCTTAAACACAACTATTTCATGCGACTGATGCATTTATACAGATATTATTTCTATTTCTATATTTTATTTTCTGCGCGGGAGTAAATTAGAAAAGTCGGAAGGGTCTACTTCCATGTCCAAAACTCCGCCTTCTTTTCCGAGTGCTTTAATCATATTAATGCACTCGAATTGACTATAGAAATATACCATAGGCATATTAGAATAGAAATTAGTAGTGATCTGTCAGTGGAAAAAAGTGATAACATATTTATCATATCAGTCACAGTGTGTGATCAAGGTCTGACGGACTTTCAGCTTTTCTGTATATAAATAATCTGGATTAAGTTTTAATAGTTAGCATAAAATAAAAAGGAAAGTGATTTGTTTTGGGTGTAAATAAAATGTTTCTCGACTCAAACTGATAAAATTTCGCATTTTCAATTGCGTTCAGCATTCATGAAAATTTCAAATTTGAATCACTTTTCATTCAGATATATTCCATATGCACCGCAAACAAACAAGTGTGCTCTATTAATTAATTACTCAAACCAAACACTAGTATAATGTATATAAAATTTTGATCATTATTTATGTGGTTAGACAGGTCTTAAAATATGATTCAATTTATTAATAAACCCATTGAACATATCAAATTATTTAAGACAACCATATTAACAGTTGACTGAATAAGTGATTCAAAAAAGTCAACATTCCCGCTTCGGCGATCTTAAATAAATATCGCAATTTTCAACTATTGATATTAAAATATCTGCACAAAAATATGCTGAATTTTATATAAAAAAAATGTGTTTCCATAAAAGTTATCAGCTTTTTAAAGCTTTATCAAATGATCTACAAGAATTTGTGTGCACAAAACTCGTAAGTATATTGTTCATTTTCATCTAAATCTGGCTCCCAATACATTATATTAGTATATTACGGACCCTGATTAGAACCACTTTAAATATGCCGCCTTTTGGGTTTCTTGTCAATCATACAAAGCCAGTCGCGCAATAAAATGCATTTTTTATGTAACATTCATTTTTTTAAGACAACAGAAAAAAGTGTAGATCTAACTATCTCATACATTAGAAAATTCAAATTACAAAGAATTTAGTGAACTCACGTGAGGGTCAATATAATTATAATAAAGGTATAAATCAACATACGAGTTGTATATAAATATATTTCAATAATTTAAACTTATGTCACTTTCGGTGTGTTCCCCTCTTTATACGCCGCGCGTGCTAGTCGATAATAAACTGCGGCTGCCGGTTGTACCCAGTTGAATACGTAGTGACGTAATACAATTCCCATGATTCTTTAAAAATGGCCGCTGTATACATGTACGGTGAATAATTCGGATTTAAGTGGTTGGTGTTCTTGTATAGACAGGTAAATTGAGCAGGGATCTGCGTTAGTGTCATCATTTACCTTTATTTTATCATGTGATAATGCAACTATATCGAAATAATGGATTATAGCGCAGTGGCAAGTGCCCAACGAACAGTGTATTTGGGGTGTATGCCTACTATATGTGACTTCAAAGTGAGACGTAGAAGGTGAACAACTATAAAATATCAGCCTATAAATTCGGTTTGCCTTCGAAGTCGAAATAGTTAGACTAGTTGAGATGATATCTTGGTAACTTGTAAAATCTAAGTTTGCACATTCTTACGAAATATGTGCAAAAATGTTCCTTCTACTTCTACCGTGTTACTGGCCAAATTCAACTGGTTGAACATTATTGCCAGGGGGGTACGCATAAAGATAAGAAAGAAATAAAAGTGAGAATATGTACAGTGAGGGGTAAAAATAGTACTTATATACGAGTTTAGAGAAAGTGTGTGGCTAGTTGATATAGATTGTATCTTATGTTGAAACTAGATTCCTTTATACCTTGAGACAATCTCAACGTCTTCAATTAACGATAAAAGTTTTTGTTTCGTGCTTGAAGTAGTGGAGGCTGCCATCTTTCTTGAACAGTCTGTAATTGTCCAATAGATAAGGCTGATACATTTGGAGGTATACTATTCGACGGTCTCCGGTCGCCGGTCTCTGACGGTCTCCGGTCTTCAAAGACTGGCCGAGACCGGAGACCGTCTAGTGAGACCGTCGTTTAGTATATTGATTTATCGGACTTTATAGGTATTTGTGACAAATTAAAAAATGCAAGACCGTTAATATTTATCAATTAAATTTTAAGACCTGATCATTTAAAAAGGCTTTTCGGATTTCCCCAAAAAGAAATGTTATTACAGAATATTTTTTAAGACTTGATTCTGTCGAACTATTTTGTATTATTCAATTTAGCAAGGTTATTATTCCTTAAAAATAATTTATATTCATTGATTTCAGGCAAATAATATTTTCTATATTCTGTGGAAAATATTCACCGTTTCCTTTTTTAATTGTCTCTATTCCTAATCGGTGAGATCAATCTGAATATATATGTGTGTTGGTGAAGGTTTCATACAAGAAAAAAAAACAAATAAACTTTGAGATAGTTCAATATCTTTCGAATCCTTTTAAATGGGAAAAGTGTATTATTCGGTCGTCCTATATACCAAGTAAAGAATATATCGGAAAATACGGCCGCTTCTTTATTTTTTATGATTTTTTAAATATTTAGTATCAAATGAAATCTGAAATTATGAACTTTATGAATATGTTAATAAATGATTTTAAGAGCAAAACCTTGAAAGAAACTTACATTCAATATCAGTCAATATTTCGGGCATATTTAACTGCATTTATATGAATGAAAACCACGGCCGTACCTATTATTTTTAAAATACGTAATAAAACATATTGAATTTGGTATCATATGAAAGTATACACTCTGCAGTTTATAAACATGGTAAATATGAAAAATTCATTCAAATAACTAAAAAGTTACAGGTGTACAAACTTTGATACGTTTAGCAATTAAATATGTCTCTGTATTTGCAGTTACAAAATACGGCCGTGCATGTTAATTTCCTGAATTCTTGATACAACAATATCATGTTGTTATCATTTGAAAGTTTCTTATTTGCAGTTTCCAAAAATATCAATATTTTGACAATTGAAAGAGTAAAACGGACGTTACAGGCCTTCAAATAATGGTTATTTTTGTGTCATTTTCAAATTTCAATAAGGGCCGAGTCTACTTTTAGTATTGCAAAAAAGCAATGCCACTTATTTTTTAACAATTCAATGAAACATACCACTCAGAAAGTGTGGACAGTATGTACTACTGAGATTTTAAATGATATTTAAAGTAAAGTGTATTTATTTTTTAAAAATGTTGTTTATATGTGATTAAATTATTGGCGAAGAATACAACTTATACATATTACTTTTTGTACCAGACATCTAAGGCATATATGTTGAGAAACAGAATGATTTGTCATGCAAAAATATCTTTATGTTCAATATTTTTCTAGTTCACGAAAATACACCTGAATACTTGTATCAATTATATAAAAAAAATCACAATTCGCAATGGAAGTTACAAACTTTGACGTCTACAGTAAACCTGTAACTACTGTATTTTAACACCTTTTATGATGGTGTTTACTTAAACGGCACGCGTTTCTCATTGATTGGATTATCACACCCTCCGTCATGATAATATGTGCAAATTGTACTGATTGTAAGTAATTAGTTAGATATTCAATGGTATGTTTTAAGAAGTTGTTTAATGAATTTGAAATTATACTCTTTTTTAACTTTTTTTTCAAAGTAGTTCAGTTGTGAAAAATCAAGTCTTACTAAATCATTCCGTATTTCATTATTATATATATACCAATCTGCAAATAATTTATTTTCAAGTCCCAAATCAGGAAAACTTGTATGTTTTTAGAAAAAAGAACGCTTTTACTTAAATTGATTTTAATAAGTGCAGCTAGAATAGCGTACTTAGTAAAATCACGGACATATATACATAGGTCCGTGATAAAATGAACAATGTTTAAGTTTAATTGCCAAATAACACATTTTCTAAATTTGAGATAAACATTGAGACGCAAAACAATTAATTTTGATGAAATAATACAATATGGCATAGAATATCCAAAATAACAACCAACCGAAATGTATATATACTATCAATAAAAGTATCATTTACAATGATATATAATGCTTAAAGTAATATAAATCACTTAAAACACAACATGAGTTCAACTAAAACGAAATAACCCGACCATTCACACTTATGCATACTTTATAATGTTTATACATACTTTTTTAGCAATGTTTTGCGAGAGTAAAATATAAAACTATAATACAAGTAGATCTATGTTTGTTGCATTAATCAAATGAAATTACAAAAAAATCATCTAAAGAAAAACTAAGTTTCAATGATAAAAATAAGTTGAGCAAATTAGTCACTGGTCTATTAAACAGACTTACGTGTTAACTGAAGCACGTGTTTGTTTATTAAAGAACTACTGTTTATTAACAGTCAACACCTAAGTCTTGACACTTGCATATTGATAAACAATAACATTATTAAAGTCAGACTTTTAATATTTTAGCAATCCAGAAGTGTCATGAAAAACTATAGATAAACGGACGAATGAAAGTCACTATTTCAAAAAATATTTTTACAAGTTTTTCTTCGCGATAATTAGACTTAAATTAACAGTATAAATAATTTCAGATTTTTATGTTATGTAATTATATTAAATGATCAAAGGTTAAAATTGCGGAAAACATATTAAAAATAAATAATGAAAGTGTTAAAACTTTCGGTAAAGTTCAAAACCGTACAACGTTCATCAAAGTTACCCCTACACTATAATAAGATTTTAATTACTTTAGAACGATCACACTTCTTTGAATGTATTACATAAAATTATTAATTGATATCTATTACGATCATCCTGATTTGATCAGTGATTCTTTCAGTATATTTAATAATATTATCCGTATGTTTACATACAAAACTAAAGATAATTACTATGGACTTTATAATTATATAAAGTCAAAAAACAAAAACAAGGTGAAATTCATTTACAATTTTTCATAATGTTAACATTAATGTACCACGAAATAAACCACCTCTGCGGATTTGAATACTATTTGACGGTCTCACTTGACGGCCTCCGGTCTTCGTCGGTCTCAATAAACTGGAGACCGTCAGAGACCGTCGATTTTGCCGAGACCGTCTTTTAGTATTGTCCATACATTTGTAAGATCATTATTGACCAATAAAGGAACGTCTTACAACTAATTTTAGTCAGTGTTACTAAACGATTGACGAAGCAGTGGTAAAGCGTTTCAACAACAAGACGAAGACTTTTACGGTGAAGTTGACAGATTTTTGTGAAAAAATGAACAATAAATTCGAAGCGTAAGTCAGTTTTACACACATATAGTACAATTACAGTTCAATTCATCGATCTGGATTAAAATTTGATTTAATAGTGACCAATTCCGTAGACAAAACGGGTAGGCATGGTAGGACCACAGGAATCTGAAATTTATCAAATTGAGACATGTGAGAAGCTTCAAGCACTTGCCGGATCGTGTTCTGGCAAGCAAGGAAAAGTTTGTGGCAAGGAATTGTTGGTGACTTTTTCGTTTTCCTGTTACTTGCCTCTATAACCTGTATGAAGACGTGCTTGAAATTGAAGTAACAGTCAGCTACCTAAATGGGTATTTAATAAAGTACTATTTATCGTCATAAAGTATTTATAATATATGGGAAAGCGTCAAGAAATGAAAAAGTCATGTTCGCTAACATGTCAGATCATGCAAGTCTTCAAATACCACATATAGTGGTAGAAAAGCACACTTCAAGCAAGAAAATTCGCCTTGTGACATATGTGTAAACAAACGACCTGTCAAAGGTTTTGTTTCAATAACTTTTTTATTCCTCTACCTACGAACTTGAAATAAAAAACCGAGTGAAGCATATAAACAGCCGAATTGGCGTAATATTTGTGTAATACTACTTACCAGGTGAGAATGCTAACACGGAAATAAAAAATCAACCGTCAGTCCTCCATTTTTGCGATCATACACCGAAAATCTCGCTTAAAGTGAATCAGCAACCACTTAGTGTCCTACCCCCTGGAAAAGCGTTTCTGAAATTTCCAGTGCCTCGGATAGGATTCTAACTGGGGACCTCCGGATTGGTCATTTTGGTAGTTCAGAGCGTTAACCACTCGACCACCATGCCACCTGGTCTTTTCATTACAGCATACCTTGACATAGATGCTGTTTACAAAGTCAAGCGGGCTGCCATCTTCTGATTACCGCGTGAAAATATTTCTTAGATTTTTCTTAAAACATTGGATAATCGTGCTTAAATCCTTTCAGCAAGCAATAAAAAGGTACTGAGTACAAATTCTAACCATATACTGGTATATCAGGATGATTTAATTCTTCAATTCAAGGGAAGTAATTTGTACTGATTGTATAATATCCATTAGTTAGAGGGAGGCTAAATACAGGGAAGTCATAGGCTATATTGCCAAACAAATACAGAAACATGTTGGGAGTTCTAATCTTAAGTTAGCTCCGACTGGAGAATAAGTCTGGATATTTAGCAAACCAAGTTGCATATATAATTGACTTAGAAAATGGTTAGTTCTGAAGTTGTGGCAACAAAGGTACAGTCATGTTGGTGTATAGATCTAGATCTACTTACACAGCCGCAAATTAATATCATTTTTCAAAGACAATTTATTCTTAAAACCATTAGATATAATTATTTTTAATACAGTGGAACTTGCCCATGCGACCATGTGTATTAAGCGGCCTTTTTCTTAAGCGACCACTTTTGTGCCCCCCAAGCGTTTTTACACTCTTTTGCTTTAAGCCACTTTTGTCTAACGTGACCAGTTCAAATAATTAGTGACCCATTATTATTTTGTTTGTATTTGGCGACCATTTAAGTGCAAAACAGATAATTTCTATGCAAACTGACTGCTTTAAAGTTGCATTTAACGTCCCAACTAGGTATGGAGGTGTCAAATCTCATAAGGAATATCGTCCTTCCTTTTGTCCACAGGTGTTAATTGTCGCGTATTTACCTGTAACCAACTTTCTGTACATTCAATTTGCTATTTTTGGAAAATTACTAGGTGCCATAAGGACAATTATTTACAGAAAATATTATCATAAACCTTCGTCGTTGCCCCAAAGTCTGTCTCGTGCAAAGTCTCGTAACCTTGAAAACAGCTGTTTGTTTACATGTCAGTCATTTCTATTAGAAAAACACTGTTTATAAAGGATTTGTTTATAAAGGATTTTTACATTTGTGTAGGCAACAAGTGTTGCAATAATGTGTAAGCGTAAAGTGTTGACACTTTTATGTTATAGTAGGACAGTATTCACATAACTTTATGGCATTTGATTTCTGTACTCACATTGAAAAAACAGAATGTCTGTAAAAACCCGAAATGGATGTCGTCTCCAGTGATGCTTTGCATTAAGAGACCGGTTTTGGTCTTTCCTTTGGGTCGCTTAATACAAGTTTGACTGCACTTTTCAAATATTTTTGTGTTGCTAAATATTAGCGATGAATGCAAGCCGCCGACATTTCCTACTGTAAGGGCTATTTTTCTTGAGCTTTAACTACTCTATTAAAGGCCCCATATTTATGAGCATGCACAAGCAATATAAACAAAAAATATCTCCCCAAACGGAGGCCAAGATTTGCAAAATTGTCAACGTTTTTTTATTCTGTCTCATTTCTTTCTTAAATGAATGAAAAAAAAAAATGCAACATTCACTGGATTTTGCTTGCTTGCCAGTTCTATCTATATACAAAAATGTGTTTTTTGTGTAGACAAACATGAACATTAGGTGGACACTTCCCACAAATTACTTGTTGTGTAAAATCTGCCAAGATTCAGATTATCCAGTCTTTATATCTATTGAGATAAGTCCTTGTTCTAAAATTTACTGAAAGATGTGAGTGTTTATACAGTTTTTAATAGTCAGAAATATTACTATTAAATTTTGTGACCATCAAAACAGTTAACCCTATATTCTAACATACAATGTGTTTAAATGCCATTATTAAAACAGTGTTCAAGCTCTGGACTACCAATCCAGAGGTCCCTGGTTCGATTCGTGGTCGGGGCACTGGAAATTTCAGAAATGCTTTTCAGTGTTCCCACCCATTGAGAGATGGTCTGGTTAGAAACCAGAGGTAGTCTCACATGTATCGTTGCTTTACTTCTAGAAAAAACAAATCTACTGTAAATTTAAAATATTTGCATGAGATTGCATGCTGGAAAAAATGCCATTGAAGCTGTGTCTACATGTATGTGCATCATGTCCATGAAATGAGTGTGACCACGTTTAAGTCCTGAAAGGAACAAATACATACCCCTGTTTAATAAGAAAAATTACTATATCTTTATCATGTTTCTCCATGCATGGTATATAATTTATAGGAAAATGGAGCATTTTATACCAGCTAAATGTGTTTGATGCAGTTAGTAGTAAGAATTCAGTAAAATCAACTATTAATGAGATGTACACCTCCAAAGTCCAATTTTCAGCAACTACTCAGTCAGGATCCTCAACAATATAACACATAAATGATCAGCTGACTGATTATTTTTTTAATTTTCAGTTTGAAGGCCGAAGACAGCAGTGGTTCAGGTGAGGAGGAAAATGAGAACAAACAGGAACCAGAATCCCCACCAAGACCACCACCAGTAATGCAACTTATTCTGTTTGGGTTTTTGATATAAGTTTGTGTTTAACCCTTGGATGTTACTTTTCACTGTTCAGTTTGTAAATTTTACTCCAGTGTCCCAAAAGAAAAGAAAGCTGCAATGAATTTGGATCGAAAGAGAAATTTAGTACATGCATTTAGAACATTAAGGGGCTGAGGGTGCTGAATTTCTAAAATGGTCTTTTCATCTTCAATTTTGACAGAAGCATTAATTATTCAAAGAAGTGTTCATTAAAAATTTACAAAACAAATTGGGAACAGTGCATTGATATGCAGAATGATCATGATCTGCCGAGCTGTCTAGAGCACAATTATGACCTGTCAACAGGATAGGTTAAAGCTACAGCTTCTGGTAAAAGTAAAGGATCAGATTTGTTTAAAACTTGAAGATATTTTTCAAAAACTTGCTCAATGCAAATTTAACATTCATAGCTGTGTGGTATCTATGTAGAAATGTTTTGTAGTACAGATGTAGCACAGAGAAAGATATTTCATAAAAGAGATTTGCTTTATATGTATTACAACAGTAAGCATACTATTTTACAGAAGCCTGGTCCAGGTGAACACCCGCTGCAGTTTAACTACGGCTTCTGGTACTCAAGAAAATCTCAGGGAAACAAGTCTGCAAGCTATGACGCAAATCTGAAACTGATCGGTACTTTTGCCTCAGTTGAACAGTTCTGGCGGCATTATTGTTACATTGCTCGACCTAGTGATCTCACTGGACATACAGACTATCATCTGTTTAAGGAGGGCATTAGACCAATGTGGGAGGTACTCATTAACATTTGCTTTGCTTAAGGTTTAATAGCTGAAATTATTTCACCGAAATCTTTAAACAATCTGATTTTAAAACTTTTTTTTATTTAGAAAGTGTGAACTCTAGACATTTTTAGAAAGGCTTTTTCAATATCGAAACAGATAAAACAAAACTGTTAAACAGATAATGCTTATAACTACAAAAAGGGATAGGTCAGTAATTGTACTAACATTTCTTAATTGTCTTCAGACTTTGACCTGAGCTTTCATTCAATCTACAATGTTACTTCATTGAGTATTATCACATTTGCTATGCAGATATAAATTTGGAGAGATGAATGTAATATACATGTATAGGATCCTCTAAATGCTTTAAAACTGCATGTAGGTTCTGTATACATATCCCCTCAGTCTTTGTGAATGACATTTTATTTATCCCCCCGCCGAAGGCGAAGGGGATATTAGAAATGCTCTCCATACGTCCGTCCGTGCGTCCGTCCGTGCGTCCGTCCCAATTTTGTCCGGAGCATAACTCCAAAAGTACTTGAGCGATTTTCTTCAAACTTCATACACTGACAGAGCACATTGGGAGGAAGTGCAGTGTGTAAGAACAATAACTCTACCTTACCTACTTTTAGAGTTATTCCCCTTTTATCAGATTTACTTGAAAAACTTTGTCCGGAGCATAACTCCAAAAGTACTTGAGGGATTTTCTTCAAACTTAATACACTGACATAGCACATTGGTAGGAAGTGCAGTGTGCACGAACAATAACTCTACCTTGCCTACTTTTAGAGTAATTCCCCTTTATCAGATTTACTCTAAAAGTTTTGTCCAGAGCATAACTCCAAAAGTACTTGAGGGATTTACTTCAAACTTAATACACTGACATAGCACATTGGTAGGAAGTGCAGTGTGCAAGAACAATAACTCTACCTTGCCTACTTTTAGAGTTATTCCCCTTTATCAGATTTACTTGTCCGAAGCATAACTCCAAAAGTACTTGAGGGATTTTCTTCAAACTTAATACACTGACATAGCACATTGATAGGAAGTGCAGTGTGCAAGAACAATAACTCTACCCTGCCTACTTTTAGAGTTATTCCCCGTTATCAGATTTACTTGTCCGAAGCATAACTCCAAAAGTACCTGAGGGATTTTCTTCAAACTTAATACACTGACATAGCACATTGGTAGGAAGTTCAGTGTGCAAGAACAATAACTCTACCTTGCCTACTTTTAGAGTTATTCCCCTTTATCAGATTTACTTGTCTGAAGCATAACTCCAAAAGTACTTGAGGGATTTTCTTCAAACTTAATACACTGACATAGCACATTGGTAGGAAGTGAAGTGTGCAAGAACAATAACTCTACCATGCCTACTTTTAGAGTTATTCCCCTTTATCAGATTTACTTGAAAAACTTTGTCCGGAGCATAACTCCAAAAGTACTTGAGGGATTTTCTTCAAACTTAATACACTGACATAGCACACTGGTAGGAAGTGCAGTGTGCAAGAACAATAACTCTACCTTGTCTACTTTTAGTCAAATAGAAAAATATCATACCTATACTGATAATGAACATTAATATAATTTTGCAAACCTTCTCTTCATTGCCTTATTCTTTTTCCACTTACTTGAAAACTGTACTCAGCATGACCATAACTATACGGCTTTTTAAGGATTTCCTCTCACCAAGTAAAATGTACGAAAGTACAACCTTCAGGTAACTTTTTCCTGGCGGGGGGATTAACCATGTGTAACATGGCTCTTGTTAAAGTAGGAATAGATATTTACATTTTGTATCATTTCAGGACAGTGCAAATAAAAGTGGCGGTAAATGGATTATTAGATTGAAGAAAGGTCTCGCGTCAAGATGTTGGGAAAATCTGATACTTGCAATGCTTGGAGAACAGTTCATGGTAGGAGAAGAGATCTGTGGTGCTGTCATATCGATACGATACGCTGTAAGTAGTTATGTCTCTATTGCGCTATGTCAGTAGGACGAAATGCTTTGAGTTTAATTATTATGTCAATAGTTAAATACAACTATGGGTCAAATTGACTTTTATAATAATGCTGGTTTATTTTTTGCCATAATATTAAATGCTAGTATAAAACAAATAATAAAACTTGCAACTAGTAGGTCGCTATTTACAGACCGAGTCTCATTACTATTATATCCATGTACATGTTATAAGTTTCTAGGAAAGAAAATGCATTGTTTAGTTCTATATCATGCATAATTGAGAATGACTCTGTTTATACAGGAAGACATTTTGTCACTGTGGAACAGGACGGCAAATGATCACACCACAACCTCTAGGATAAGAGACACTTTAAAGAGAGTCCTCAATTTACCGCCCAACACGATCATGGAATACAAGACACACAATGATAGCTTAAAGTAAGTAATTGACAAGGCACTCCGGGCATTTGCCATGACGAAGCTCAATTTTCTATAATGGTCTTATGGACTTGTCCGTCTTTTAAACTGGACAATACCATTGGTTGTTGAGAGGGGTTCTTACTTCAGATTTACTGAACGAACAGTGCAGAACATGATAAGACTGCACAGACTTTAAGATGGTCACAATTTGATACTTGAGTATTTGGTTGCCTTTAAAGTAGAGGCTTATTTCTACTGTCTTGGTGATGTAACCTTTAAAGGTTATACTTTACTTCCCAAAGTTTAACAATGTTACAACTGCAACAGGGGTGTGGAATTCCCACATCCGACTTGTCTGGCACAGGTTATTTTGCAGGGCGAACAAGTGGACAAGTCAAAATTTGAAATATAATCCTACCGATGAATTTGCAGTATTGGGAAAACCAACATTTTTATCTAAATTTAGCACAGATTCCAGCGATATGATTGGCTCTCGATATTTCCAAAATTTCTGGTGTGACTTTTGCGCACGGGATTATAGCAAGTATGGCACAAAACATGTTAGAAAATTTCAAGACACTTGGTTTTTCGAAATTAGCTGGCTACACATTAACACTGTTATGGACACTATTTCGGGATCGGCATTCTGTCATATTTGCCGTATATTCTTCCAAACTTGCAGAAACAACTCGGCCTTTTATGCTGGCGACAAATCCTTGAGAACTTTACTATGAAAGATACTCTTTTAGATTAACAAGGTGTCCATTATGTCCACTTCAAATGTTAAAATAAAAATCTAAGCCAGGTCCTTGTTTGTTTAACTCAGGTTTTAATGTTGAAGTTTGGACAAGTGAATTTTGACCTTGGACAATTGAATTTTGACATCTCGCTCGTCCGTGGACAAGTGAAAAAATATAGGATTTCCACACCCCTGTGCAGAGATAATGGAACTTTAGCATTGAGGAAATTATAAACTTAAATAATGCAGTAGATTGTACATTTTAGTTGTGGTGGTAATGGTAAATGGACATTAGTCCCTAAGCTAAATTTTACACTGACATTGGCTCCTTCAGGATTTTGCAAAGATAGACATTAGTCCCTCCATGAAATTATCCATGAAAATATATTTGCAAATAATTATCTCTATATTCTTTGTCAGAATAAACAAGTCTAATGAAAACTATTCAATTTCAGTTTTTTTGTATATAAATAAATCAAGCTTTTAAATTTTGGGAGTGAAGGGGCTAGTGTCCCCAAGGGGCTAATGTCATACATTCGATTGTAATACTGAGAGGTTTAGTTTGACCCTCCGAATTAGCATACAGTAGTCAGAACGTAACAGTTGTCACACGGAGTGCATGTTACACACACAATGTATGCACGATACACCCACGTTAGACGCACGTTACACGTTAGGTAACTACACGACGAGCGATTCAGAACGATACACGATGTACGAAGCGCACGTTACATGATAAACGGATTACACGTTATACGATCACTTTGGGATTTCACATTTTATCTAAATTTAGACCTTTTAATCAGACCGAAAGAATCAGATCAATTAGAAGCTTTGTACCTTAACAATAAAAAATGACATTGATAAGTGTCAAAGATCCACAGTTTTCATATCACAGTATGTGTCAAATTTGAACACCTGTCGGAGTGACTTTGGCAGGAAATTGATCCCGATGTGCGAGAAAATGGGCGTAATTAAAGTTAATTGCCATCAACACTTTTTGTTTAATAAATTCTACATTAAAGACACTTTTTAGGATCTTGGCATATAAATGTTCAAATATAATAATCTTATACTGGAACCTTGAATGGATATGTTGATGGGTGTCAAGTGGGTGGGGTAAATTGACATTGAAGAAACTGAAAGCTTGAAATGGCATTTTCGAATGAATCAAACATTTGGAAGGGGGTTTTAATGTTATTTTGTAGTATTTATAATTGTGATGATTAAACGGCCCCTAATTTTGACCAATGTTTTAATAGAAAAAAGTTTTGAACAACATTTAGGTTTTTTTCCGGTATCCCAAAAGTGAAAATTGTCCCTCTAGAAATCTAAGATTATTCTAAGAGAAGGGTAGATAATTAAAGCGCAATGCAGTATTTATGTACTGTGGACTATGGTGATTAATTCTGTATAAAGTTCTATATCATGTTACTTTATATTTTGTTTTAGTGGGCCTATTCTATAGGTGGGGTTTATAAAAACACATTTGAAAAATGAATCTCTAGGAAACAGTGATATTTTCTAGACTGAAGAAGGTTTTTAAAGTTCATTTTTATTTCAATGTAGTTTAATTCTTGGAACGCAGTTCCATATACTTTATGTTTCTGCTGCTATTCTTTTAGATTCAGAACCCCTGTCAAGGTGGTTGGGGTAATACTATATGGGGGTAGTAATGAATTTAAAGTAAAATTAAACGTACTGTTATCATTGTTATGTATTACAACTTTTCTCACCAATGTAGGGATAAAATTTGTAAAACTTTCTCGGATATGAGCCAAAACAGGTTAAAAATCATTTGCAAAACTATTTTGGACCCTCTGTAGAATAATGGAATAGTCCAGTTGCATGACATAACTCTGCATCCAGTGGTGGATAGCAGATTAGGTCAATCACACTTAGATCTCATTGGTCGCCGTGATTGGCCTTCTCTTTGGTAAGCAATCAAATTCAACCTTTGGCTATACTAGCTGGAAATTGCAGTCAGGTAAATTTCTCCTATTTCTGGCTTCAAAATTTAGTTTTGATGGGAGACATGCCAGGGTCTCATCCAGATATCAAGCTAACATAAGTGCTCTTTTGGACGGACCTTGATAAAATTCTCATCAAATCAAATCAAATCAAAGGTGGATAGCAGATTCAATTAGAACCCTGGAGAAGACACATCTCACAGTCTAGATTATACAGTCTCAAATGCCATATATGGTGTTAACACATACATGTATTTACATGTAACATATAATCTTATATGGAATTATATGTTTATTTGACACTGATGATGAAGAAGGTACAATGAACATCAATGGATGGTTAATTACTCGGCAAAAAAATTATGTACATTCCATATTTAATTTTATCTGATGGCATTTTTAGCTTGACTTTTCGAAGAAAAGGGGAGCTATCCTACTCGCCCCGGCGTCAGCGTTGGTGTCACACCTTGGTTAAGTTTTTCGTACCACCCCACTTTATTTCAAAAGTATTAGAGGTATGGCTTTGAAACTTACCATACTTGTTTACCATCATAACCTCCATCTACAGACAAGAGTACATAACTCTGTCAAGGTTTTTGACAGAATTATGGCCCTTTTTGGACTTAGAAAGTGTATTGAACTTGGTTAAGTTTTTCGTACCACCTCACAAAACCATGAGAGGTATTGCTTTGAAACTAACCATACTTGTTTACCATCATGACCTACATCACCAGACAAGAGTACATAACTCTGTCAAGATTTTTGACGGAATAATGCCCGTTTTTGACTTAGAAAATACATTGAATATGGGTAAAATCCACTTATTGCCTTAACCCTTTGAGATATTGCTTTGAAACTTTGAATGCTTGTTCACATCATTACCCCCATCTGTAGGCAAGAGAAGGTAACTCTGTCAGGGATTTGTTTTAAAAATTAAGGCCCTTTATTGACTTAGAATCTTGGTTAAGTTTTTCGTACCAGTCCACTTTTTGACTGAACTGTTTGAGATATTAATTTGAAAGTTGGAATACTTGTTTACCATCATGATTCCCAAACATGGGCAGGAGAAGGTAATTCTGTCAAGGATTTTATCTGAATTATGGCCCTTTTTGACTTAGAAACTCAGTTAAAATTTGCATTCTTGTCCACTTGTTAACTTACGGTAACCATTTGAGATATTACTTTGAAAGTTGGAGTACTTATGTACCATCATGAGACCTATCTGTAAGCAAGAGAAGATAACTCTGTGAAAAATTTTCTTGATTTGTACTTAGAAATTCCTAGTAAAAGTCTTGTGTGCCCTTAACTGTCAAAGTTTTGTTTTATTGGCAAGCACTAAAAAAGTCGAGCGCGCTGTCCTACTGACAGCTCTTGTTTAAATAAGCCGTTTCATCAGTATAAAGGCTATGAGACTATATCATTTAGATGTACACATATTTCCAAGCTTGATTTTCTTTGCATATCCTATGTATATAACTCTGCTGATATTATAAGGTGGTAATACATGTATATGTAAAACTATACATGTGGTAGATCATTTGGAAAAATTGTTTGTGGAATACACATGTAGCAGTAGCAAATGAATTGATGGAAGACTGACAACAATATGAAAGAGCTAAGCAACACTCTATATTTATAAAGGGGGGTGTAACCTCACATGTTTCAAAAACCTCAGTAACTATGAGGCTCTCATGTTTTATTAAGCAGGTTTTTTGAAAAACATTGGTTTCCATTGGATAACTTTAGTTAGGAGTGACCAATTGCAATGAAACTTGGTGTGTAGGTAGCTTGCGCAAAGACGCCGCTTGGAAATGCATTTGGGGTCACTAGGGTCAAGGTCAAGGTCACTGTTACTAAAAATAGAAAAACGGTTTCTGCTCAATAACTCAAGCTAGGAGTGACCAATTACAATGAAACTTGGTTTGTAGGTAGCTTGCATGGAGACGCTGCTTGGGATTGTATTTGGGGTCACTAGGGTCAAGGTCAAGGTCACAGTTACTAAAAATAGAAAAATCGTTTCCGCTCAATAACTCAAGTTAGGAGTGACCAATTACAATGAAACTTGGTCTGTAGGTAGCTTGCGTGGAGACGCCGCTTGGGATTGCATTTGGGGTCACTAGGGTCAAGGTCAAGGTCACTGTTACTAAAAATAGAAAAACGGTTTCCGCTCAATAATTCAAGTTAGGAGTGACTAATTGCAATCAAACTCAGTGTGTAGGTAGCTTGTGTAGAGAGGAAGCTTGGAATTGTATTAGGGGTCACTGGGTTGAAGGTCAAGCGCACTGTTACTAAAAATAGAAAAATGGTTTCCACTCAATAACTTGAGTTAGGAGTGACCAATTGTAATGAAACTTGGTGACTGTGTAGGTAGCTTGCATGGAGAGGAACCTTTGGGTCACTAGATTCAAGGTCACTAGGGTCAAGGTCACTGTTACTAAAAATAGATTTTTATTTATTTTTAGTTTTTAGATTGTTTTAAGCAAAAAAGAATTTTCGGGGTCAATGTCACTAGGGTCAAGGTCAAGGTCACTGTTACTAATAATAGATTTTTATTTATTTTTGGTTTTTAGATTGTTTTAAGCAAAAAAAATAATTTGGGGTCAAGGTCACTAGGGTAACACATTTTGTATGCTATTAAAACAATACATTTACACAAGTTATTGTATAATAACTCAACTCTATGTCCTTGTGGCCATTCCTTTCTTATGGTTGCCATACTTCTGTGACAAAGCTGTATTGTGGGGGTATAATTCGTCACTCTTGTGACAGTTCTAGTTGCTATGTGCCCCCTTCTGAAGTAAGAGTCTGTTATAGTTAAACTGGTAAGAAAGATACAGGTGATCAGATGTAGCATCTGTATGGCCAGTTGCCAGTCCAAACCAGCAAGGATCTACTTACTGACCATGATAAAAGGGTTGATGTTTCATTCAACTGGAGGTAGTAGGAGTAGGTTTGTAAACAGAAACCGACTTACATTTACCCTGAACCCCACCCCTACCCGCTCCGTTCCCCACAGATTACAGATAATAGCCAATGATATTTGTTTAATTATAATTATTATATTGTGCTATACAGACAGTGCAAACTACCATACAGTATCAAATTATATATAAGATTTAAATTACAGTTACAGTATTTTATAACTGAAACAGGCATGAATGAGGTACAGTGGTTGGGCAACCCCTACTGACATGTCACCCGTCAGCCCTGCTAATTTCTGTTATGTGCAGACTATGATTTGCTAAATAATAACAAGATTGAGTTTTATGTTTTGGGTTGCCAATATAAATCAACACCCACAAACCAGTGTAAAAGCTTGTTTACTACTACAATTGAAATACTTAAAGTACTTGTTAAATATAAAAAATTGCATGTATACAAGATTGTATAGGATTTTGACTAGTGACCTACAGGCAGGGGTCTGATAGCAACCGGAGTAAATTAGGTAACTAAATTTTATCAGTCATTTCACAGTCTTCTATGTTATTTTCCAACACATTACCTCTATACACATTTACATTTCTTGGACTGAGAATAATCATTAATAGTGAAGCCATGCAAGTCCACTCCAAGCTTATCAATTTCTGGCTTGAATTTTAGACTCTGTGTGGTGAAAGCTATGCAGTCAAATAGCCAGTGAGGGGTGTTACATTCTACAATGAACTGGATGCAAACCTGGTCAACCCAAAGTATGTACCAACCCGAGCTGGTTGGTAGTAAGTTTGCACCCAGCCTAAGATTTGTGATTGATTTGTCCATTTTGTAATTTGTCAAGTATCCCATAGGATGGCTTTGCGGCAAATGTGTTTTTTTAAGTTTCAATTCTCTACACCATCCATCTAGGATAGTTGTTTCGAATCCTGGCATATATTTCTGTGGGTGAGTATGGAATGTCCTAGATGATGGCCCCTAAACCAGGCCCCTTCTGTCTGCATCATCTGCTCTCATTACCAGATATTATTATAAACCTACATGAGCTGGGCACTATGACATGGTAACTGGTAAGCCTGTTTTTAGGCATTGATAAAATTTATGAATAGTAATAACGTTTTCAATAACTCTGGTCTAGAATGACTGAAGCTTTTAAGGTTGATGATGTAAAAGCCAGCTCAATACAGTGTCTATTGTTATCATTTCTGTTATATAAATGCAGGAACTGGTTATAGAGTATTCTAAATAAATGGAACAATAATTTGCCAATTTGCCTATGATGGCAACAGACCTGTTTTGATGGATTACAACAGCTGAAGCTACCAGAGCCTGGATTTTTAAACCCATCTGTGTATATATATGTAGATGTCCAGAGTGAAAAATATCTGATAATCATTTTAGTTTCTGACTTTGCGAGGCGGTAAGTCAGATTTGTTCATTTTGTTTTCATAGGGCACTTGTAGGAGGATCTTACAAAATAGCCGTGCTTTATGATCTCACTGACCAAGACCTTGACTTTCGCTCAATATTTGAAAATCTATTCCTGGTGCCTCAGTCTAAGGGGCAGAACCCCAGCCTCAAGTTCAAACAGGTAGGCAGGAATAGAGGACAAAGCACTAAGGGCAAGCTGGAGGCCTTTATTTTGGACAATAAACGGACGCTGTTTTGGATAACATGGAGGCTTTTGATGAGACTCAAACTATTTAATCAGCCAAAGACACTACCTAATTACATTTCTATTTATGTCAGCTAACGGATATATTATTCCAAACAGGCAGTATAATTCATGGGATTGTCTAAAACGCGGATAATCACGCAGACTGCAAGTTGCAGTCTGCGTTTTTACTGTCTAAAACGCAGACCTGCAGACCAATATAGTTATGTAGGAACAGATTGAAAGGTGTGGAAAACGCAGACTAAGTAATGTAAGAGCAGAAACGGAGATTTAATGTGACTGATTAGTTTATTAAACTAAATAAACTAAACTGATTGCAGGTGTTTAGCTAAATGAAATTAAGGCCAGAATTTTTTTATTTCTTAAATTGTTAGTTGAAGTTTTAAATTAAAAGGCTCTGTACGGAGGAGGCGGGGGGGGGGGGGTAGATTTTTTTTATACATGACAAACTTTGTTTCATCGCGGACCTGCTTTCTCTTCTAAAATCAGACAAAAAAACACCCCTCCCTGAGCAAAATGCCCTTGAAAATTTGTTGACTTTTATTTTATTATAAGAAACAGAGATTAAACATATCAGAGATAAAAAATACTGGTGTCAGTAACAAAGCAACAGGCATTGGTATTAAAACACTCATGAATAAAACGAATACTGCTATTTTCAATTGAAAACATTGTATATATTATCTTTTTTGAGTCTTCTGTTCACCATTTTCTTTGAAAATATAACGAAAATTGGGGTCGGAAAATAGGTGACAAACAAAAAATCGGCGATTTTCAGCTGACTTTTACACATGTAAGGTATCAGTTGATTGCAAGAAATGATTCTGAAACTTTTTGATTGATGGGAAGTTGCATTTTTATAAAACATTTGGCCACTATTTGATTAAATTAATCAAAAAATTTTGTCAATATTTTGAGGGGATTTTTTTGGTCAGAAATTGGGGGAAAATATATATCATTTTAGGCAAGGTCTTTCAAATAGTACTATTTGAAAGACCTTGTTTTAGGAGGGGAATGGTGCCGAATTTCGGCCCAAAATCGCACAGAAAAATTAACTAAATTTTCAGATAAAAATACTGGTGTCAGTAACAAAGCAGCAAGCATTTGTGTTAAACACATAAAAAATGTATTGTTATCTTTTTTTAGTCTTCTGAACACTGTTTCTCGAAAAATTAACAAAAATCGGGGTCGCGAAAATAAATGACAAATGAAAATCGGCGATTTTTAGCTGACTATTTCAAATTTAAGGTGATTCGCTTGATGGAAACTTACTTTTTGTAACAATTTTGGCAAACATTTGATTAAATTAATCAAAAACTTTTATCAGCATTCATTTTGAGGGGAATTTTTGTCAAAAATAGAGGGAAATATACATCATTTTAGGAGGGGAATGGGGCCGAATTTCGGTCCCAAATCGGTCTAAAAAAATCGTTACACGAATGAAGCTTCTGGACGTTATTTATAGAATAATATATGGCGGAGCAGGGCCTTTGAGTGATAATCGCCTGGTAATGGAATAATTGCCAGAGGGCTTTAGCCCGAGGGCAATTATTACACGACCAGATTATCACTCAAAGGCCCTGTTCAGCCATTTCTTTTTCTGTATAATACATGTGTAGTCTCACCATCATCTGAGAGCCACTCTTTAATCTTTTTCATGTCACTCTTCGTTTACATGACGGTAGATCTATTTCTTTTACTCTCTATTTTACTTTCTTTTTTAGCTCACCTGGCACAAAGTGCCAGAGTGAGCTATTAGGATCGCATTCCGTCCGCCGTACGTCGTACGTCCGACCGTCCGTCCGTCCACCATTTCCTTCAAACGACATCTCCTCTGAAACCACTGGGCCAATGTTGATGAGACTTTGCAGGCATGTTCCTTGCATGAAGCTCTATCAAAGTTGTTCAAAGAATTCCATTCCATGCAGAACTCTGGTTGCTATGGCAACAAATAGGAAAAACTTAAAAAATCTTCTTCTCTGAAACCACAAGGCCTAGAGCTTAGATATTTGGCATGTAGCATTGTCTAGTGGACCTCTACCAAGATTGTTCAAATTATGACCCCTGGGTCAAAATTGACCCCGCGCGGGTGGGCACTTAGTTTTTGCATAGGCATATATAGGAAAAACTTTAAAAATCTTCTTCTCTGAAACCAAAAGGCCTAGGGCTAAGATATTTAGCATGTAGCATTGGCTAGTGGACCTCTACCAAGATTGTTCAAATTATGAGCCCCGGATCAAAATTGACCCCGCACAGGGGGTCACTTAGTTTTACACAGGCCTATGTAGGAAAAACTTTAAAAATCTTCTTCTCTGAAACCAAAAGGCCTAGAGCTTAGATATTTGGCATGTAGCATTGGCTAGTGAACCTCTTGGAAGATTGTTCAAATTATGACCCTCGGATCAAAATTGACCCCGCACCGGGGGTCACTTAGTTTTACATAGGCTTATATAGTAAAAACTTTAAAAATCTTCTTCTTTGAAACCACAAGGCCTAGAGCTTAGATATTTGGCATGTAGCAATGGCTAGTGGACCTCTACCAAGATTGTTCAAATTATGACTCCTGGGTCAAAATTGACCCCGCACTGGGAGTCACTTAGTTTTACAAAGGCTTATATAGGGAAAACTTTAAAAATCCTTTTCTCTGAAACCAAAAGGCCTAGAGCTTAGATATATGGCATGTAGCATTGCCTATTAGACCTCTTCAAAGTTTGTTCAAATTATGCCCCTGGGGTCAAAATTGACCTTGCTCGGGAGGGATCATTTGTTTTACAAAGGGGTATATAGGAAAACTTATTTGGTATATAACATTATCTAGTGATCTTCCACCAGGCAAGTGGACTTGTACCAAGGTGAGCGATATAGGGCCATCTTGGCCCTCTTGTTGTTATACATGTCTTAGTCTCACTATCATCTGAGAGCCACTCTATAATCTTTTTCATGTCACTCTAAGTTTTCATGACGGTTGATCTATTCCTTTTACTCTCTATGAAGTTTAGAGTTTCTTCTTCCGTAACATGATGACTTACGGGTTGATTTCTTGCTATTTTGTCGTCTAAATCAATCAGCCTATCGGCTAAACACTCTAGCGTACGCTCGGCGTCAGCCATGTTTTTTCCGTTAAATGACGTCACGTTTGCACGTTTTCCTAGGGCAATTATGCCATAATAGCCCTGCCTCGCGGAGGGCCAAAAGCTGATAATACTTCGGGAGAACGGATAAAGCTTTTTTTCTCAATACTAAAGTGTTACTATATATAGTAACATATGTATTATCATGTGTATAAACGGACCTCTAACTTCGCGATTTTAACATTTTCAACTTTTGAAAAAAAAAAAAAGTTTTTTTTTTGAAAATACGAAAAAGTAGTTCGAGTAACAACAAATCAAAAACACTGGCCTAATGAGAAATAAATAATACACTCGTGTATAAATCGTTGATAAATCATGTATCACCATTAAATGTACTTTTTTTGCGAAATTTGTTAAACAAAACTGAAACAACATCGTATACGTTTGTATTGAATAAATATATGTATATTTCCATTGACATTTTAATCAGAGACGTATTAAAACAAATGTATTTTAATGTGCAGTAGCTTACAATGAACAAAGTATATGTAACTCAAAACAAAATGTAAGCTATTTTTGTGATATATATAGCCGCGGCATTTGTAATTTTGCGTTATACAGAGTATGATATTGTTTATTTATGTCCCTAACTATATCATTGAAACAAAATTGTTGTTTTCTCGGCCTTCTGACTGAAAAAAAAAATTGTATTAATTGCCAAGCTATGCATATATCATACTTTCTTATTATTCAATTCATTACCATACTATGACATTTACTAACTAATTGACACCACTCGTTTAAAAACAGTGTATTTCCTTGGAACTAGTCTCCCCATTTACAAATATGAGTCGGATTCAGGGAAAAAAATCAGACCAGTCTAACTAATAATTCATTAGAAAAATGAATAAAATGAAGTCATTAATGTCTTTTTTTCACTTTTTTTTTCAGAGCTAGAAGATCTAAACTTTATAATGTCCGTTTAACTTTCTTGTTTTTTTTTGCATTCTATTCACATCCAGTTGCCGTAAAAATGACCATACCCAATCAGATCTTTATTCGCTTAAACTTTGCGAGTTCTTAAATCGTCTTGGTCTTTTTTAATCAAAGTGAATAGATAGAACCCATTCATGAATGATATTCGATTTCTTAACACTAAGATCGGCAGTATAAATACTCGCGTGGAGGAATTGTTATATCTTGCTTATCTATTTTGTTAAAAGGTGTTGTTTCAAAAACTATACTTGACTCTTATTTCTTTTATTATTTTCTCCGTTACTTTTCTGACTGTAAAAGTCACAAAAAGTCACCCTGTACAAAGACCATTTAGGTATTTGCTTTTGCAAACCTAAAGATGCTTGCCCGTAGATGTTTAAAAGCATCGAATGTGTTAATACAAAGTGTGTTTGACTTTAAACATAAACTCTATTGTCAACTGTATGATGCCTTTGTTAGTTTCGTGTGGATATGAGGCAGTATCAAATCTAACAAGTAGAAAGCATATATTTAAGTCTAAACACTAGGCATTATTTTATTTTGTAGCCTTGAATGACGGGGAATACCGTAACTATATATCATGAGTATACGCATTTTTTTCAAACATTCGTGTTTTTTCTATAAATGAAATTTGGTATACGCCATTTGAAATAAGTAAAATGATCCCCTAATCCCGCTTAATTATACAAACCAGTTGCAGGTGTCACTTATACACACAATTAATCCGGTTGATTATACACTAGCAATATATTTCAATTTTAACACTTAGCGCTAATCAACACCTTTTAAATGAATGCGGGAGAGTATACGATTTGGCTGCACTTCATAGTTGAACAATGACTTCACATGAAATTGGAATAATTTTTCAAATTAGTCTGTCAATTTCATAAATTGTATACCTTTTCAAATTAATTTTAGTATAAATGTTAACAAACTATTCAATTATTGTTTTTTTCTGTTTGTTCAAATTCACTATGAAAGCCTTTACTTAGTAGTTATTTCCTTAAGTTGTGAAAAAGTTGATTATCTTAGATCTATATGGTCTTTGGGGAAGATGGAAACTTATATATTAATATCAAATGCAAAACTCTGTTCGTTGGTTAGCTATACATGTTATATTTTTGTTGTAAAACATCATTTGCCGTTTATATTATTTTCTTGTTTCTCTACAAAATGTATATAATATGTGTTCTGTCTTTCATGTATTGGCAGGAAATAAAAGTAACTATATCTATCTATTGACTATTTGGACCTCACGCGTTCCTAGTTTAAAATTTGCGTGTTCCTGTCACTATATAAAACGATTTTAGTTTTGTTCATGTTCACTATACATTTTAAATAATAATTATTAAATTGAAACCAATTTGGGAATATTCCGGTGAATCAGACAATACGATAGTATCATCTATGTACAGTTCATTATGATAAAGGATTACGGTGATTCGCATTTATCTTTCACCATTTTTATTGGTCACATTTAATTTAATATAAATTTCTATTTTAGTCACGGAAATATTAAATTTATGTTATGTGCGTGTCCCAGTCTTCGTTTCCAATACTGCAATAATTCCCTTCTTTTACTATAGTCCGTCTGCGTTTTTCACGCCTTTCAACCCATCCCCTATATAACTACAGTCGACTCGAAAGTTCGAAACCGGATAATTGGAACACTCCCAATTATTCGAAAACACATTTTTGGTCCCAAATTTTTTCCTTCTAAATTCAATATGTTCTACTACGGTTAATCGGAACCCGGATAATCGGAACTTTCGAACTGATATTATTGTCCGCTCATTAATAAAATAGTGTGAATAACTCCGGAAAGTTCGAACAGTGTCGTTCGTTAATTGATCAGCCGGCCGCATGTTTTTCACATCTCGTGTAAATTGAGTAGGTGCCAGCTTGATTGAGTAAATGAAGTCACATGGTCATAATCGAGGATTTGTTTGCCGCGCGTAATAACACTTATGATTATGTTTGTGGCAATCGTTCGCCTGTCATAAAATGAGTTAATTGTTTCATATTCAATAAAGTTATATAAAATCTAGAGATTTCAATGTCAACCACACAATTATGTCAGAATACAGCGTACAAAGTTCTAACGTCGAGCAACGAGTAGAAACCGTACGTTCCTACACAGGTTTTAGTACACTTCACTCTAGACAGAACGGCGTTCTTACAGAACGGTCTTTAGTACCATCTCCAATATGGCCGACATGCTCACTCCGGAAAGTTCGAACTACCGAAAATTCGAACAAATTTTGCTTCCCCGAGGGTGTTCGAGTTTTCGAGAGTCGACTGTATATTGGTCTGCAAGTTGAAGTCTTCATGATTTTCCGCGTTTTAGACAGCCCCATAATTCATAGTTTTAATTCAATATCGGGAATTTTAAAAGGATTTTATTGGACTTTAAATAATTAATTTCGTAAAAGTGTAGTTGATTCGGCGTATTATTTGCATCTACCCAATAAAAATCTTGTTAACATCATACCCACGATATGTTGCTTCGGTGCAGGCGTACCTTGTCGTTTGCACTTTAAGGCATGCATTGACAACAGCAGTTTAGATAAAAAAGATGCCCTTTCTGTTTCAAAAATAGACGTAAATTTCGGATATGAGGTGAAAATGTTTTTGTTTTTGTGTTCTGTCCCGGAAGTCTTTCTCGCCCGCAACTAAACCGAAATCAGCACTTTTTTTTATCAAATCGCACGTATACCGTATGGATTATCGGGAATCGTGTATAGTATATGGTGCCTGTACGATGAATGATACGATATGATACACGATATACCGGCAGGGCTGTGATTTTCCTTCAAGTGGCTAGAAAAGAAAGTTAATATAACGATAGATAAAGACGTAAAAACAGTGACTATCGGTGACGACTTCGTCAAAATTGATTTACCTGGACAAGCATTATGTAAATTGTGTTCGAAACATATAAATTGTGGAAGTCGTGGTATTGTTGCACTTGAAGACCATTTGAAATCAACAAAACACATAGATCTTCTGAAATGTATGGTTTACATAAAAGCAAAGAAGATGTCTTTGAAAGATGAATCTAAGCCTTTAGATTTCATAAAACCCAGGAGCTCCGGGGGCTTTGCCCCCCTTGTCCTCCCACAAGGGCTTTGCCCTTGACCCACAAGGGACCTTGCGGCCCCCTTGACCCCCCGCATAAATTTCCTCTTTTTTCACAAAATCCGGTTCACAGCCCTGTATAATACGATTGACAAAATACACGATGAGTGCACGCACGTTATACGTACGTTACACGCACGTTATACTCACGATATACGCAAATTTTGACAACTGTTACATTCCGACTATTGTAAGGGTTATTTTTACTTGGGTTTGGTAGATTTAAGGTAAAAACGGGCAAAACTCCAGCTCAGTTATCTTCTAAATGATCTTAAAGTTTCAGCAGGGAGTGCAACCCCTGATAGTTTATGTTCATCTTGATTGTAATAAAATTATTCATTGTATATTTCAGGGACAATTCCAGTTTTAGAAATACAGATGTGTTTATGAGATAGCACTAGTGGCAGACTGAGACACACTTTCATTTGTCAGAGAACTACGGACATATTTCATCCGCAACAACATTTTGACGGCATTTTTAATCTGTTCTTTATCAGATTGTCCAACAGAAAAAAATGGCAGTGAACAGTTTATATGTCTTTTTGCAATAGTGAACATGTGTACTGTCTGTGTCCAAATGTGAAAAAATGTGCAAGTTTTCAGATGGATTCAGAAGACATTTTGTACATTGAATATCATAGATCTTCAGAGTATATGTAAACATTTCATATCATAATGAAATTGACCACATTCTATCATCTTCCAAGTCATGACAATTCCCGAATCTTTAAACTTCTTGTACAAAAACTTTGTTCTTTTAAAACACCTGTAGAGCATTCCCAAAGCCTGGGCCAAAGGGTTTGTTATTTTAATTAGTTTTAGCATTACATTGTACTTCTACCTTTTATACAGTGACAGTTTTTGTGTTTTCTGAAATAAAGGTAGCAGTTTCCTTGAAAAAGAATTAAACCTGCTGAAACATTTCTTATATCATGTTGAAGTTTTTTTTCAAGAACTATTTTGTGTTGTCAGGTTCTTTGACTGGATAAAAATCAGTTTTTGTCAAGCCGCTTGCGAAAGCTTGATATAGTTGTCCAAATGGCTGTTTGGTGTATGTGCATGCGTCTGTCCGTGTTTTGCTTGTCTGGGCTGTAACTTATCCATGTATCTAGGGATTCTTGAATAACTTGGCACAAATGTTCACCATCATGAGACAGAGTGTCATGCGCAAGAACCAGGTCCCTAGGTCTAAGGTGAAGGTCACAGAGGTAAAAGGTCAAATTCAAGAATGACTTTGTCCGGAGCATATCTTCTTCATGCATGGAGGGATTTTGATGAAACTTGGTACAAATGTTCACCACCATGAGATGGAGTGTCATGTGCAAGAACCAGGTCCCTAGTTCTAAGGCCAAGGTCACACTTAGAGGCCAAAGGTCAGATACAAGAATAATTCAAGAATGACTTTGTCCGGAGCATTTCTTCTTCATGCATGGAGGGATTTTGATGTTACTTGGCACAAATGTTCACCACCATGAGACAGAGTGCCATGCGCAAGAACCAGGTCCCTACGTCTAAGGTCAAGGTCACACTTCGAGGTTAAAGGTCAAATTCAAGAATATCTTCTGGAGGATTTCTTCTTCATGCATGGAGGGATTTTGATGTTCACCACCATGAGCTACCCCTGTTCTTAGAATTACTTCCCTTTGTTGTTACTATAAATAGCTTGTATTATAACTTTTTTATTACTGGCCTTGGAGAAAAATTGGGACCACTTTTCTGTGGTACAACATGCATGTTACATCCAATATTTAGGTGTTTTTTGACCTATCTCTAGTTGGTAAGGAGTTAACCCTTTTGTCACCTGGTGGCTCGACATGTTGCACGTGGGCATCTAGTTTAAAATAGCAAACACATTTAGTAAGGAATGTAGTAGGGACTAACATTTTAGTGTGTTGATCACTACTCATAATGACAATTCCCCTTGATAAAAGTAGTTACTGTTACAGAAGATGGATCTGGCCTATGGTTCTCCAACTTAATATCCTAAATAAATCCGTTTTGAGACACTGTTGCCTTGTGTTTACAGCCAGAAGGTTACAAATCTGTCAGTCTTCTTGACTTCAGACAGATTGCAAAAGGTGACTTTGTACCAAGGAGGTCTCGGATACAGTAAACTCTGTATCTAATTACTCCGCATAAAGCGAATTAACAAATTTTCTGGGCCTGATTTTTTTTCCTTCTTTAGATAATATAAAACTGCTACGTGGAACGAATTTAAATAGTCTAAAAGAGTTTGTTATATACAGACAGCTTACTGTATTGCATTTTAAATTGTTTGTATTGATTACATGTATTGTACATAACCCCATTGTTTGCACTTAATGGGGACATACCCGATACTTCAAACAAAGTAGCGTGAAAATTCACAAAGTTTGAATGCATAAGCACTGTTTGATTTGAATTCATAAATATAACAGTTTCTATTGTTTACAGTTTTTTGCTCACCTGGTACAAAGTGCTAGGGTGAGCTATTATGACCTCTTGATGTCTGTTGTATGTTGTTTGTTGTCAACAACTACTTCAAATGACATCTTCTTTTAAACACGTTGACTAAATAAATGGTAATGAAACTCGGCAGGAATATTCCTTGCTAAAAGCTGCTAAAATTCTGATCAATTGAGAACTTTGGTTGCTATGGCAACAAAAAGCAAAAAACTTTAAAATCTTCTTCTCTGAAACTACCGGTACTGATTAGAATTAGTTTCAGTTTGGCACAAATGATCACCTGATGACTCTGTACCAAAAGTGCTAAAATGAAGTAGATTCATAAACAAATTAGGTATGACACTGTTTTCTCTGTATAATCCATATAAAAACTTCAAAAATCTTCTGCTCTGAAACTAGGGATAGGAACTTAATTTTATTTGACAAATATGATCACCTTATCTCTACCAAAGTTGTTAAAATTAATTTTTTCCCTTTAAAAATGAGGCCCCAGTGGGGTTGGGCTGTTTTCCCTATATAATCTATATATAAGAGTGAAAATCTGTTGTTAGAATTTTATTTTAGGGTGTGTATAGTCTGTCTTGCACAGAGTTTTTATACCTCAGTTTGATCTTTATACTCTACACAAGTTAGCAGGTATAATCATTGGTTGCAGATGTTCTCTTTTGACTCCGGTGAGTAATAGTTTATTAGTTTATACTTATTTATTTTAGCTCGATTGTGAAGAAAGCTTGTAGCTTATCGAGTCACTCTCGAGTCCGCTTCCTGGAAACACCAGTACTGGTGTCATATGAGGAGGTACGGTTGTGACCCCAGTAGGGCTCGAACTCGCAACCTCAGGGATGATCGGCGGACACCTTAACCTCTACACCACCGCCCCCCTTATATAGGCCCTATTGTTTACAAAGCTGATTTAGCTGAGGAACTCTTAAGAATATTGCCACAGTCTTCTCAAAAAATGATAGCTTTCAGGGGGCATGGCTTGTTTCCCAACATGGCTATATATAGTAAACTTATGAAAATATTTTTCCTTAGAAACCGCTGGTCAGATTTTGAAATTATTTCATAGGAATAGTCTTTATGTATAAACTTATAAAAGTGCTCAAGACATGTGGATTAATCCTAAACTTTCACTTTAAGTGACTAATTACAATGTGTTACAACTAACCCAGCTTCTTAAAATATGAAAACTCAGTAGGATTTAAGGTGTGCAGGTGCTTCAATGAGTATACTTAACTATGGAGAGGTTTCTTGCATTATGGACCCATTGTTACATATTTTGAGTGCTCAACTGACCAAATTCCAACAGTCTTACATTTCTCACTGTCAGATTTTTTATTACAAAGCGCTCTGTTTGACTAAATCATTGTTTTTGCCTCATTAAATACTGTTGTATATTGCTTCTTACTTATATGAAAATGTAACAAGGAAAATATAGAAAGATTTCTTACATAATGGACCCATTGATGCTTATTTGAGTGTCTAATTGTCCAAGTTCATAAGGTCTTACATTTCTCAAGGCCAGATTTATTGTGAAAATGCACTCTGTTTTAAATAATTAATTTGTTTTGTCATTAAACATTGTTGTATATTGCTTCTTTGCCATATGAAACACTAACAAGGTAAATGTAGAAAGATTTTTTTGCATACTGGCCCCATTGTTACATTTTCTGAGTGTCTCACTAATATACCAGACCAAGTTCAAACAGTCTAACATTTCTCATGGTCAGATATTTGAGTGTCTCACTAATATACGAGACCAAGTTCCAACAGTCTAACACTTCTCATGGTCAGATATTTGAGTGTCTCACTAATATACCAGACCAAGTTCCACCAGTCTAACACTTCGCATGGTCAGATATTTGAGTGTCTCACTAATATACCAGACCAAGTCCAACAGTCTTACACTTCTCATGGTCAGATATTTGATTGTCTCACTACCAAGTTCCAACAGTCTAACACTTCTCATGGTCAGATATTTGAGGGTCTCACTAATATACCAGACCAAGTTCCAACAGTCTAACACTTCTCATGGTCAGATATTTGAGGGTCTCACTAATATACCAGACCAAGTTCCAACAGTCTAACACTTCTCATGGTCAGATATTTGAGTGTCTCACTAATATACCAGACCAAGTTCCAACAGTCTTACACTTCTCATGGTCAGATATTTGAGGGTCTCACTAATATACCAGACTGAGTTCCAACAGTCTTACACTTCTCATGGTCAGATATTTGAGTGTCTCACTTATATACCAGACCAAGTTCCACCAGTCTAACACTTCGCATGGTCACATATTTGAGTGTCTCACTAATATACCAGACCAAGTTCCAACAGTCTTACACTTCTCATGGTCAGATATTTGAGTGTCTCACTTATATACCAGACCAAGTTCCAACATTCTAACACTTCTCATGGTCAGATATTTGAGTGTCTCACTAATATACCAGACCGAGTTCCAACAGTCTTACACTTCTCATGGTCAGATATTTGAGTGTCTCACTTATATACCAGACCGAGTTCCACCAGTCTAACACTTCGCATGGTCACATATTTGAGTGTCTCACTAATATACCAGACCAAGTCCAACAGTGTTACACTTCTCATGGTCAGATATTTGAGTGTCTCACTAATATACCAGACCAATTCCAACAGTTTAACATTTCTCATGGTCAGATATTTGAGTGTCTCACTAATATACTAGACCAATTCCAACGGTAACACTTGTCATGGTCATATATTTGAGTGTCTCACTAATATATCAGACCAAATCCAACAGTCTAACACTTCTCATGGTCAGATATTTGAGTGTCTAACTAAAATATCAGACCAAGTTCCAACAGTCTAACACTTCTCATGGTCAGATATTTGAGTGTCTCACTAATATACCAGACCAATTCCAACAGCCTTACACTTCTCATGGTCAGATATTTGAGTGTCTCACTAATATACCAGACCAATTCCAACAGTTTAACATTTCTCATGGTCAGATATTTGAGTGTCTCACTAATATACTAGACCAATTCCAACAGTAACACTTGTCATGGTCATATATTTGAGTGTCTCACTAATATACCAGACCAATTCCAACAGTCTAACATTTCTCATGGTCATATATTTGAGTGTCTCACTAATATACCAGACCAATTCCAACAGTCTAACACTTCTCATGGTCAGATAATTGAGTGTCTCACTTATATACCAGACCAAGTCCAACAGCCTTACACTTCTCATGGTCAGATATTTGAGTGTCTCACTAATATACCAGACCAAGATCAAACAGCCTTACACTTCTCATGGTCAGATATATGAGTGTCTAACTAATATATCAGACCAAATCCAACACTCTAACACTTCTCATGGTCAGATATTTGAGTGTCTAACTAAAATATCAGACCAATTCCAACAGTCTAACACTTCTCATGGTCAGATATTTGAGTGTCTCACTAATATACCAGACCAAGTTCAAACAGCCTTACACTTCTCATGGTCAGATATTCGAGTGTCTAACTAATATACCAGACCAAGTTCAAACAGCCTTACACTTCTCATGGTCAGATATTTGAGTGTCTAACTAATATATCAGACCAATTCCAACAGCCTTACACTTCTCATGGTGAGATATTGGAGTGTCTCACTAATATACCAGATCAAGTTCCAACAGTCTTCAACTTCGCATGGTCAGATATTTGAGTGTCTCACTAATATACCAGACCGAGTTCCAACAGTCTTACACTTCTCATGGTCAGATATTTGAGTGTCTCACTTATATACCAGACCAAGTTCCAACATTCTAACACTTCTCATGGTCAGATATTTGAGTGTCTCACTAATATACCAGACCAAGTTCCAACAGTCTTACACTTCTCATGGTCAGATATTTGAGGGTCTCACTAATATACCAGACTGAGTTCCAACAGTCTTACACTTCTCATGGTCAGATATTTGAGTGTCTCACTTATATACCAGACCAAGTTCCACCAGTCTAACACTTCGCATGGTCACATATTTGAGTGTCTCACTAATATACCAGACCAAGTTCCAACAGTCTTACACTTCTCATGGTCAGATATTTGAGTGTCTCACTTATATACCAGACCAAGTTCCAACATTCTAACACTTCTCATGGTCAGATATTTGAGTGTCTCACTAATATACCAGACCGAGTTCCAACAGTCTTACACTTCTCATGGTCAGATATTTGAGTGTCTCACTTATATACCAGACCGAGTTCCACCAGTCTAACACTTCGCATGGTCAGATATTTGAGTGTCTCACTAATATACCAGACCAAGTCCAACAGTGTTACACTTCTCATGGTCAGATATTTGAGTGTCTCACTAATATACCAGACCAATTCCAACAGTTTAACATTTCTCATGGTCAGATATTTGAGTGTCTCACTAATATACTAGACCAATTCCAACGGTAACACTTGTCATGGTCATATATTTGAGTGTCTCACTAATATATCAGACCAAATCCAACAGTCTAACACTTCTCATGGTCAGATATTTGAGTGTCTAACTAAAATATCAGACCAAGTTCCAACAGTCTAACACTTCTCATGGTCAGATATTTGAGTGTCTCACTAATATACCAGACCAATTCCAACAGCCTTACACTTCTCATGGTCAGATATTTGAGTGTCTCACTAATATACCAGACCAATTCCAACAGTTTAACATTTCTCATGGTCAGATATTTGAGTGTCTCACTAATATACTAGACCAATTCCAACAGTAACACTTGTCATGGTCATATATTTGAGTGTCTCACTAATATACCAGACCAATTCCAACAGTCTAACATTTCTCATGGTCATATATTTGAGTGTCTCACTAATATACCAGACCAATTCCAACAGTCTAACACTTCTCATGGTCAGATAATTGAGTGTCTCACTTATATACCAGACCAAGTCCAACAGCCTTACACTTCTCATGGTCAGATATTTGAGTGTCTCACTAATATACCAGACCAAGATCAAACAGCCTTACACTTCTCATGGTCAGATATATGAGTGTCTAACTAATATATCAAACCAAATCCAACACTCTAACACTTCTCATGGTCAGATATTTGAGTGTCTAACTAAAATATCAGACCAATTCCAACAGTCTAACACTTCTCATGGTCAGATATTTGAGTGTCTCACTAATATACCAGACCAAGTTCAAACAGCCTTACACTTCTCATGGTCAGATATTCGAGTGTCTAACTAATATACCAGACCAAGTTCAAACAGCCTTACACTTCTCATGGTCAGATATTTGAGTGTCTAACTAATATATCAGACCAATTCCAACAGCCTTACACTTCTCATGGTCAGATATTTGAGTGTCTCACTAATATACCAGATCAAGTTCCAACAGTCTTCAACTTCGCATGGTCAGATATTTGAGTGTCTCACTAATATACCAGACCGAGTTCCAACAGTCTTACACTTCTCATGGTCAGATATTTGAGTGTCTCACTTATATACCAGACCAAGTTCCAACATTCTAACACTTCTCATGGTCAGATATTTGAGTGTCTCACTTATATACCAGACCAAGTTCCAACAGTGTACACTTCTCATGGTCAAATATTTGAGTGTCTCACTAATATACCAGACCAAGTCCAACAGTCTAACACTTCTCATGGTCAGATAATCGAGTGACTCACTTATATACCAGACCAAGTCCAACAGTCTAACACTTCTCATGGTCAGATATTTGAGTGTCTCACTAATATACCAGACCAAGTTCAAACAGCCTTACACTTCTCATGGTCAGATATATGAGTGTTTAACTAATATATCAGATCAAATCCAACAGTCTAACACTTCTCATGGTCAGATATTTGAGTGTCTAACTAAAATATCAGACCAAGTTCCAACAGTCTAACACTTCTCATGGTCAGATATTTGAGTGTCTCACTAATATACCAGACCAAGTTCAAACAGCCTTACACTTCTCATGGTCAGATATTCGAGTGTCTAACTAATATATCAGACCAATTCCAACAGCCTTACACTTCTCATGGTCAGATGTTTGAGTGTCTCACTAATATACCAGACCAATTCCAACAGTTTAACATTTCTCATGGTCAGATATTTGAGTGTCTCACTAATATACTAGACCAATTCCAACAGTAACACTTGTCATGGTCATATATTTGAGTGTCTCACTAATATATCAGACCAAATCCAACAGTCTAACACTTCTCATGGTCAGATATTTGAGTGTCTCACTAATATACCAGACCAAGTTCAAACAGCCTTACACTTCTCATGGTCAGATATTCGAGTGTCTAACTAATATATCAGACCAATTCCAACAGCCTTACACTTCTCATGGTCAGATATTTGAGTGTCTCACTAATATACCAGACCAATTCCAACAGTTTAACATTTCTCATGGTCAGATATTTGAGTGTCTCACTAATATACTAGACCAATTCCAACGGTAACACTTGTCATGGTCATATATTTGAGTGTCTCACTAATATATCAGACCAAATCCAACAGTCTAACACTTCTCATGGTCAGATATTTGAGTGTCTAACTAAAATATCAGACCAAGTTCCAACAGTCTAACACTTCTCATGGTCAGATATTTGAGTGTCTCACTAATATACCAGACCAATTCCAACAGCCTTACACTTCTCATGGTCAGATATTTGAGTGTCTCACTAATATACCAGACCAATTCCAACAGTTTAACATTTCTCATGGTCAGATATTTGAGTGTCTCACTAATATACTAGACCAATTCCAACAGTAACACTTGTCATGGTCATATATTTGAGTGTCTCACTAATATACCAGACCAATTCCAACAGTCTAACATTTCTCATGGTCAGATATTTGAGTGTCTCACTAATATACTAGACCAATTCCAACAGCCTTACACTTCTCATGGTCAGATATTTGAGTGTCTCACTTATATACCAGACCAATTCCAACAGCCTTACACTTCTCATGGTCAGATATTTGAGTGTCTCACTAATATACCAGACAAATTGCAACAGCCTTACACTTCTCAGGGTCAGATATTTGAGTGTCTCACTAATATACCAGTTCATCCAAAAATCTAAAACTTCTCATGGTCAGATATTTGAGTGTCTCACTAATATACCAGACCAATTCCAACAGCCTTACACTTCTCATGGTCAGATATTTGAGTGTCTCACTAATATACCAGACAAATTGCAACAGCCTTACACTTCTCATGGTCAGATATTTGAGTGTCTCACTAATATACCAGACCATCCAAAAATCTAAAACTTCTCGTGGTCAGATATTTGAGTGTCTCACTAATATACCAGACCAATTTCAACAGTCTAACACTGCTCATGGTCAGATATTTGAGTGTCTCACTAATATACCAGACAAATTGCAACAGCCTTACACTTCTCATGGTCAGATATTTGAGTGTCTCACTAATATACCAGACCATCCAAAAATCTAAAACTTCTCGTGGTCAGATATTTGAGTGTCTCACTAATATACCAGACCAATTTCAACAGTCTAACACTTCCCATGGTCAGATGTTTGAGTGTCTAACTAATATACCAGACCATTTCCAACAGTCTAACACTTCGCATGGCCAGATATTTGAGTGTCTCACTAATGTACCAGACCAAGTTTCAACAGTCTTACACTTCTCATGGCCAGATATTTGAGTGTCTCGCTAATATATCAGACCAAGTTCCAACAGTCTATAATTGTCTAATGTTCTCTATACCATTTCTGATCATATACATATATAATTCCACTAGCCAATTTTATCTTTAGTTTATTACTATTATATCATTACTAGATGGGTGTTCAGTAGAACACTTGTGTCGCCCTCTTATGCTTTGTCAGAATAACCAACAATTTTGTGACAAAAACTAAGTGTAAAAAGGGGCATAACTCTGTCAAATATGACCTTGACCAACAAACTTTGGCGGCATCATGACCCTTATGTCATAAGCAATACAATTTGAAAGTTTGATAAAGAAATCTTAAGAAATGGCAAAGTTATAGCCAACGTTAAGTTTTCGTGACAAAATCTAAGTACAAAAAGGGGCATAACTCTGTCAAATATGACCTTGACCTACAAAATTTAGTGGCATCATGACCCTATTGTCATAAGCAATACAATTGTAAAGTTTGATAAAGAAATCTTAAGAAATGGCAAAGTTATAGCCAACGTTAAGTTTGTGTGACGGACGGACCGACGGACGGACGGACAGACGGACAAAGCGATCCCTATGTATCGCCTTTTCTCCGAAAGGGCGACACAATAAAAATACACTACCGGTACATGGATAGTTATTTAAAAAGTGTCATTTTCCATTCATTTTATTTCATACCTGATTTTAATGATATTTCTTGCACAATTTTAGGAGCTAGAAATTACCCACTCAAACGATAAAGGAGATTGAGCCGAAAAGGGACCAACTGTGTTACATCAGTGCTGCACCCTTGTGATGGTAAACTTGGATAATTGCAGTGACAATTGTAGTCTATGGCAACTGTTACTGGGTAAAGAATGTGTTTATTTTGTCATAAAATGATCGAGAAGTTTAGACAAGATATTCTAATATTCTTAAGTAATTCTTCCACTTTTAAAAAAGTAACCAACTTAGTGTAAAATGCAAGAAAACTAAGAGTAGTAAGTAATGGCATCTAATTAATAACATTGTTATGAATAAAAACTAAATAATTTGATGTAAATGAAACTCTAAAAACCTTTCAGGTGAGATGCAGGCACTCTAGAAAGTGAAGGATATAGCTCAGAGGGTTACCAGATCATCACAGAGCTTGATCAAAGAGAAGTTGAATGAACACAAAGTGCTGCTATAGGTTATGTTGACTTGAAAAAAATTAAAGAATTTCAATACCTTATTGAAGTTTATTTGTTTAAAACGTTTGTAGGTTATCTAAATTTTAAAATGATTTATTAAAGTGATATTACCCTTCAAAATGGTCACATTTGTTTATAGTTAAAAATGATGCTAATACACAGTGGATGCTTTAAAAACATTTCTAACATGACTACGGTATATTTCTATAGACAATTCGTATTAAATTATATTAAAGCACTCGGAAAAGTAGGCGAAGTTTCGGACATGGAAGTAGCTCCTTCCGACTTTTCTAATTTACTCCCGCGCAAAAATAAAATATGGAAATAGAAATAATATCGGTATAAATACACCAGTCACATGAAAAAGATTTGTTTAGAACCTAAATATTATTTTTGATTGCGTCAAGTAAGCCTTAGAATACCTTCACCTTGTTTTCCTTATAAAAGGCCCAAAAATTCAGGGTTAACAGTCATACAATGTTTTATAGACCCAAAGGAGGTTAACAATAAATAACCATAACATAAAATGTTACTTTTTTATTATTTCTTATCAAACGCTCGTTTAGATATACAGCTCAGGTTTTGCTCAAAGATCTATAACAATTCACATTCTATGAATCCTTAAAACAACTTTAAATGATGAAATTTATGCTTACCTTTTTAATTTTCACTTGAAGTTGTATTCATGTTGTGTTTGTTTTGTAATAGCGAGCAAATTAAACACAAAAACAAAATTCAGGAAGTAATCAATGGACTAGTTATCTTTAATCACTACAATTGATTGTCTAATAATGATTGAGCTAAATTAACACCCTTATATGATAGGGGTAATAAAACAACTTGTTATATGATCTCCTTTTTTCTCTTTTTGGGGGTGGGGTGGGTGCGGGGGTCGTATACTTTCATCATATTTTAAGGCATGTCGTGTTAGTATAATTTGAAAATTTTGAAAATTGAAATAAAATTCTGATGAGATGGGGCCACATTTCTTAGTTACGGCTAAGGATCGATGGACGGACGGACGGACGGTTGTTAAGAAACTCATTATGTCGGTAAATAGCTTTCTGCTAATGTTTTCCATGTTCTTATTATACACCTGACTATATATAAAGTTTCTTGTATCTTGACGGACGGATAAACTGACAGACAGACAGGCAGGCAGGCAGGCAGGCAGGCAGGCAGGCAGACTGACAGACAGACAGACAGACAGACAGACAGACAGACAGACAGACAGACAGACAGACAGACAGACAGACAGACAGACAGACAGACAGACAGACAACACCAGATTTATAGCCTACCGGCTATGTCATGTTAGTATAATTTGAATATTTGTGAAAATTGAAATAAAATTCTGATGATTTGGGGCCACATTTTTAGATACGGCTACGGACGGACGGACGGACATACAGACAGATAGACAAAAATAAGCTTTGAGCTAATGTTTTCTGTGTTATAATTATATCCCCGACTATAAATAAAATTTCTTGTATCTTGACGTACGAACGGACGGACGGACAGCCAGAAAGAAAGACAGACAGACGGACAGACAACACCAGATTTATATCCTACCGGCTTTGGCGGAAGATAATTAAACCATGCTATAAACTAAAAGTTACGATTCTCACGACTTATAGTTTTCACGACCATTCTGCGAGAACCGTAAGATCTTACAATGCCCCCGCTGCAACGGACTTAATTTCTATATTTTTTCTAAATGCGATTTACACTGAACATCTGTCATTTTCAAAAAAAAATGATTTAAGTGATTGCCGAAAGTTATGCAAATTACATTTGATTATATTCAAGGGTCATAGAGGTTCATTGGAACTCTTTACTTCCAAGAAACGCGTCTATTTTAGATATGTAAAAAGACCTTCTACTTTTCTTTGTGACTGAATACAATTTAAAGACAATTGAAATCTCCTTCAGTCAGCCCGGTTAGCTCAGTCGGTAGAGGACGAGACTTGTAATATCGGGGTGGCGGGTTCGATTCCAGGGACTGACCAACTAAAAATACTAACAGTCTTTCGGATGAGACTAAAACCGAGGTTCCATGCATGGATGCTATACACCTGGCATGTATAAGAACCAGGGGTGTCTCTGGAATTGGAACGCTTTCTGTATCTTGCACTATCCTCCGAAACCTAAAATAACTAACCTCTTCTGGGGGCGTTGGTCATATGGGAAACCGGTACCAACAATAAAGCCCTAATATACGATACGAATCTCCTTCATAAGTGACACCCCCCCCCCCCTCCCCCCACCCCCAACCGCAGGTGGTCAAATATGTTAATCGTTTTATTGCCCCTTATCAGTTTTTATCCTGTCTGATTAGGTCCAGCAATGTGTTATGTTCTGTTCTGTTCTGTTCAATGTATCTGTAGACTTGACATGTAGTACAATACTAGGACCATACATTTAATTGATTTGTACACATAATTGATTTATAACTTATTTCCTGTTGTTTATATAAACAGTTTTAGGTAATTATGACATTTTACTTTTATTGCAGGGTATGAAAAATATTTTTAAATAAATGCAGTGTAACTGTGATTTTAAAATTATGTTTAGAATGTTAATATTACTCTTACAGGAAACCCGTTAGCACTTTGTTTAAACAGGAATCAACGTATATTCTACGTTCCTGATTTAAAATATAAATAGATGTCATAGTTAAATCATAATAAAAGAAATTCATACTACTGAAGAAAAACTGTGATTTTATAGTTAGATTGAGCAATGTTTTATATACTCAAGTAATTACTCTATCAGCAAACCCATTATCTTCTTGTTTTAAAACAAAATGAAATACTTAGAAAAATTTTTTTTCTGTCATATTAGAAAATTATTTTGATATTATAACTGTAAGTGTTAATTTAATTTGATTGGGAAATAACATTTCTTGCATATCGGATCGGCATTTCCGGTGATTTTGCCCATGCCGGTAAAACCGGTCTGGCACCCCTCCTATGCCAGATGACTCTCGTGAATTACTTATGACGTAACGTTATAAACATTGTGACGTCAATTTCCCAAACACAACGTCGGAAAATCGTTTGTTTTTCATGATAATTCATCATTTTGATAAGTTTGCATTTAGAAATCTACTTTAAAGTGCAAGACGGTACGCAAGAAATCGTTTCCATCATGAGACACTTGGCTCTGATGGAAATATCCGTCACCTCGGGTGACTGTTTTACGGGAACTTGGCAGAGCCTCGTTCCCGCCAGAACAGTTACCCTCGGTGACGGATATTTCGATCTGAACCTCGTGCTCATGACAGAAACTATTATTCTTGCATATCGGATCGGCACTTCCGGTGATTTTGCTCATGTCGGAAAATCCGGTCTGGCACCCCGCCTATGCCAGACGACTCTCGCGAATCACTTATGACGTAACGTTATAAACATTGTGACGTCAATCTCCTAACCACAACGTCGGAAAATCGTTTGCTTTTCATGATACTTCATCATTATACCCCCAAAACGAAGTTTAGGGGGGTATATAGGAGTCACCCGGTGGTTGGTCGGTCGGTCGGTTGGCCGGTCGGTCGGTCGGTCGGGCGGTCTGTTGCATTTTCCTTGTCCGGAGCATAACTTGAAAACTACTACTTGGAATTCAATACAACTTCATACAATGGTCAAGCACATTGAGAGGAAGTGCAGTGCGCAAGAACCATAACTCCATCTTGACTCAATACAGAGTTATTGCCCTTTGTTACTTTTCCTTGTCCGGAGCATAACTTGAAAACTACTAGTTGGAATTCAATAAAACTTCATACAATGATCAAGCACACTCAGAGAAAGTGCAGTGTACAAGAACTATAACTCTATCTTGAGTATTTACTGAGTTATTGCCCTTTGTTAGTTTTCCTTGTCCGAAGCATAACTTGAAAACTACTGGTTGGAATTCAATACAACTTCATACAATGGTCAAGCACATTGAGAGGAAGTGCAGTGCGCAAGAACCATAACTCCATCTTGACTCATTACAGAGTTATTGCCCTTTGTTACTTTTCCTTGTCCAGAGCATAATTTGAAAACTACTGGTTGGAATTCAATACAACTTCATATAACGGTCAAGCACAATGAGAGAAAGTGCAGTGCACAGGAACCATAACTCATCTTGACTAATTACAGGGTTATTGCCCTTTGTTACTTTTCCTTGTCTGGAGCATTTGTCTAAAACTACTGGCACAATGAGAGGAAGTGCAGTGCAAAAGAACAATAACTATATCTTGACTCATTTAAGAGTTATTGCCCTTTGTTTTTTTACTTGTCTGGAGCATGATTCGAAAACTATTGGTTGGAATTCAATATAACTTCGTACAATGGTCAAGCACATTGAGAGGAAGTGCAGTGTACAAGAACCATAACTCTACCTTGACAAATTACAGAGTTATTGCTAAGAACAATATCTCTTTTTAGTTTGTTTGCAAGGTATTATGTTACTACGAACTTCTTCAGTTTATAAAGCAGTCTTTTGGAGGTATTAATAACATTTAGTGATAGCTCTAGTTTTGATAAGTTTGCATTTAGAAATCTACTTTAAAGTGAAAGACGGTATGCAAGAAAAAGTTTGCTCAGATTGAAATATCCGTCAAAGAGTATCATCAGAGTATCATTTTCTTTTATGTTGTGATATGTATAGAGATATAAGACAAAAGTACCTGAGTAATATTTCTTGGCCCACTTCAAATAAGTTCGTATCCATTATGGCAAACAAATGCAAGAAATAGCTTTTCAATATTTGAAGGTTTATTAAAGAAGCCATGTTAAAACGTAGTAGCTAATAGCCTGTCAATTATTACTGTTTCTTAGTAATTGTTCATTACAGTGCTTATGTGTTATTGTGTTCTGTTCTGTTCTGTGTTATTGTTACTATCAATTTGTACATTAATTGTGACTTTGCCATATTTCTTATACAATGTAAATGACCAAAGACAAGTAATTTGCTGATTTGCAAATAAAGTTGAATGTTCAAAGTTAATTGATACTGTCTGTGAATTCGCATGGCTGACCTGACCCATGTGGTGCATATCTCACATTTCTGTTCAAGTGTCTTTAAGTTTTACAATATATTTTGCTGATCGTTATCAAAGTATTTTTGTCTAGTCATCGTATTAATTGCATTTTTCAACAATGGCGTTTTGTCTCATATAGCTAAAGAAAATACGACCAAGGTAGAGGCGATCCTATGTTTTGTTTAAACATGTAATACGAGCATTATGAATTACAGCAGTTCAATGCTATCGCGTAATCTCTTCCAAGAAAAATGGATAAAGCATTGTGTAAGTCTATAAATATCTTTTTTTTTTACTTCTTTGCGTTTGAGTCAGTAACTACAAGATTGTATTATTATATACCTACTAATGTTTATCTGAATTTTCTTTAGTATCTGTAGAGTAAAATACAACATCCCGTATCAAATTTTCCGTATCAGATGGATTTAGCCGTATCTTATCTGTCCACCGTGTAAGTTGTACACAAATGCATATTCATATCATATTCCTACGCTAAAAGACAAAGTTATCTACTCTTGTCTATAGGTGGAGGTTATGATGGTGAACAATTATGGTAAATTTAAAAGCCATATCTCTAATACTTTTGAAATAAAGTGGGGTGGTACGAACAACTAAACCAAGGTGTTACACGAACGCCGACGCCGTGACGAGTAGGATAGCTCCCCTTTTTTTCGAAAAAGTCTAGCTAAAATAACCTTTTAAGAAGTATGTATAGAAGGCAGCTATGTCGTCCCATAGTCTTTGTTACAATATAAGTCAAATAAAGCACGTTCAAAGCATGCGCGGTTATAACAAGCTAGCTGCATTGTCGTATCTTAGCATGCATTTTGCGAGTATTTCGATCGGATCATTTAATTTATAGACAAACGTAGTATGAAAGAGCGAAATCACATAAATGTTTACAATAATTGTTTTATTCTTCTTCTGCGACACTTCTTGTATGTAGGTGAAGTGGCACTTGTACCGGATTTACAAGTACATGTTGTATGCCTATATCCCTTTGTTTGATTGGATTCTAGCGCACACAGAAAGAAAGACCAGAATCGGTTAATGATCTACATGTACGTAAACACCGACTAAACGCTACTGAATGCCTTTAAATAATATATATATACATGTATATGTTTTATTTTATTACAGTCTCATCCATATACACACATAATACAATACATATAAAAACATGTCAAATATAAAACAGTATATGGCTATTCCATACAGAATTACAAGAGACTTTTTTAATATCATATAATTAAAACATCTACATACATACAACTGAGCTTTAAAATTCTGTTACTTAGTCTATTTTACATTAAAAATTTAAACATATAAAATTAGCAAAACGTGACCTAGAGCTAACAATACTGAGTTGGCAAGAGACAGTACTTTGACATTAATAAATAGCATCATAATATCACAGGTATTATGTCACATCTTATTGCACTGGTGGTACCAGACCCCTGAGTAATTGCCCAGGCCCACCATAATTCATATTGTAGTGCAGATGACAATAAATGAAATTTTGATTATGATTATAATTGCATATAAGTTGAGTTGTAAATGAAAATGTCTTAAGTTATTTTAAAAGGAAACATCCAGTCCATGTTCTAGACTCCATATCTTAGATTTATAAGGTTGTGCAATTCAACCGAGTATCTAGCTACATGAATTCTGAGCTATCATCTTATTTGATAAAGTGTTGGTGGTTATCAAATCATGCTCGACTTAAGAGTATGTCTAAAAGACATACATGTATATACAAGTCTGTACATATTAACAGGTAAGAGCGAGTAGCAATTGCTAATCTAGCTTAGACTTTACATGTATAATTCTGAAAAGCAAAAAGAGCACTAATGCAACTTAAAAAATGGGTTTAAAAAAACATTTATCATTCTCAATCAGATTGGGAATGATTTAATTAGCAATTACTATGATTATGTTAAATTAGTTCTACAGTCGTCATTTAAAACAATTCAATACATTATTTACAGAGGTAAAACTGTCTTCTCTGTAATATGACAGATTTGTATTTTTTCTCAGTTTTGTCATGGACCTGTGACCACTTCATCTGATTGCACTACGTACTGTGTAAAATGTAACTCCGCCTACACACGCTTTAGTCATTCGTTACCTGTATTTAACCGATATTCGCAACGGACCTTTATAAAATTTGCTTCAAATCAAATCAAATCACTGAAACGGCGCGCTTTATGAGGTTACGGAATTAACAACGCAATCTATGTTAATCATAATATAGGATACAAAAATACTAAGATTTTTTTTAAAGAATTTTGGGATCTTGTCATTCATTAGCTGTCTGAATTTTTATAAAAGTTTGCTGTGATTAGCTGCTTAATGTTTGCAGACTAGCAGATAGTGAAATTGTCGTAAGAACAAGGAACATTGCTTTTCGTTGTATTGGGTATTAGACTAGCGGCCCTTTTCTACAGGCAATTTATGATTTGCAGAACGATACTTGAAGAACGGTAAGTACATATGCTTAGGTTATAATGTTAAATAGTTCGAAAGCATTGTATTCTTTGAAAAGGGCATAGAGCTATAGTTTTCCTTAATTAAAGACTTGCATTTGTCCTCGCCACACGTAAAGGAACGGTTTAATCAATGTTTGTTTTATAAGTAGTGTATGCTATTGCAATTTAGTTTGGTTATATTTAAAAATATACCACTGTTACCAGTTGAATCGAATATGCTTCTGATATAGTTAAGCAATTTAAAGCTGCGTGTACTATTTAACATAATTTTATGTACTTATTAGAATCGCTTGTTACTAAATTATCCCAATACTTGGTAATTTTTGTACGAATAAACATTTAACGGGTATCGGCCTAGTTCGCCATACAACATGTAAGCAGGTGTGCTCTTGTGCGAATTTGTGATTTTACGTAGAAATCCAATACCAATATAGTTAACTTGAAACTTGCGTCTAATGATGTTTACGTTTGCTTGTATTTTGAAAACACCAAAACAGGTATTGTAAGTAAGTAAAGTAAGTAAATTATTTATTAATGTGACATGTGTTATACAGTACATACTTATTACTATAAATAACAAGACAAATTTTGATGCAAAGCATCAAAGGCGCTGCGCATGTTTTTGAAACATGATTTAAAGGAATCAGAGTCATTTTAGAATATCAGTAAACAACCTATCAACGGGAAAAAACAAATACATTATGTTATATGTAAATGTTATCATAATAAGTAAAAAACCACATTTACTACAGTTTAACCAAAAAATGAACGAATCATAAAACAACCTTCCGCATAATGGTACGATGACGCCCATTAAACAAGGCTACAGCTCGTGGTCAGTAGACGCTTTTCGACGCAGACGAAACCCACGTGATTAATTTTGTCTTTACTATTGGTCAGTTGTTAGCGATGCTTTACATAACTTTCATTGAGACCCCATGTATCGCATAGTTAGGTGAACGGTCTTATTTATAATGCCTACATTTTACTTTAGTATGTAGTAATTAAAATGGGTTTTCATTAATTATTCACGTTGACAACATATGTATTTAAACTTCAAAATGTTTAGAGATAGCAAAACAACTAATGAGACGTTTTTTCTGAACTTTGATGAATCTGGCCGTAGGGTCCGTAAACAAAGCAATAAAAAAACCGTAACCTTCAAGTTTGTGGAAAAGTTATTAAATATCCTATGAATATGTCAAACGTTTTGAATTAACGGTCGAAGACGTATGCATCTGGTATAGTATTGTTTGTAATCAGTTAATACTATTTATTTATTCATTATAGGGAGTTTGTTCAAACATAATACATAGTTTTTAATTACAATAATAATGTTGGCTGCTCCCTATTCGATTATGCAACCCCATGGTACAAAATTAAAACCTATTCAATACTGACGCTGTGCTTCCGCACAGCGCCAGGAAGCACAGCGCCAATCAATATACACAACATCCGGCCCAAGGGGTGACGTAACTACTTTTAGACTGTACAGGAACGTAGAATATTCTACGTTCCTGGACTGTAGATTGATTTCACAGTGTGTTCTTTTGTAACAAGCGGTCTTTTGATTTGAGATCGCGAACCAGTCTAAATTTTACGGAAATAGCCGATTTTAAACGAATGACTACTAACAGGTATTTGAATATACTTTACGAAACTACCAAGTTTATGATGTGTCCACTTCTTATTTAAAG
>JAFMSR010000015.1:29374558-29394192 GCA_022818135.1 Saxidomus purpurata
CATTTGTCTGTCTGGCCGTCTGCGCTTATTAGTAAAGTAAAACTGGAGTATAATAAAACGAATATGTGCATATATTGAGGATTCCATTACCTTCAAACTCTAAGTGTGACTTTGACATTTGAGACGTTGGTGTCACACTTTGGTTAAGTTTTTCGTACTACCCCACTTTATTTTAAAACTATTAGAGGTATGGCTTTGAAACTTACAATACTTGTTAACTATCATAAATTCCATCTACAGACAAGAGTACATATCTCTGTCAAGGTTTTTGACAGAATTATGGCCCTTTTTTACTTGTAAAGTGTATTGAGCTTGGTTAAGTGTTTCGTATCACCTCACTTTATTTCAAAACCATTCGAGGTATTGCTTTGAAACTACGCATACTTGTTAACCATCATAACCTCAATCAACAGACAAGAGTACATAACTCTGTCAAGGTTTTTTACGGAATTATGGCCCTTTTGTACTTAAAAAATACATTGAATATGGGTAAAATCCACTTATTGCCTTAACCCTTTGAAATATTGCTTTAAAACCTTGAATGCTTGTTAACATCATTACCCCCATCAGTAGGCAAGAGAAGGTAACTCTGTCAGGGATTTTTTTTAAAATTAAGGCCCTTTACCAGTCCACTTTTTGACTAAACTGTTTGAGATATTAATTTGAAAGTTGAAATACTTGTTTACCATTATGATCCCCAAACATGAGCAGGAGAAGGTAATTCTGTCAGAGATTTTATTTGAATTATGGCCCTCTTTGACTTAGAAACTCAGTTAAAATTTTCAGTCTTGTCCACTTGTTGACTTAACTATTTGAGATATTACTTTGAAAGTTGGAGTACATATGTACCATCATGAGACCTATCTGTAAGCAAGAGAAGATAACTCTGTGAAAATGTTTCTTTATTTGTACTTGGAAATTCCTAGTTAAAGTCTTGTGTGCCCTTAACAATTACTGTCCAAGTTTTGTTTTATTGGCAAGCACTAAAAAAGTCGAGCGCGCTGTCCTAAGGACAGCTCTTGTTTACTTAGAAAATACATTGAATATGAGTAAAATCCCTTGAGATATTGCTTTGAAACTTTGAATGCTTGTTTACATCATTACCCCCATCTGTAGGCAAGAGAAGGTAACTCTGTCAGGGATTTTGTTAAAAAAAAATAAGGCCCTTTATTGACTTAGAATCTAGGGTAAGTTTTTCGTACCAGTCCACTTTTTGACTTAACTGTTTGAGATATTAATTTGAACGTTGGAATACTTGTTTACCATCATGATCCCTAAACATGGGCCTAAAAACCTAAAAGTTTCGGCTATGCATTCTCAGCCATTATCGATTTAATTTCGACAAGCGGTTTAGAATATACTACAGTACCATAAACCATTAAATATTCTATGTAGAGTTGTTGTTGTACAATTCATGGGTGGATGCGATTTATTAAAGATAGCCTCTATATTGATTTATTGAGGTAAAATGAGGCATTTTTCGCCATAGGTTCTTCTTTAACATTGTTTTTATTTATCGTTTTACGTTCATTGAACGCATAATCTATGTTTTTAGAGTATAATCTGCTAGATGTAGGGAGTGCCCCTTTAATACTGAAAACAAATAATAATACTTTAAATACTTCAATGCTTTAAACTTATAAACAAATCTAGCGCTAATAGATTAGTTTATTGGAAAACTTTTGTTACTGATTTAACAACGTGTTTATGAGTAAGTTTTATTTTCGTTGATACAACACTATTGTATTATCAAGATACAGTAACCTTAGTATCAAAATATAGTAATGTTTTTTTTTCAACCTAAAAATTACAACCAAACAGCCACTGTAACAAACATTATTAAGTCTGGTGATAGTAGCCAATGGGTGCCAGCTGAGCTTTATAGAGCCATCTTGACCCTCTTGCCTATATGCAAAGGATGAAAACAATCTGAGCTGGTAGCTTATTATTATGTTGAACTGGTACCAAGTACTGGTTAAGTGCACGGTGGATAATAGCCTCGCCAAATTCTCAAGTAAATGGTCCGGATGTAACCATGACCTTCTTGTAGATAAAACAGCAGCATTGACAAACCAAAATTGTATTGTCACATTCAATGCTTTTTTCAGTTCACCCTCAAGATTGGTGTGAAGATGGAAGTTGCACTACTGATTTCCAGATTGATGGAGGTTCATTTTGTGAAAAGTTTGATGGTGTTTTGTCATCGAGAACAGCATTTCTCACCAAATGGAAGAAGTTGTGTGAGTGTATTTAAAGTTTCTTTCTTAAGTAATAAGCGAAACAAAACAGGCATACATGTTGTATGTATATGCAGATTGAGTCTAAACTTGAAAAATTGTATTATCATACCCCACCTGCATTTCCCTCTATACAATACAATAGGGTTATTAGTACATGTATAGTAACGTGATCTAGCATGCCGAATTTGCTCGAGTTGTGCGTCAGATCATACGAGTGCGTAGCACGAGTATGATCCGAGCTCGATGAGAGCCAATCCGGCTTATGGATCACTTTACTATGCATCTAATGACCCTTTTATTATATACATTTTGACACTTGTTTGCGTGAATAGACTAAATTAAAATGACATTTTAAGCTTTAAATTGAAGAAACTCTTTTTAGTGCGAAATATACATAGTGTGCGACGTCATTTTATTGACGTCATCGTATAAACAAGTTGTAAAGACTCAGTCAAAACCGACATTATTTACGTCATGTGTATTTCAGGGCCAATTGAATGCACTCTTACAAATAATGCCGCACTGTCCGTATTGCACGTACATACAATACAGATTTTTTTTCTGTCAGGTCGTATGTGATGGTTGAATAATGGCTGTATTTTAACAGAATATTTTTAGGTATATGATAAATATTAAAACTGAGAGAGCAACTGTTTTTACCGTCATCCTGAACTATATATATAGTGCCTTCAGCTATGTCATACCATTGTAGAATTTATGTTTCTATAGATGGAAACTGTTACTGTGGGATATCCCTAGAATATGGTCTGACTTGCGAGATACTTCTTATTTAAAACGAGATTTTCTCCTTTCTTTCATAAAGAAACTCAACACTCATCAGTATTTATAATGAGATTGATATTGCATTCCTTGATGGTAACAATGCATATTTTCAAACTTTGGTTAATGCAACTGAGTGTATTAATAAGCAATTGGATTTAGGCTTGAATGTACTTTTATCATACAGATTATAAATCTCAACAGTCGTACCCTAAATTTAAACGACTGTTTTAACAAGTTATTTAAAAATGATACATCCAATTTGATAAAAGATCCGTTTCCTATATACCAGTCAACCAGCTGCTGCTGTTACTAGTAGATATATGTTCACAGTTTGAACTAAACCAAGGCATTTTTTTTATTTCTTGTAATTAAGAAATAATAAATGTGTCCCTGTATTTTATCGTTTAATAAATACAGTCAGGAATTCGGAGGCGTACATGAAATTAAATCACGAGTGCATAGCACGAGTGATTTAATTTTGCATCCGAATGATTGGCTGTATTTTATTAAACGATAAAATACAGAGATGCATTTATTATTTCGATTCTAACACAAACTAGTCTTTAAAAAATACCACGAACTATGTTCGACGCGTAGCAACATTCCATAGTAACTTACAAGCACGGAATGCGATTGGACGCGTGCGATATTTACCCCACGTTTTGCCCGTGGGAAACATGATCTGTATTTTATGGTAAAATAATGTATAGCTTCTTGCCCTCTATATCTATATTTGAAATGTTGCAGATCGTGTTAGAATTGCTGTTAAACAATTGCGGTTTGTCAGATTTTACCTGTGTCAGGTTACCCAGGTTTTTCTTTTCTGATATCAGGCAATGAACAGAAGAATGGTAAACAGAACGGGAAGATGACTCCCAGCAGTGTAGTGGATCTAGGAATAAAGGACAAAGTCCTTGGTATGTACAGTGTAACATCAGACTTGTATGTTGTCTTCATCTTCCTTAAAAAAATCTTCTAATTCAAACCTAAATTCACAGGAAATTATTTCCAGTGTTCATTGACCAAAGTCGACTGTTCTGTTTTGAGCTTACCTGAGCACAAAGTGCTCAAGAAGAGTAATTAGCTCACCTGGCTACGCCAGGGTGAGCTTTTCTGATCGATGATTGTCCGTCGTCCGTCAACATTTTGATTCAAATGACATCTTCTCTGAAACCTCTAGGCCAATGTTGATAAAACTATGCAGGAATGTTTCTTGCATGAATCTCTACCAAAATTGTTCAAAGAATTCTTTTCTATGCAGAACTCTGGTTGCTATGGCAACAAATAGGAAAAACTTCTCCTCTCAAACCACAAGGCCTAGAGCTTAGATATTTGGCATGTAGCATTGTCTAGTGGACCTCTACCTAGATTGTTCAAATTATGACCCCCGGGTTTAAATTGACCCCGCGCGGGTGGGCCCTTAGTTTTTGCATAGACATATATAGGAAAAACTTTAAAAATCTTCTTCTCTGAAACCACACGGCCTAGAGCTAAGATATTTGGCATGTAGCATTGTCTAGTGGACCTCAAATTTGGAATAATATATACGATAAAAGTACGGTATAAAAGTCGCCTTTACTCTGCGGTCGATACCACTGCTCCAAAACTTAATAAACTGTAATAACTCTGGCTAAAATCATTAACACCTGGGGTTGGCTGCTCCTGTATTTTCTGTCAGCGATCTTTGAGCTGACACGCTTTGGCATTTTTATTACATATTTATTCATTTAGCATGATCATCTTGTTTGATTTACTTTTCAAGTCAGTATTGGACTTTGGCAGCCAAGTTTCGTTTCGATTATATTTTCGTTTTGTTGAGTTGCCTAAGACTTTGTGTTTTTACCGTTATGTTTGTTTGATTGTGTATATTTCCCTGGTTTGCTAACCCTGCTTCATTTTCTTATTTTGCAGTCGTCCAATTAGGCTTTTTTGTTTTCATATGTGCTTTTAGATTTAAATACCTCAATCTGCTTAGCCTCAGTGAACCTGCTGTGGAGAGGTTGGTGCTAATCAGCTCACCTTGAATCTTTTAGTACACGTTTAGGCCTAGGTCAAGATTAGCTCCAACAGCCCAGTGTTTACACTATATACGTGTAAAATACAAAAATATAAAAGACAAAAACACAGTCCATGAGTTAATAAGATCATTATCTGCCAACAGGTTTCGCTTTTTCTGCTTATCTAATGGTACAACGTCCACTTCGTAAAGGGGAAATCGCGGGTTCAAACCACGTCATACCAAAGGCAGTGGCAGTAGAATACTCAAACCAGAGAATGAAATAAGTATATTCCCAAATTATTAGTTACAGACATTTAGCTCCACAAGAACGTAATAGTTTATATTGTAAAGTTTGGCGAAATTACATATAAATAGAAAACAACTATATGTCCATGCTAGGTGTGTACATTTACATATATTGTTCGCAAAACTAAATACGCATATCATTCTTTGGTTTGTGTAAAGTATTGTCATTGTCTACATAAAACATCAACACATCTGTTTCAATTATAACAAAAAACATGTTGCTTTATTTTGCTTTGTGATTTAAGTAACTTTATATGTAAGATATGTTGAATGCTGAGTTTTTTGTAATGCAATGTAACAGTTGATGTTTATTTGCTTTCAGTGGTATAAAAAGAATTTGCCAGTAATAATTAAACATTACATAAAAATAATGTTTGGTACATAAAGATAAAAAGATACCACTGATGTTTTCCAGGGGTTATGGCCCTCTGATATATATATGTCCGTGGAATTACGCCTTTGATATATAGGTCCTAGTAGCCATTTTTGAGTACAATGCTATAGTTAGCCAGTCACTATTAGTCTACTTTCATTGTTTACATAAAAAAAAAATTATCTACTTTCTCTTTTTATCCATTTAGTATAGATTTAAACATTGCTCCACTTTAAAACATGAAGCGAATGATTCATTCAGGGTTTTTCATTATGTAACGGCCGTGAAATGGTTTGCAAGCTACTTGCAGGTGTGGGTGCACTGTTTTTACATAAACTATACATAAACAAAGAGAAAATACTTTTTACCAAATTTATTTAATGAACTACAACATGTCCAATATATATATTGATATTAATCTTTATATATCTACAATCTAACACATATACACCAGTAAAGATAAGTTGCTAGTAAACAAAACAAAACCATTAATCCCTTTAGGCAGAACAATACAAATCGATCATCATAAAGCTATCACTATACATCGAACAAAATATAGCAGATTATTTATATATTGGGGATATTTGTTTGTTTTTAGTACTAGACCCCTAATGAGCACCAATTCAAATCATTAAAGGCTTAATATTTTCTTAATCTGTATCCTTTCCAGGATTAAAAAAACAAATTTTAAATAAAATTTACCGTGAAAAAACTAAGTTACAGGAATTTGAATAACCCTACCCCAATTTTTGAATTATAAAATGACATCACACGAGAGATAAGAAAATACATGTATTTCATTTATTATTCAATAATTTGGTACAGCTTTGGTATCAGAGTAACAAGAACTATATTTTCTTTCAGAAATTATACACCATTAAATATATTATCAACATGTTTTATAAAACTTTTATGAAATAATTAGATAGTACTACAATTTTCATGTACTTTTTTGACCATATTCAATTTTGAACATCAAAGTTTTTTTTTCAAATCAACGTTTTCTAGAAATTGTGCATGACTTGTTGTATATTTGTAAATATCAATAACATTTTGGGAACAGCATGCCAAAAATTCACAATAAAGACGTGTCTGCAAGTAATAAAATCTCCAAATAAGCTAGCACTTATGTAAAAAAAACATTAAATATCTTTTTAGTCTAAAAACAATATAAACATATGCAGAAAAGTGCAAAATAATGAAAACAAAGGAGAACAAGAAGACGCGACAATGCCGCCAAAGCAGGTTTACACGGCGCCTGTAGAAATTGTAGAATTAAAAGAATTCACCTTGACTCCCCCCTCTGCAGAGATTTTTTTTTTGCTTGAACAATTCAAAAATTGAAAAAAATATTTTTTTTCTTAAATTTTAAAGTAACAATGACCTTGACCTTGACCCTAATGACCTTGACCCCCAAAAAGTTTTTTGCTTAAAACAATCTGAAAATTTAAAAAAAGATCTATTTTTAGTAACAGTGACCTTGACCTTGAACCTAGTGACCTTGACCCCCAAAAAGTTTTTTGCTTAAAACAATCTGAAAATTTAAAAAAAGATCTATTTTTAGTAACAGTGACCTTGACCTTTACCAAAGTGACCTTGACCCCAATTTTTTTTATTTGTGCTTAGAACAATCTGAAAGCAAACTAAAAATCTATTTTTAGTATTAGTGACCTTGACCTTGACCCAAGTGACCTTGACCTAGTGACCAAAAGCTTCCTCTCCACGCAAGCTCCATACACACCAAGCTTCATTACAATTGGTCGATCCTAACTCAAGTTATTGAGCGGAATCAATTATTCTATTTTTAGAAACAGTGCCCTTGACCTTGATCCTAGTGACCATAAATGCAACCCCAAGCTTTCTCTTCACACAAGCTACCAACACGACGAGTTTCATTGCAATAAGCCACTCCTAACTTGAGTTATTGAGTGGAAACCACTCTTCTATTTTTAGTAACATTAACCTTGACCTTGATCTTAGTGACCCCAAATGCAATTCCAAGCTTTGTCTCTATGCAAGCTACATACAGACCAAGTTTCATTGTAATTGGTCACTCCTATCTTGAATTATTGAGCGGAAACCGTTTTTCTATTTTTAGTGACAGTGGCCTTGACTTTGACCCTAGTGACCCAAAATTCAATCCCAAGCTGCGTCGCCACACACGCTGCCTATACACCAAGTTTCATTGCAATCGGTCACTCCTAACTTAAGTTACTGAGCGGAAACCGTTTTTCTATTTTTCGTAACAGCGACCTTGACCTTGACCCTAGTGACCCAAAATGCAATCCCAAGCTGCGTCTCCATGCAAGGTACCAACATATCAAGTTTCATTGCAATTGGTCACTCCTTACTCAAGTTATTGAACTGAAACCAATGTTTGACGCCCGCCCGCCCTCCCGACATACGACATCGCCATTCTAATAAGTAGGTTTTTTTTTCAAAAAACCTGCTTAAAAAGTTTTTTTAAAAATTGGTTATGTTTTGCATAAAATGAAAAGAAAATTTTTTTGTTTTACGTGGATATGGTATAATCTCAACTCAAATTGATACAATTTTACATTTTAACTCGCGCTTCGCGCTCGTGAAAATATTGCAGTTGTATCACTTTTCGGTGAGATAGATATATTCCATATTCACTTAAAACAAACAAATTTTCTTTTTATTTTATGCAAAATATTAAAACAAAAGCAAAGTTATGTATATGCACTACTTAAAAAAGTACTTCCGGCAGAGCTATATCACCCACACTGTGACGCTGATATGAAATCTATATCATCACTCTATATTTAACTGATTTAACACAGTATTTCATTAGTAAGTATAAAATAGATACGGAATATTACAACAGTCGGTTGATCTGCGGCGTCGTATCTTTTGAGTTGGCTGTGTAGTTCCGGATCACACGAGAGGCGAAGCCTCGAGTGTGATCCTGATCTATGCAGCTAACGAGAAAGATACACACGCAGCTCAACCGACTGTTATAATATACCTTTTATTATATATCTTTTACCGAATATCATGTTAAATTTTATATAAACGTTAATTTGTATAAACTAAAATATTATCATAATACAATCATTAATAACAAGAAGTTATCTCTCAGCAGCACAGTCTGTGTCCGACCTGACTTCAGTTTAGCTAACATGCAATTTCTGAAGCCATCGTATGATATCGACCAGAATGATACACTTGTAAAATGTACAAAAATCACGAACTTCGACATGTATTTTGCATCATTTTGTCATGTACTACTGTCTTGATCATGTGCCGAGTTGCAAACAAATTGAACATTCTAAGAATGCATGATAATAGTTTACACTTACCATAAATTTCCGTTATACAAGTAAAATAAAACATTCATAAACATACTACACTCCGTGGGAATCGAACCAGCCGAGTAACAGAAATCCCACCTGACCTTCTACGCTAACCGCTGTTCTTTTTTTCAAATCTCGAGACGAGATTTTATTAAAGAGACATCATGCGCATTTTTTTTTCAAGTAAACAATCAGCTGAAATAGGTGTGTATAAAAAGGGTAGAGGAAATAAAAGCTTTTAACCCAATACACACAAACTCTTCCTACTAACAGGAGTAAAATACTAACTTTCCAAATATTACTTTTCCTATTTTGCCTGGGATAGTCTTTTGAGAAATAAAAACTGCTTCCCTTCCACTGCCGAAATCTCTACCAAAAAACAACAACAATACAAGGGAGATCACTGCGAAGAAAGGAACTATTATTTTATTAGTCCGATTTTTTATTTCTAAACCACCAACTTCAAATAATAATGCGACGTTATCATTAATTTAACACATTTAAATGAACAGCAACCAAAAATTGCTTGTATAAAACTGTCACCATAAAAACACTTTGTGCAGTAAGATGCGCACAATGTCACTTTAAAATATAACATTGTCGTAGATGGTTGTTTCCCCAGTTTTCAATAATAACAGTGTCTAAAATATGTAAACATAACATGACGTCACTATCAATCATAATAATAATTTAAGGTTTCAATAAATGAAGTAATTTGTTAAAAGTGAATAATCAACCAGTACTAGCGATATAATATTATCTTTTGAAAAATAAATATTTTTCGGTCTGCATTAACTGTGTTTCGGTCTTTTTCGGTGTCTCATTCGTTTTTCTTGTGTTTTTTGGTTGGTTGTTTTCGGTCTTTCTATGCACTTGATAATACCGAATTAGAAAGGACAATAAAATACTCTTGCGTTTTAGTCTTTCTTGAATAGGTTGAAAAAATGGGTTAATAATTTGAATACGTAAACAATTAATATACATGTATATAAGCATAATATGTTGTTACCTCGAAATTAATGTTAATTATAAGTGTAGAGTATTTATACTTTCTCGGCCAGTAAATAACGGTCAAGAACTCGAGTACCATATTCATAAGAAAAACAAGGATTAAGTTTGTTTCCTGATACACATTTAATTAATTTGGGGACAAATTTGACAAGCGGCCGGTTGGATCAGTCGGGAGAGCGTTAGCTTTAAGAACTTTGAAAGGAAAGCTACACTGTACATGGGTTCGAATCCTGGTCAAGGTTTAAAGAAAACTAAAACTGATTTTAAAAAAAAACTTGCCATCTCTATATGATAAACAAGATATTTCTGAACAATACAAGATACTGCGTTTCTAAATGTATGGCACTACTTCTGTATAATAATCTTTCAAACTGATTTATTTTCAAAGCAAACAATGTGCACATAAGAGCAGCTTAGACTACATGTGTTATGCTCTTTCCTTTGCTGTTGCAATGTGTTAGGTTGGGACTATGAACCGACAAATGCAGAGTAAGCAAATAGCAATGTAATCAAAACTGTGTAAATAAAAGACAGCCAGAAGAATATAAAATCCGTTATATGAACCACATTCCACCAAGTCAAGCGATTCTGGATGTTTCCCATCTTATTGCAGCCACAACAGTTGGCTAGTTTGACTATGGCAGCATAACATCCGGTAACTGGCTGTTCTGATTCTTTCCGGGCCGATAACCTTAACTGAGCCAAACATGCGACAACAATAAACGTGCTCAGACTTGTCATCAAAGTGAGATAAATAGCCATGAGAGAAACAGTGTTTGAGTTGCTTGGTAGTCGGTCAGATACGATGGTAAGAAAAACGGCCAGAGCGAGGAAGACTGTCACGGAAAAACTTGCTCTTTCTCCGGACTCAGCAGGAAGTAAGAACGTAAAGGTATTTAAAATCGATAATATAAAACACAGGGGTGATAATGTTGATTAAAAAGAAAGTCGACTTTCTTTTTAAGGTCAAAGAAAAAGTGTAAGATGGCCTGTGATAATCTTCGTCTCTATTTGAATTTGTAGATACAAGATCCCAAGCACCGTTTTCTAGGTAATTCACCAAACCGATTGTTCTAGTATAGTTAATAAAATGCACATCATCCTTTATGTAACTCAATAATGTGAATTCCAAATCACATGTCTGTGTGTCAAATGGGAAGTATTTGATATGTACTGAGCATGCCGTCTGCAAAACCTGAAAAGATGTGCGTACATATCTGACGATTTATGTTGTTATCATACTCATATGTCATATTTTTGTGTACGGAGGCGGGAGGCGTCTATTTCACATTCTAATATGACTCACAATTATGCCTCAATATTAAAAGAGAAGAAAAATAGGTTTTATTATGCCATAAACAACGTTTTGACGCGCGGGCCGATTTGACGTCAAAATGACGTTATTTTCTACGCACGCATGACATAAAATAAATATCTGCGGAGAAACTAACTCTTTACATTTATTCATATATATTTTGTAATATCTGATCATGTTAGAATCGAAATAATATCAACTACACATTTTACTGGTCTTGTGATCTTCTGTATATTAGTACATTTCAAAGTCTCTGACTTCACGCATTACATGATATACGTTATATTAGTTTCTTAATAATTTGAGCACGAGGTTCAGATCGAAATATCCGTCACTGAGGGTAACTGTTTTGCAGAGTTCCCGCGAAACATTTACCCGAAGTGACGGATATATCGATCTGAACCAATTATCTCATGGAAGAAACTTGTTCTTGCATACCGTCTTGCACTTTGAAATAGATATTTAAAAACAAACTTATCGAAATAATGCATTTTATTACAAACAAACGTTCTTTAGATGCTATATTTGGGAAAATGACGTCACATTGTTTATAACGTTACGTCATAAGTAATTCACGTAAGTCGTCTTACACGGGGGGAGGGGGGGGGACGTGTACGATTAATAATTTCTGTCATGAGCACGAGGTTCAGATCGAAATATCCGTCACCGAAGGTAACTGTTTTGGCGGGAACGAGGCTCTGTTTGCTTATATGCCATACATATTTTATTATATGCAGTAGATATTTAATTATATGTGGTAGATAGTTTATTATGTGTGGTACAAATAACTTTATATGCTGTACTTTCTTTGTTAAATGTAATACAACTCTTCTTATGTGTGGTGGTACTGTCTTTATATGCAGTGCATTTGAATTTGTGTGCGGTACAAACACCAATATATGCAGTAGATTTGTTATTGTGTGTAGTAGATAAAACGTTATACGTTGTGCTTTTTACATTGTATGATGTGCAAACATAAATATATGTGGTAGTCACTGTGTCCATTATGTGTGGTGCTTTTTTCCTTATATGCAGTGCAAATCACATTATATATCGTACTTTCGTTAATTTACACTGTAGATCTTACATTATATGCTGTACGTGCGATTTCCTTATATGCTGTGCTTCCAGCATTATATGCGGTAGTTATTTCTTTATATGCGGTAGTTTCGTCATTATATGCGGTAGTTTCGTCATTATTTGAGGTAGTTATTTCGTTATATGCGGTAGTTTCGTCTTTATATGCGGTAGTTTCGTCATTATATACGGTAGTTACATCGTTATGATGAGATGGTTAGGATATTTTCGAACGATACCGTACATTGCCGGATTATTACGAATCCGGATGTTTAACACGAATAATGATTGTGCACCAGGTTTTGAATGCAAGAATCAGACAAACGTTATTTCATACCGTTTGAAACTTTAATTAAAGAAGTCAGGAATATGATTTTACACTTGTCAGACTGAAATAACATTTTTCTGAACTTGTTTAATACAAGCTTACATAAAATGACAACTTATGACAGATCCTATATGTATTGGGTAAAAGTAAACTAAGGGCTGTTTCAGGAAAAAATGTCGGAGGGTGGGGGAGGGGGCGGAGGAGGAGCAACTAGCTATTTTAAGTGTGTGTGTGGGAGGGGGTGAGGGGGAACTTTTAATTAAAATTTTCTTGGAGGTGGCCAAAAGATGTATTTAAATTTACGGGTTGTCGTTGTTTGGGAAAAAAACGTTATAAATTCAATGTTTTCTAATTTTCAAAGGGTTGTATTTGTTGGAACCTTTTAATAGAGTAATTGGTTCATTTCAATGAAACACATTTCAATGTCAAATTTAGCTATACATGGAACACATAACTGTGTGTAGTATAAACAAACATGAATAAATTTGTTAATTCAAATGGGGGTAAAATTAGAAATTTGTTTAAACTGTCTCGGTGCACAATGATTACTCGTGTGAAACATCCGGATTCGTAATAATCCGGCAATTTACGGTATCGTTCGGAAATATCCTAACCATCTCATCATAACAGCGTAACTACCGCATATAAAGACGAAACTACCGCATATAAAGACGAAACTACCGCATATAATGACGAATCTACCGCATATAAAGACGAAACTAGAGCATATAAAAACGAAACTACCGCATATAAAGAAATAACTACCGCATATAATGACGAAAATACCGCATATAAAGAAATAACTACCGTAAATAATGACGAAAGTACCGCATAAAATGACGAAACTACCGCATATAAAGACGAAACTACCGCATATAACGAAATAACTACCTCAAATAATGACGAAACTACCGCATATAATGACGAAACTACCGCATATAAAGAAATTACTACCGCATATAATGCTGGAAGCACAGCATATAAGGAAATCGCACGTACAGCATATAATGTGAAATCGACAGTGTATATTAACGAAAGTACGATCTATAATGCGATTTGCAGTGTATATAAGGAAAAAAGCACCACACATAATGGACACAGTGACTACCACATATATTTATGTTTGCACATCATATAATGTAAAAAGCACCACGTATAACGTTTTATCTACTACACACAATAACAAATCTACTGCATATATTGGTGTTTGTACCGCACACAAATTCAAATGCACTGCATATAAAGACAGTACCACCACATATAAGAAGAGTTGTACTACATATAACAAAGAAAGTACAGCATATAAAGTAACTTGTACCACACATAATAAACTATCTACCACATATAATTAAATATCTACTGCATATGATAAAAGATCTACTGCATATAATGAAATATGTACATGTACCGCATATAAGCAAACAAGTCATGATAAGACGGTCATGGCGTTCCATAATAATGCCTAGTCTAATATACATGCAACTCAAATCTAAGGCATAAACCTGCTCATAATGCCGCTTAGTATTTGTTAGTCTAATTTCTTTATGAAGAATAACCCACCACAAAAGGGTTCCAGAGCACGAGACCGTCGCTAAAGACAACTGTTTTCAACTTATTTGAGTCAAGACCTTCGAAAGTGTCATAGGTGTTTCTGGGGATCAAATCGGGTTTCCATATCTCGTCTTGAGGCTACAAACAGTAAAATCGTCATTTATTGTTTACTCGCATTACGTCTTCTGTGTTGACGTCTAATCAATAAATCATTAAATTTCTACTGAATTGTTACGCTAAGTGAAATAAACGATACGATGGTCACTAAAAGTTTTACTATTTATCAAAATCATTATCTATTTTAAAAAAATATATATATTACATGTATATGTATGACAACTGCTCAGTAAAATATATAGATGTACATATATAGATGTAAATTTGTAAGTAGAAGTAAAGAAATTATTCATTATGATACAATCGTTAGTGTTTGAAATTTTTGTTTTACTTTTATAAAATTTAGCAATTTATTTCTACAAATCGACAACAGTCTATAAATCGCCGACAGTTGGTCATGTTTATGTCTTCTTGACGCCAGTTTGTTTGGTCACTCGAAGTTCATTTGTGACATAGAACTAGACGTTGAGCTTCCATTAAAAGGGTAATAATTACCTAACTACTATAACTACAAATACCAATTTGATTGATATTGTCTGACAGATCCAGGCCCTGACAGACGTTTTATTTTCAAAAATGTATTGAGACTAATAATTCCATAGAATAAGATTATCAGATCAAGTTCAAATTAATAATAATTAGAAAGTTGGACAATGAAAACCACCTAGCACAATTTAAGATCACAGAATGAATAGGTATAGATAGCCAGGAGGGAGGTTGGGGCGGACAGGGAGAATAAAATTTAAACGATACAAATTACAAATCAAAATCCAAATGTTCCGCGTACGTCTTTTCTCTGTGTGGGCGGTTTCTTGAATGTGCTAAAAAAACACGCAAACCCTTTGCGGCGTTCACGCTTAACTAAAAGTTAATCGAGCCTTACGATTGGTCGAGATCTGAGATACTGCGCGCTTGCGAGCAAAGGTATGATGCAGAACTGACCACGGTCACGTGTGAAAATAAGCTGGGCAGGGATTTGAATAGCATCATCTGCATCTGACATATAAATGTCAAAACACCATGAAGTAAGTAGGTGGCTATCTTTTCCTACACATGTTTAATGTATAACAGGTTTCAAGTACACTGCTAAACGAATTTATATACAATATAAATTATGATTATAGGTTTTGCACAAAGATTGTGTGCAATTTGTATGCAATAGACTAAGTAATGCTGCCTATGAATTGTCTATAAAAAACTTTCTTCAGTCGTTTTCATCAATTTTTGTTTTAGTGTTAAATCAAATATTTTAAATCGAGACAACCAAGTTCAAGAAACCGATATACTTACAATGTATACATATGAGATGCCGTTGTAGTCAGATGACTCCCATTTCAAATCGGGGTCATACCAAACCACAGATAGGAATCCAGACGTCTTCAAAGTTTCCTTTTGTTCGTCAAACTCCAATACAGCTGTTGTTAAATTGAGAAATAAAGTTTAGTTACTATGTGATGTGCTTTATTAAATAAATGCAAGTATATAGTTTGAAAAGTTTCGTGTAAAACCTTCACTTTCATTTATATATGTTGTGTGTAATACATTCTATATACAAATCTGTGCCAGCAAATCACAGGTTAGCATAGGACAGAGAGTTAACTTATCATGCATAAACCCAGTAAAAATGCTGATTAGACAGGATCAATGTTACATCAAGAGTTGAGTACACCTAGCCGAACACATGCTAGCTTAAACAAGAGGTTCTTGATGGTAGACTGCCCACCTTCAACACACTGGATTGTCTTATTTTGTCAAATATCTTTTGCACAGTCCTGGTAGAGATTACATGCCTTTGAACTAATTTCAAATTATGGCTAATGGTTTCTGAAGAGAAGAATATTAAACATTTCCGGCATAGAAATATAAGAAACGGGTTGCCTTACTTATATTAACGAAAGAATATGTTTTGAACATTCTTGGTAGAAGGCCAAATTCGAATAATTCCTCCGAAATTATTACAAAATCTAACGTAGGCTTTCTGGAGAGAACTTTTAAAGCTAATATATTAATCCATATAGAGAAATAAATCTTCAGTCAGTCATGTTTGAAAAATCGGCATCGGTAGAGGTTAACATCACAGGCATTTCTATGGGACGTTAACATTTCTCTGAAGTATATTTAAATTAGAACACTGTTACCTGTGTTGCGTATTTTCTGAAGTTATATGTATATAGACATAATCTGAAATCAGCCATTTCATTGATGGCTATTACTTTTTCAAATCAACATCTCTTAAATAATACTCTGAAATAAAAGCGGAACTTTTAAAGTTCCCACCAAAACAGACAATATAAATGTGAAGTTTATGGCGGGCGAAGTTTTGATGAAAGGTCCATATTTTGAAAATATTTGGTAGACAGCCACTAGAATATTAGACGATGCTACACATAAAATGTTTTCCTTTTGGGTCAATGCGGGGTGAGACACGATTTTTCAATTTGTTTTGTGTGGAACTGAAATAGTGTTATATAACACAAAAACAAATCAGACAATATAAAGTATTAGAAAGCACTTACACTTTAACGTGAAAGTAATGGCTACGGGGAGGAAAGAGTATGTGTAATCCGGTTTAACCCTCTTATCGTACACGCTGGTATCTAAAAGTTTGTCGAGAAGATTCTTGGTATCCTTTCTGGTCTGGGCCACTGCACTTACTGTAAGTGCCTGAAGTATCAACAGCTTGGCAGTATACATCTGTGATAGAAAGTATATCTGGTGATATTGTATTTCAAACTGATTTTGAAATTAAAGCCATATATAATTTATCTAAAATTGAAAAAAAAGTTTTACCGTCTTTCAATCAATATAGAACATCACAATGCTTTCCACAGGGGGTCTGACGTAATTCATGATATGGTTTTCAATGGGAATTTTAATTTAAATTTTAAGACATGAAGCATATAAAAGAAAAACTCAAAACAGTGGACAAGATTGACATACCTTTAAATTGCGATAAATTAGAAAAGCAAGGTAGAGAACCCACTGATCAAAGGGAGTCCATGAGTGAGAAACTGTTAGGTCTTGAGTTTAGGGGCATGAGAGAAAATCTCATGTTCTACCGTAACTTCTACGGTATAGCTGAACCAGCAACAGGAACCAAGGACGATTGTGAGAAACTGGCCAAAGATATTATCCGTACACATCTGGGTATTCCGGACGACATGTTATTCTATTGTGTCCATAGGGTCGGACCAAAACACGTGCGGAAAAAAAAGTCCGATAGTAGTAAAGTTCCATTATTTTCACGACAGAGCAAGGATACGTTTAGCGTCATTTGAGAAAAGTGATTACCTGATGAAGGCAGGCTATGGAATCGGAGCCCAAATCCCAAAAGATAAACACGATGCCAGAAAACCGTTGTACGGCTCTATCAAGGACGCCAAGAAGTCTGTCAAATTTGTCGGGACAAAACTATTAATTGATGGGAAGGAATATCACCCAGTGGCACCCTCTGAAGAACCGAAATATGGAGGTCATGAAGACCAGACTCTCAAGTTGCATTTGGAACATTAACGGACTTAAACTTAAATTGGTAGACAGTGATTTTACTCAGTATTTACAACCGTATGATATATTTTTCTTGAATGAAACTTGGATTTCTTCAAAAGAAACTTTAAATTTGAATATACATGGTTATATATCAGATCATATATATGAAGCTAAGTTAAAAGAAAATAGTAGAGGATGATATAGTGGTGGAATATCAGTGTACTATAAATCCAAATGGAAAAGATATACAAGAATCAAAATGGTATGATCTGGATAATACTACCAGCACATTTATTTCAATTTAGTTCTGATGTGTATATATGTCATGCTTATATTCCTCCGCATGATTCGCGCATTTTACAAAGAAAAGATTTTGATTTTTATGATCATATAGAAAGGGATGTCTAAAGATATGAGACGATAGGAAACATTTTTAATTTCTGGCGATCTGAACAGTAGAACATCAAATAACCTAGATTATTTAACTTTTGTTACTGTGTAATATGTTCTACTTGCATACATCTGGCTAATTTATAACATGTAGTTATTTGTTAATTCATACATGTAGCCTAATATCTGCAACCGATTTTTCTGTATTTCAAATGACCTTTCAGAAAGCGGGTTTGTTTATTTCCATGTATTTTGTAAGACTGCTATAAGAATTGTACATAATGCCCTTTTATGAGTCAAAGGATTAGGTTCAACTTGACAGGTAAATCAGGTATAACGGTTATCTCAGTACTTGTTATGGAGAATATCACATATAACCTAATTTGGATAATGTGACAGTGACGTAACAGATTTATGTGTACACAAAAGTTTACAAGCATTGCGTAAATAGGTAGAGCATGTACGTATATGCAAAAGGGTCAGTATAGGCTTTAAAATACATGAGCATATGGTAAAACGTGCGTTGGAGCAGTGGGTAAGGCGCTGGTTATATACAAATGAAAAATTTAAGGACTGGTTCGATCCTCATCGAAGCTTTATTTTTTTCTCCATTTAATTATTTCAGTATTACTTCAGGTAAAATCTTATCAATAAATATTATTAACAGTAAATGAAAGTAAATTGAACGGTTGCCGTTTGTTGAATTATAAAGTAAAGGCAAAATTTTATCTTCATTTTATTGTTCAATGCATTCTAAATATAATCAGAAAAAAAACATGAATTAAAATGATTATAGAAGTAAACATATCATTGAAACCAAAAAAAAAAGAAATAAATTAAAACTATCTTACTGAAAAATGGACATGTCCTATATGAACTCCAGTTCCACGCAACCAAAATAATCAGAAACCGGAGTCTTTACCTACTGCACTAGAGCGACATCGACTTATGTAATGTACAATACAAGTCAAATGTTTGAACGCCACCAGATGGAGTGGGGGTTGCGATAAGTAGTAATGTTGGATTTAATGTATGGTGATTAACCAAACCTAATCTTTTTGCACTCTAATTGTGTATATGGCTGACCATTTGCGTGCCAAGCGGGGATGCGCTATCGAGGCATTGAGTCTCAGAGCGTATAACTTCGTTATTCACCAAAATTTAGACTGGTTCGCGATCTTAAATCAAAAGACCGCTTGTTACAAAAGAACACACTGTGAAATCAATCTACAGTCTAAAAGTAGTTACGTCACCCCTTGGGCTGGATGTTGTGTATATTGATTATTTATAGTAATAAGTATGTACTGTATAACACATGTCACTTTAATAAATAATTTA
>JAFMSR010000015.1:29394692-29424692 GCA_022818135.1 Saxidomus purpurata
TGCTCCTACGCACGTTTTACCATATGCTCATGTATGTTAAAGCCTATAACCCTTTTGCATATACGTACATGCTCTACCTATTTACGCAATGCTTGTAAACTTTTGTGTACACATAAATCTGTTACGTCACTGTCACATTATCCAAATTAGGTTATATGTGATATTCTCCATAACAAGTACTGAGATAACCGTTGTACATGATTTACCTGTCAAGTTGAACATAATCCTTTGACTCATAAAAGGGCATTATGTACAATTCTTATAGCAGTCTTACAAAATACATGGAAATAAACAAACCCGCTTTCTGAAAGGTCATTTGAAATACAGAAAAATCGGTTGCAGATATTAGGATACATGTATGAATTAACAAACAACTACATGTTATAAATTAGCCATATGTATGCAAGTAGAACATACTACACAGTAACATAAGTTAAATAATCTAGGTTATTTGATGTTCTACTGTTCAGATCGCCATAAATTAAAAATGTTTCCTATCGTCTCATATCTTTAGACAACCCTTTCTATATGATCATAAAAATCAAAATCTTTTCTTTGTAAAATGCGCGAATCATGCGGAGGAATATAAGCATGAAATATATACACATCAGAACTAAATTGAAATAAATGTGCTGGTAGTATTATCCAGATCATACCATTTTGATTCTTATATACACAAATGTATTACACTTGTATATCTTTTCCATTTGGATTTATAGTACACTGATATACCACCACTATATCATCCTCTACTATTTTCTTTTAACTTAGCTTCATATATATGATCTAATATATAACCATGTTTATTCAAATCTAAAGTTTCTTTTGAAGAAATCCAAGTTTCATTCAAGAAAAATATATCATACGGTTGTAAATACTGAATAAAATCACTGTCTACCAATTTACGTTTAAGTCCGTTAATGTTCAAAATGCAACTCGAGAGTCTGGTCTTCATGACCTCCCTATTTCGGTTCTTCAGAGGGTGCCACTGGGTGATATTCCTTCCCATCAATTAATAGTTTTGTCCCGACAAATTTGATAGACTTCTTGGCGTCCTTGATAGAGCCGTTTTCTGTCATCGTGTTTATCTTTTGGGATTTAGGCTCCGATTCCATAGCCCGCCTTCATCAGGTAATCACTTTTCTCAAATGACGCTAAACGTTTCCTTGCTCTGTCGTGAAAATAATGGAACTTTACTACTATCGGACGTTTTTTTCCGCACCTGTTTGCGTTTTTGGTCCGACCCTATGAACACAATAAAATAACATGTCGTCCGGAATACCCAGATGTGTACGGATAATATCTTTGGCCGGTTTCTCACAATCTTCCTTGGTTCCTGTTGCTGGTTCAGCTACACCGTAGAAGTTACGGTAGAACATGAGATTTTCTCTCATGCCCCTAAACTCAAGACCTAACAGTTTCTCACTCATGCACTCCCTTTGATCAGTGGGTTCTCTACCTTGCTTTTCTAATTTATCGCAAGATGTTTTTCAGTTTTGTAATTTCATCTTTTGCAGATTTGAGCTCATCACGATTTTCGTCCAGTTCTGCTGAAGAGAAAGTACAAGACTTTTCAGTTTCTGCAACGCGTATTTCAAGATTTTTCATATTCGTTTCCAGGTCCTAGACCTTGGCGTTTATGCAATTTAAAGGTTTGTCAATCTTGTCAACTGTTTTGTGTTTTTTATATTATATGCTTCATGTCTTTTAGTAATTCGCTAGCCCATGGAAGGATTTGCGATGGTACCCATCCCAAACGGCGACCCAGGGTGTGGAGTAGTCAAAATATTTAAGTGACGTCTTAAAATATGTCTGTTTCCTGTACTAGTAATACGTGTATGTTGAAAAAAGATGGGTTGGTAGGTTGGTGTTTTGTTTTATGTTGTTTTTTAATGCAAATTATTCTTTACCAGTTCGATATGAAAAAAAATATTGTTAATATTTGAATTTTAAATACTAACGAACGGCCTACAGTACACATTAACGTCGAGTAAGCTTGTCCGCAGTTAGCCGTTCACGGTAGTGTAAAGTATTTATTAGTATTTATCACGTGACTTTAGCGGAGACTAAGGTAGTACATGTGTTTATAATTCGTCAAAACTCATATTTTGATGTGTTGCGAGATACAAATGGAATAAATTGATGCGGAAATGGATATTCTTTAAAGGTATCGTCAACATGTTACAGAAATATTAGTTTTATTAAGACTTTTGACGGTTTAAAGCCGCCGCCGAAATTTTAGGAGGATCGCTCACAACAGAAAGCCGGGTTTCTATGTTGTACGTAGAAGAGAAATATTGCCCATACAAAAAATAACACAATATCTTGACGCGCGTACAATTAGTTGGACTAGGGTGAGGAGGTGGAGAGCTCTGAACATACCCGGGCTGACCAACCATGCCAAATGCAGTTGACTGAGGGAACTGCGGGAAAGCCATACTCTTGACTGCGACTGATAGATAAAGTTTATGTCACTTACAGCTTTTATGTCCTCCGGTTGTGTTATTCCGCTATTTTCACAGTTCACACTTTTAACTTTAATCCCACTATCTACTTTCGACTGTTTTGACTGTCCTACCTCCGGCCTACCACTAAATCCATCACGCCACGTGCTTTCCGTGGGTTCTTCGTGTAATGGCGATGACATTATGCGCATCTTACTGCACATAGTGTGTTTTTTTTGTGACAGTTTTATAAAAGCAATTTTCGGTTGCTGTGCATTTAAATGTGTCCCAACGTAGCTAATCGTAGCGGCCAAAACGTGACTATGACTGGGGTATAAAGAGTAATACTGTGCCGTCTATATTATATTATATTCAGAATTGACATTTAAAAGTTTAAAGCAAAAACATGTAGACAATAGAAGAAAACATAAACTAACCAATTTAACATACTTGCGTTTCCTTATAAAAATTGTTAATAAATCGGTACATAGGTGTCAGAATCTACATGAATAAACAAATAATCTGTTTTTCTTTTTATGTAACGAACAGTCGATAAAACCTTGAGACAAGAATATATTGGTACTTTGTTTGTTATAATGCCCCAGTCATAGTGTCACGTTTTGGCCGCGCCGTTGTGCTCCGTTTCTGACACCCACGATTTGGAAATTTCAGCCGGGTACCACGGTGTCCAACGTTGTCGCCACGTGCTAGACTACGCTGCCGCCTCGTTGTTGTCCTGTTGTGAAACGATTGAGATGGGACAACGAATATTAAAGTCGGGTACTGCCTCGCTGCCGCCGCGCTGTCGCCTCGTTGTCGCCACGTTGTTCCAAGCTGTGCATCGTTATGCCTCGCAGCCGCCACGCTTCAACCATATTCAGCTAAAACTCGTCATGCACTGGTCTCGCAGACTTCTTTGACCATATACTAGTAAGTAATAGAGTTGTCGGCTAATCTGAATAAGTGCATTTAGCAAGTGGTAGCTGCCTCCAGTGGCAAGGTGATAGAGAGTGACTGCAACTTTACGACCAGGCTGCAGCACCTTCTTCAAGCAGCTGTCCTTCTTTTTAAATATTTGGGTCAACCAGCCCCTTGAATAATAGGGGGTCAACTCTTAGGCAGTTCTTGAAGGCGGCCACATCCTCAATCCTTAGCTTTTAAACTGGCCGAAATTCTCACGTCGCCGGAGCCAGTCCCTGCAAAACGTGAGGCGCGGGGCTCGCTCTCCCCTTCCTCTACCTTCTTCCTTCTTGAGCATAACACTATTTTTCAGCTTGTCTTGGTCCAGGGGTTAGGCAGCACTTGCCAGATTTAGATTCATTGTAGAGGTTCAGCACAAATGATTTAAGGTCCTAGATTAAGGGATATATGTGGGGTCTCTGCCAGATATCCTTAACGCGACAGAACATATCATAAAAAGCGTACCACAACATATCAAAACGTAACACAACATAGCCAAAACGTGCCACAACGTCATACAACGTAAACCATCGTAGCATAACGCAGCTCATAACGTTGTACAACGTGTTACAATGTGTCATAGAGTGACACAGCGTGGCACGAGGAACGTGGGAGCAACGAAGCCACAACGTAGCATAGCGCAGCACATCGTTTCAACAAACGCAAAAGAACGTATCAACCGGCGGTACGCGTTATATGCACGTTCAGTTACGTTTTTGCTACGGTTTTGTTACGTTAAACTACGTTGTACTAAGTTCTCGCTCCGTTGTTGCCACGATGTAGTACGTTGTTGGAAAACGTAGGCGTATTTTGAACATGTTCAAAATTAAGATTTCCAATTCACGTTTTGTCACGTTTGATCACGTTTTAGCCTCGTTGTTCTACGTTTGCTCACGTTGTAGCCACGCTTCCCAACGTAGCTTAACGTGTCGGCCAGAACGTGACACTATGACTGGGGCATATGGTCAACTATCCTTTTTCAAGGTATATACGGTACAACCTGTAGAGATACAGATACGGGGAAATCCGGGTACCAGGCCCTAGCTCTTTTACGAATAGACCCCTTGGTTCTTGTAAACATGGCCGGTGTCAAGCACCGATACACGTGAGACTACCTCTGGGTATCTAACCAGTTCATATCTAGATGGGTGGGAAACACTAAAAAGCGTTTCTAAAATTCCCACTGCCCCTGCCTGGATTCGAAACGAGGACCGTTGGATTGGTAGTCAAGAGCTTTAACCACTCGACCACCGCAACACCCGCATGTATTTGTACGATTTGATAAATGCATTAAATAGGCATTAAACATAATAAATCCTTGTACATATAGTTAAATAGACACGTTATCAGGACCGTGTTTCAACGGTAAACTGTTTCTGATTGGCTGATTAAAAAAGTGTAAAACTCTGTGATTGGATAGAGATAATGGTATGCAGTCAAACGATTTAGGTGGAATCTAATATTGATTAAGTAAGATCTTACTAAATGATTTAGTAGGTACCTACTAATTAGTTTGGGGTAACCTTAATGAAAGAATTTACACTTTCTCGGCGGAATTTGATTTGTAGTTAAGCGTTTCAATTGGAATTCCGATTGGACTGATTCAATTCGATTGGAATCAGTCAAATTAGAATTTCAATTGGATTATGCATTTCCAATTGGAATTCCAATTGGATTGATAGTTTTCAAATTGGAAAAAATTAATCCAATTCAATTTTCTGATTTTCCATTTGGAAAATGGTCATCATATGGAACTTTCAATTTTTCCAATTATCGATGTATCGGTACATTTTTCAAATTAAACAAAGAAGGATAAAATCGGTTTAACCGTCATAACTTTTAAACGGATTTATATTACGCTTGTGCATTTATGACAAAAGTTGGCAAATTATTTTATCTAAATGGTGATATAAATTTCAAAAATATTAATTAAGTATTTCACATGCCCATTTTGGTTTAAAATTTATCACCCCGTTTTCCCTATGTAATGCTTATGGGGGTCTTAAATTGCTTCATTTTTTCAGTGATTTGTTGAAACATTTCGTCTTATATAGAGAAAACCATTTAAAGGATCGCTTAATGCATTTGTAACATCGGCAAGTGAACTATATTAGGAATAAAATGGTGCAAAAATTTTATTACATAGTTTCCGATTTCACCTACCCATTGAATGATTTATAAACTGTTAACATGTAAAGTCTGACGGATCGGGTGTCCCCGTGGTTTTCATGGAAATTATCGACTTGCATACGGTAATCATAATAAAGCTAGGCTGTTAAATATTGATTAACTTAGGGACCGTCAATATAGATTTTTAAAATGTTTGTTTCAATTTAATAAAATAAATATGGTAGAAGTGCCACCTTTTTTCTGCTTGTTGTGTATTTAGGTGTGTTTTTTTCAATTGTCACAGTTAAATGTATATATTAAACTGGCTTCTTTAGAGGTGTATTTGCATTTTGACAAGGTCCAAAGATGGGACATGTCACCTGTACGTGTTTTTATAAGTTATGGCTTCTATCAATAGTACCCTCCACTTGTCAAAAAAGTGTGAATATTGTTGTTAATTGCAAAAAGTGTGAGACAATCGTCCCATACCTTTTCTGGTTATTAAAGTAGTGAGAGAGAGATTTTTTTACTTATGTCTTATGTGAAAAATATTTTCATGTTTAGCTTTAATTTTGAGATAAATTCAGTGTAAAATTATCTTTAAATACAGCGACTGTCGAAAATATTTTTTTAATATCATGAATTATGAAATGAACACAATTGGAGAAAGAGAGAGAGAGAGAAAGAGAGATATTTGTATTTATGTCTTTGAAAAATATTTTCATGTTTAGCTTTAATTTTGAGATAAATTCAGTGTAAAATTACCTTTAAATTCAGCGAGTGTCGAAAATATTTCTTATAAAATTTTATTTTCCATAATATTTAATTATACTCGGATTTCAAGATTGCATTTTCAATTTGACAAATAACCCTTTGCTTTTTTATGTTAAAATATATATTGAATCTATAAATTTTCATCATCAATGTTAACACACTGTTTTTATTGCGCCATAAATTGGTTTAATCCGGATGTTGATAATTAGGGGATAATAAACCCCTCTAGTTCGATAATTTATTACCACGTTTTGACCAATATTCCTGCTTCGGTTTTAAATTATGAACAATGACAAAACAACAGTCTTGTGTTAATAAATAAACATTTAATCTAAGACTTTCATTTTATCTCTTTATATATTAACTAACTAATTAAGGTGTCAAACTATCTTATAAGATTTATGTAACTTAAAACATAATTTTAAAACTCATTGTTGATTAAATGATTTATGAAATAAAAAAGTAATTTACACAATGATGATTTCTTAGGTCCTTTTTTCACATTGTCCCTCTTCATTTTCTTTTAAATATTCTTTAAATCTAATGCAATAAATCAGTTCGTCAGCGCAATGTCTTTCAAATAGTATTTGAAACTATTGGTCAGCGCAATCTCAGAAACTCGATATCATTTATCGGTACAAAGATACTGTCCCACTTTAGCGCTAGCTTACATTATCGATTTTTGCTGACTTACTGATTTATGACTTATCGTGATACGGAAACTTCCGATCTTTAACGATCAATATTGATGTAGACAGTATTGGATTATCGATTTTCTAGAGGCTGTTACTGCATCAGCTAGCGTTTAGCGATGGTACACTTTGTTCCATATGTTTTCATGGGATTGAATATTTCTACAAGTTCAAACATAAACGTATCTCTTTGAAATTAAAAACGTTTATTCCTACGATAAAGACCTTTGCATAGACATATACCTCATAGTTATAAACCATAACTATTTGATCCCAATTTAGAAAGTTTTGGAATTCCAATAATTCGCTGGAAAGTGTAACTATGGATTCAGGGCATGTCACCAAATAAAATCACTTTGAGAAGTAAACAGGAAATTTAAAGTGTATTCGCGACTTAAATCAACGGAATCATATGATTTCCTATATAAATGTAGTAATCCAGCCATAATTTTGTACATGAGGACTGTTGTCCAGCAGCTGATAGCTGTCGGCTATGTGGCGTTATGACAACCAAATTAATGCGGGTTACTGATCACTAAATAGTTTTAACGAATGTTAACTAAAGAACCAATTTAATTATAGTAAATAGCTATTATAAGAAATGAACGTGCTTTTTATGCATTTCATCGAGGTATGAAGTTTCAGAAGTTTTAAACCTAACATGCATAAACACCGACCGAAGGTGTTAATGTTAAAATTAAGTGCAAAACTTCTGACAGTTCATAACTCGAAGAAATGCAGAAGAAATAAAAACATTCAATTCTTAAATCACAATCAGCTGAAAAGTGGCTTATGTAAGGAATTACTGGTCACAAAAGTACAACAAGCAATGTTGTATACCAAAATCTACGACAAAGTCTGAAGTATATGGAACTGCCGGCAAAAAATGCCAACACGTGGTGCGGACCTCGGAATTCAAAAAGGCGTTCAAGATGGCTACCATAAATTACTAATTTAATGACAATTTTATGTCCAGATGTCGCAGTTTTATGAATATAATGTCAGTAATTGCAAAGATATCATCCAACTTGTAATGTAAATCAAATTGACAAACAACACTCACCTTGAAGTGGCAAGTGTCATTTCAATGTCACAATACAAAGAATTCCCGAAACTTTGATATTTCCTCTCTGTTTTCTTATTTCAAAACATCTTGTATACTCAATTTGGTTTTAAAAGTAATAGAAGAATTGCTCATTGCATACTCTTTCAATTTAATGTTATTTTAAATTCATTATAAAGAGTAATAATAGTTTGTACATGCAACTAGTTTTTATATCAATTGATGAGTTCCAAGGTGACCGCCATATATTGTGTAGCCATTATGATAATTCAACATTCAAGTAAGGCAGTCTACTGTTTTGATTGATTGTTTAGATTTTTAATAGTCCCGGCCGAACGTGGGATTTTCCCCTAGTGAACCTGCCAATACCCTACTTTGACTCCAATGCATACTGGTATAAGTGCTATCCAAAATCTTATATTTAGGTTACATGGTAAATCATTTAAATCAGTAATTATTTTACTGGACGTTATTCCGAATGTTGTTTCATCAGCCCATAACACTGAATTTTGACTTGTATCTGAAAAGCCTTTCTCTGCAAAGTTAACAAATGAATCATACACCTGTTCAAAGTTGTTACAGCCGAGTGGTACCTTAACTGGATTTGATGGATCAACTTAAAGACTTTCATGGGAGATGGCAGCTCGTTTTTAACCAGTTTTTCCGAAGGAAAAATCCTGGTTATTAGATTGGGGTATGTCGGCGGGCGGGCCGGCGGGCGGGCGGGCGTAAACAATTTCTTCTGTGCGCAACTCCTCCTACATTTCTCAACGGATTTCAACCAAACTTTCACAGAAGTATTGTCATGAAGTGCCCTGGCGCATATTGTCCGGGTTTTGTGATTTGGTCATTTTTGACAGAATTATGGCCCTTTGTTTTTTTTCACATATGTAATTCTTCTGTGCGCAACTCCTCCTACATATCTCAACGGATTTCAACCAAACTTTCACAGAATTATTGTCACCAAGTGCCCTGGCGCATATTGTCGGGGTTTTGTGATTTGATCATTTTTGACAGAATTATGGGCCTTTGTTTTTTTCCACATAATGTAATATATGTAGAAAAATACTCTTCTGTGTGCAACTCCTACATTTCTCAAGGGATTTCAACCAAACTTTCACAGAAATATAATTGTGAACTAAAGAATTTTGAATATATAATGTTCTGCCCCTGGTCGTCCGTCCGTCCGTTAGCAATTTTGTGTCTCCTTATTTAAGTATATATAAAAGGGAGAATACTCTGTTATTATAAAAGGGAGAATACTCTGTTATTACTGTCTATTTTTAGAATAGATTACCAGTCCTGTATACTTTGGAGTATTCTGTTACAGTAAGATGACAAAATTTCTCATGAGACCAGCGGTTCAAACCCCACACAGAGCAAGTTTTTTTTGTTCTTTCTTTTTTTTTATAATTTTTGCCTGAATTATGTCCCTTTGCTTTTTTCATATATGTTATATTAGAAGAATACTGTCACGTGCCCACTTCCTCCTACATTTCTCAAGATATTTAAACCAAACTCTCACACAACTGTTGTCATCAAGTGCCCTCGTGCATATTGTCTGGGTTTTGTGTTTGGATCAATTTTGCCTGAATTATGGCCCTTTGCTTTTTTTACACATGTAATATATAGAAGAAGACCTTTGTTTCTTTTTCACATTATGTATATCTACTGACTTTAAAAACACATTTGCCGAGCGCCAGCAGACTGGAAAATGAAAACCTGGTTTTGTGACAATTTCCTTTCACTTGTTCAATTATTACATTTTGTGCACTTATTTTGCTTACCATCGTTCCTGTGCACATCTATAGGTCAATACGAAGAAGTAACACTATTTTTAGGCATGCATGAGCAGGATAATATTTAGGACGTGCATTGGATTTTGACACAGTTTTGCACTTAATATTGAAGTCACTATCATATGATTTCGAAAAGCATCCTATGTTTGAACACCTTTGAAGCTTCTTTCCTCAATGCCACTTTCTTGGTCGATACATGTTGCTCCTCTAACACCATGCTTCCAGTTAAGTGAAATTTCATATATGATGGCGGATATATGACTGCAAGTTCGTCCGTTTCCTACTGGGTATGTACAAAACTGTGTTTTATTTAATAACCTCATTATTGGTTAAAACACCAGTCTGTGCTAAGCAGTCGGTTAATTCCAACAAAATAAGGTTGGCTTGGAAACAATGTGGCTTTAATACAACGAATGTAAGAATACAACAATCTTATCCTTTCTCAACATAATTGTAATCATATATAGCTCTAAATGCCTTCATTGCTTTTCCACCACATGCTTTACAATTGATGAGGTAGTCAACATGGCCTCGTATGTCAATTTCGACCAATCTCAAAGGCCAGTCTTTACCAACAAAGCATCTTCTGGAGGCAAACGTAGAAAGAGACACGTAAAAGTGTAAGCAACAACATAAAACATCATGTACAATTTAAGAGTATGTTTTACTTTTGCGGTTAATAATAATAATAATAATAGTCAGGGAATATGTCGGCTGATCAGTAATGAGTCTTAGCCGTGCCACTATTTATTGTTCCTGCCGATATGGTGGCTGTCAATTTATTGATAAATGACCCGTTCCATTCAAAGTAGACTATTCGAAGTGAAGACATATCGAATGATTAAGACCAGTTCCACAAGGTGAAGTTCTAGTATTCGAGTGCCATTAGAATGTTTGAGAATATCCACAAGTTCGTTACACAAAATATCAACGTGCTCAATGCAAAAATTGATCTTAGTCAGATTTTATCGTTCAAAACCAGTTTGTTTTACTTGTTGTTGTAACACGATATATTACGATCCCGGACATACATCAAATGGTCTTGAACATGCCCAATATACATGAAGATTTACTTGAAGAGGAATAAACTGCGATACACCCTTCTTGAAACGTGGAAACTAAGACAGAACATTAGATACTATTTTACACAAAACATTAAAATTAACTCGAGCAGGATACTGTTTCGATCCAAAGACGGGACAAATTCGACACCAAATCAAAGCCTGACCACTATCGACCAGTATATGTATGTCTCTTCAATAACATTTTTTTTTACTCTGTGACTCAAAACGAATGACTCCATTTCAGGAATGACATATGGCTAATGAACGGACGTGTTAACAATTCGAACGAATAACAAGTATTTACTAACAAAACAAGCACGTCCTTGAGATTAAAATTTGAAAACCAAAGCATGAATTACGTCAGACCCCCTGTGGAAAGCAATGTGATGTTCTATATTGATTGAAAGACAGGGTAAAAATATTTCAGTTTTAGATAAATTATTATATGCCTTTAATTCCAAAATCAGTTTGAAATACAATATCACCAGATATACTTTCTATCACAGATGTATACTGCCAAGCTGTTGATACTTCAAGCACTTACAGTAAGTGTCATGGCCTATACCTTTTACGACACCAAGAAACTTCTCACGAAACTTTTCAGTACCAACAAGTACGATAAGAATATAAGACCGATTTATGACCAACGTTCAGTCCTTTACGTAGACGTTGATTTTGCGTTACAGTGTAAGTGCTTTTTTATACTATATATTGTCTGATTTATTTTTGTATTATATAACACTATTTCAGTTCCGCATAAACAAAAAAAATGAAAATTCGTGTCTCATCCCGCATGACCCAGAGTTAATACATTTTGTGTGTAGCATCGTCTTATATTCTAGTGGTTGTCGAACAAATGTTTTCAAAATATGGACCGTTCGTCAAAACTTGGCCCACCGTAGAATTCTCATTTATGTTGTCTGTTTTGGTGGAAACGCTTTTATTTCAGAGAATTATGTAAGAGATGTTGATTTGAAAAAGTAATAGCAATGAAGGAAATGGTAGATTTCAGTTCATGTCGATATACATTTAATCTCAGAAAATATGCAACACAGGTAACAGTGTTCTAATTCAAATACACTTCAGAGAAATGTTAACGTCCCATATAAATCCCTGTGATGTTTCAAACATGACTGACTGTAGATTCATTTCTCTATATGGATTAATATATGAGCTTTAAAAGTTCTCTCCAGAAAGCCTACGTCAGATTTTGTAATAATTTCTGAGGAATTAGTCTTTACTGGGTTTATGCAAAAGTTAACTCTCTGTCCTATGCTAACCTGTTGCTAAACGTGATTTGCTGGCACAGATTTGTATATAGAATGTATTACACACAACATACATAAAAATTTGTGGCCCGCCAAGCGAAAATTCGTCCAAATGACATCCTGATCATAATCGATAAAACGCTTGAAAAGATAAATTATGCAACTAAATAAATATTTAAATATTTCAACTTTTCCTTCTCCTTTATAAATGGACAAATATGATAAAAATTGACTGAAAAAGCTACTTTTTTGTTGCTATGGTGCTCATAAAAACCTGCAAAAATCCCGTAAAACACTTGAAAATGACGAAACAAACTATGTATTCTGAATCTACACATATTACTGTAGGAGGATGTGGTTCTCATTTTGACCAGATATGTCATTTGGACGAAAATTCGCTTGGCTGGTCACAAATGAGAGTGAAGGCTTTACACGAAACTTTTCAAACTATACTTGCAGTTATATAATAAAGCACATAGTAACTAAACTTTATTTCTAAAATTAACAACAGCTATAATTGATTTTGACGAACAAGAGGAATCTATTAAGACGGCTGGACACCTAATTGTGACATGGTCTGATGAGCATTTGAGATGGGACATATCTGACTACAACAATATCTCGTATCTATACATTGTAAGTATATCGTTTGCTTGTACTTTGTTCATTATTTCGATTTAAGATATTTGATTTAACACTAAAACTAAAAATGGATATAACGACTGAAGAAAGTTTTTATAGAAAATTCAGAGGCAGCATTACTTAGTATATTGCATACGAATGCACACAATCTTTGTGCAAAACCTTTAAATGACCAACTGTCGGCGATTTATGGACTGTTGTCGATTTCTAAAAATAAATTGCTAAATTTTATAAAAGTTAAAAATAAATTCAAACACTAACGATTGTATCATAATAAATAATTGTTTTACTACTACTTATATCTTACATCTATATATGTACATCTGTTTTGACGCCATATTTGCCCTAAAAAAAAAAAAAAAAAAAACCCTGAAAAAAAAAAAAAAAAAAACCCCCCAATCATATGTACATCTATATATATTACTGAGCAGTTGTCATGCATATACATGTAAATAGATATTTTTGTAAATAGATAATGATTCTGATAAATAGTAAAATTTTAAGTGACCATCGTATCGTTTATTTCTCTTAGCGTAACAATTCAGTAGAAATTAAATGATATATTAATTAGACGTCAACACACAAGACGTAACGCGAGTATAAAATAAGTGACGATTTTACTGTTTGTAGCCTCAAGACAAGATTTGGACACCTGATTTGACCCTCAGAAACAACTTTGACACTCACAAAGAACTTGGCTCGGATAATTTGAAGGTAAAGGTCCATTCCGACGGTCAAGTGTACTGGTCGCCTTTTCAGGTAGGTTATTCTTCATTAAGGAAATTAGACTAACAAATACTCAGCGGCATTATGAGCAGGTTTATGCCTTCGATTCGAGTTACATGTATTTAAGACTAGGCATTATGCCAGACAGGTTACTTTATACAAATTTACTGTTGGAACTGTCGTATTGTATTGAGACGTTCTCCGACTGTGATTCGAACCTTTCGAACCGGAACCTTCTGACCAGGTTATCTTTATCATTCAAACATTAATGACTACAAGAAGTGCATCTTTTCAGTTGACTTTACATAATAATCTTTAATTTGTACCCGCTTTCATATACAATACAATCTTTAAATTAAGCTTAACAGCATGTTATCTTTCGCCGAAGTTTTGACAAAACTCTTACGAACGATAAAGTCGTATGGATGATAAAGTCATTACTTACCATAACATTTGAGATTGAACGTGATAGAGAAACTACTATAAAGTATATCATCTAATTCGTGAAGTCAGAGCCTTTAAAATATACTAATATACTGGAGATCACAAGGTCAGTCAAATGTGTAGTTGATGTTATTTCGATTCTAACATGATCAGATATTACAAAATGTGAATAAATGCAAAGGGTTATTTTTCTACGCAGATATTTATTTTATGTCATGCGTGCGTAGAAAATAACGTCATATTGACGTCAAATTGACCCGCGCGTCAAAACGTTGTTTATTGCGTAATAAAACCTATTTTTGTTCTCTTTTAATATAGAGGCATAATTGTGAGTCATGTTAGAATGTGACATAGACGCCTCCCGCCTCCGTACACAAAATCATGACATATGAGTATGATAACAACATACATCATCAGATTTGTACGCACATCTTTTCAGGTCTTGCAGTCGTCATGCCCAGTAGATATCCGATACTTCCCATTTGACAAACAAAAATGTGATTTGAGATTCACGACATGGAGTTACGTCAGCAGTGATGTGCAATTAAGTAGTGGGGAAATTTATGAAGGTGAATACAATCCTAGCGCTTCTTGGCGTCTTTTATATTCAAATTCAAGAACAGACAACAATATCACGTCATCTGTCATTTTTTCTTTGACTTTAAGAAGAAGGCCGACTTTCTTTTTAATCAACATTATCATCCCTATGATTTTATTATCGCTTTTAAATACCTTCGCGTTCTTACTTCCTGTTGAGTCCGGAGAAAGAGCAAGTTTTTCCGTGACAGTCTTCCTCGCTCTGGTCGTTTTTCTTACCATCGTATCTGACCGGCTACCAAACAACTCAGACACTGTTTCCCTCATGTCTGTTTATCTCACTACGATGACAAGTCGGAGCACGTTTATTGTTATCGCATGTTTGGTTCAGATAAGGTTATCGGCCCGGAAAGAATCGGAACAGCCAGTTACTGGATGTTATGCTGCCATGGTCAAACTAGCCAACTGTTGTTGCTGCAATAAGATGGGAAAGACTTGGTTGAATGTGGTTCATATAACGGATTATATATTTTTCTGGCTGTCTTTTATTTACACAGTTTTTATTACATCGATGTTTGCGTACTCTGCATGGGCCACTTCTACACTCAACAATTATTGAACAGGAATGTGAAATAGGTAGCCACAGGGGTCCATACAGACCTGTACTTTCACAGTGGGGGTCTTAGTAAATGTTAGACTAGCCAGCTACAGTATAGATACTATTACAGTAGGGAAAAGTTGATAAATGCTGGTGTGCACAATTAAAGAGTTAAGAACTTATTTGAAAAAAAAGATTATTAAGAATGAAGAAAATATTCTTTTAAATAGAATCTAGGCATATTTAACCCATGTTGTGTTTAGTACATTATGAGTAAAGTGTTAAGTTACGTGAACAATTTACTGTAGTGAGTTACTGTTGCTACAGACTGAGAAAAGTGTTCAATGTTTAGGTTCCACTAACAAATTATTCATTTCAGTTAAAGAGACATACTATACTTCATTAAAAAAGCCAAATACATGTAGACTGTGGTCAGAATACAAATAATTATTGAAGAATATCTGCATTTTAGTTTATAACTTTCTTAAACAAAACATTTAATTTTGATAAAAAAAATGAACTGTCACACAATTTTCTAATGTAGAATTAGTCTTCTGTAAATAAAATTTGTTCAAGTCATCAAATCTTGCTAAATATGCCGAAGAAATCACTTGTGGAATATTGAATTAAATGCTTTTTGGTGTAAAAAAATCATTTTTTATTGTTGGTTAATAAACTTATTTCTGAAAAATAACAGGAAATAAACCAATTATCTCCACATTTTTATTGTTTATTTCAGTCTCATCATTGTACATTACATACACTTGGAGGCACTTATAACTGTGTAGTTACACAAATACCCATATCTCAGTATCTATTGTTGAAATTTGCAACAAATATAGTCAAGAAGTGAGTCATACTATTTTATTGTATTTAATTGCATAATAATCAAAATTTAGAAAACAACAGTACTGAAGTCAGTGTTGCGCTAGAGTGCAAATTCACAAAATCTGCTCCTGCTCTAATCGCACTGTTTAACAATTTGCTAATTACGCGTATGCCCATTAATTTGTGATGATATTAATTTAGAGTGACACTCGACTGATTTACATTATAAAATCCGTTTAATCATAAATATAATTAAGTTAACACAATCAAATTGAAACTTAGCTGAGACTGCGGGACTCCAGTGTTGATAAGCCCGACGGCCATTCCCTTTTGTAGAATAGACATCCGTCCAATTTTATGTTTTTGGTTATATTGGTCGTAAAAGTAAATAACATGACTACGTGCAATTTTATTTCTCGTCGAGCAGTTTGCTGGATTGTAATTTCCAAAGCCCAATGAGCAATATTCACTGAACCGTGAAATTTAAATAGCGGATTGCATTATTTATGTACTTGATAGAAAATACAGAACATTTCGTTCAAAATCAATATCATGTTTAAATAACCTGTATGTCCTGAGTTTATTTCTACCATTACTATTGATTATCGTTCAAAATTTCGTTTTATATTTCGTATAAAAATAAACTAAAAAGTTATAGGGGATTGAAAACTGCACAGTTATAAGTGCCTCCAAGAGTAGATAATAAAACATTGCATATAAAATCATATACAAAGTATCACATTTATTTTACATTTAATTTAGTACATGTACAATGCCACTCATACTTGAGTTATAAGAGACTATGAGAAAATAGTTATTATACATTTCAAAATCAGATCAATATTCTTTTTTACATGTATACAGATAAAAACCTAAAGATCCCTTGCTGGTTTTTATATCAAAATCTGCCTTAAAAGAAAAAACTTAAGACAATGAAAAGGAATACTGTGCAAATGCGTTATTCAAAAATGGGTGTAAAATAATGGAACTATACTTTATCAGATCAAATGTAGTTTGATTAGAAAAAGGGTTTTAGATGACTTTAAAAAAACAAACAACATTATTTAGTACATTAGATCTTTCATTTAAAATTACGTAACAGGTTTTGGCAGTAAATTTTACCAGTTGATCATTTGAGAGTACAAATACCAATTTTGCATCATCATTCATATCATTAAATTCTAATTCTGCTAATCCAGCTAATTCTGGAGTTATTATTATATTATTTGTTTTGAAAAGTAGTCTTTATATAGAAGTATACAGAAGTATTGCCGAACATTTAACAAGAAGTACTCGATAGCCTAGTGGTAGAGCGTCCGCTTCGAGTGTAGGATGTCGTGGGTTCGCTCCCTGGCCGCGTCATACCAAATACTTAAAACATGGTACCAGTAGCTTCCTTGCTTGGCGCTCAGCATTTGAAGGGAAACTGGCCTCTCTCTCTCATACCCTCACGGCGATGGATACCATCGGGAATGAGGTGTCGAGAGTGATTAATATAAGTTGGATAACTTGTTTCACAATCGACCTAAAATAAATTAGTATAAACTAACAAGAAGTACCTTTAAAAAGATTGTCGGCGCAAATTTTAGTATATGAAGCGATCGCTAGCTAGATTTTTATAGTAAAAGTCAATTTCAGTCGCCAAATGTCATATGGTGACGGAAAAAAGAACCTTGACCGGGATTCGAACCCATGTACAATGTAGCTTTCCTTGCAAAGTTAACTTAAACCTAATGCTCTCCCGACTGATCCAACCGGCCGCTTGTCAAATTTGTCCCAAAATTAATTAAATGTGTATCAGGAAAACAAACTTAATCCTTAAATATACTACTCGAGTTATTGACCGTTATTCACGGGCCGAGAAAGTATAAATACTATACACTTAAAATTAACATTAATTTCGAGGTAACAACATATTATGCTGATATACATGTATATGAATTATTTACGTATTTAAATTATTAACCCATTTTTTAACCCATTCAAGAAAGACTAAAACGCAAGAGTATTTTATGGTCCTTTCTCATTCGGTATTATCAAGTGCATAGAAAGACCGAAAACAACCAAAAAAAAAACAAAAAAAAAACAAACAAACGAATTAGACCGAAAAAGACCGAAAAACAGTTAATGCAGACCGAAAAATATTTATTTTTCAAAATATAATATTATATCGCTAGTACTGATGGATTATTCACTTTTAACAAATTACTTCATTTATTGAAAACTTAAATTATTATATATTAAATTGATAGTGACGTCATGTTATCTTTACATATTTTAGACACTGTTATTATTGAAAACTGAGAAACAACCATCTACGACAATGTTATATTTTAAAGTGACATTGTGCGCATCTTACTGCACAAAGTGTATTTTTGGTGACAATTTTATAAAAGCAATTTTCGGTTGCTGTTCATTTAAATGTGTTAAATTAATGATAATGTCGCATAAGTATTTGAAGTTGGTGGTTTAGAAATAAAAAAAAAACAGACTAATGAATTAATAGTTTCTTTCTTCGCAGTGATCTCCCTTGTTTTGTTATTGTTGTTGGTAAAGATTTCGGCAGTGGAAGGGAAGCAACTCCTGTATGCAGTTGTTTATTTCTCAAAAGACTGTCCCAGTCAAAATAGAAAAAGTAATATTTGGAAAGTTAGTATTTTTTCCTGTTAGTAGGAAGAGTTTGGTGTATTGGGTTAAAAGCTTTTATTTCCTCTACCCTGATTTTTTACTTGAAAAAAAAATGTGAATAATGTCTCTTTAATTAAATCTCGTCTCCAGAGGAAAATAGAACAGTGGTTAGCGTAGAAGGTCAGGTGGGATTTCTGTTACTCGGCTGGTTCGATTCCTACGGAGTGTAATATGTTTATGAATGTTTTATTTTACTTGTATAACGGAAATTTATGGTAAGTGTAAACTATAATCATGCATTCTGAAAGAATGTTCAATTTGTTTGCAACTCGGCACATGATCAAGACAGTAGTATATGACAAAATGAAGCAAAATACATGTCGAAGTTCATGATTTTTGTACATTTTACAAGTGTATCATTCTGGTCGATATCATACGATGGCTACAGAAATTGCATGTAAGCTAAACTGAAGTCAGGTCGGACACAGACTCTGCTGCTGAGAGATAACTTCTTGTTATTAATGATTGTATTATGATAATATTTTAGTTTATACAAATTAACGTTTATATAAAATTTGATATGATATTCGGTAAAAAATATATGATAAAAGGTATATTATAACAGTCGGTTGATCTGCGTGTGTATCTTTCTCGTTAGCTGCATAGATCAGGATCACACTCAAGTCTCCGCCTCTCGTGCGATCCGGAACTACACAGCCAACTCAAAAGATACGACGCCGCAGATCAACCGACTGTTATAATATTCCGTATCTATTTTATGCTTACTAATGAAATACTGTGTTAAATCAGTTTAATATAGAGTGATGATATAGATTTCATATCAGCGTCACAGTGTGGGTGATATTACGGAAACGTATATTGACCCCCTTTATATATATAAATTAAGTTAGGAAAAAACATTCTTTTTCTATTTTGAGCTTATATATAAATTTCACATTATTTACTGTTCTATCTAAGAACGAGTATACAAAGTTCTTATTTACAGTAGTTAATTTTTGTTTAAATTAAGATATATCTTTTTATCAGTCATTCATACTCTTTTTACCAATTTTATTGTAGTAGGTATACATAGTGAAAAATTATGATTTATTTATTCTGATATGTATGTAAACTTAAAAGTGGAGAAAGTTAAAAGTGACGGAGAAATATTTCTTTGTTTTTCCTGTCACTTTTATTTTGGCAGGACATATTCAACTAATTAGTTTAGTATAATTCGTCAAATATTTGTCATATACTTATTCACAAAATTTATATTTGCTGACGAAAATTATCACCAACTGCAATACATGATCTTTACTACATTCATCTTCAAAAATAACAACCAGCACAAATATCTCGTAGTTTCTCTTATGTTATATTCTCAACAAATTATTTAGTCAGAAGTATTTGACGACTTATATATAATACACGCATATCTTGATAACTTGATAGCAAATATAGAAAATATATAAAGGGGGTCAATATACGTTTCCGTATGATATAGCTCTGCCGGAAGTACTTTTTTAAGTAGTGCATATACATAACTTTGCTTTTGTTTTAATATTTTGCATAAAATAAAAAGAAAATTTGTTAGTTTTAAGTGAATATGGAATATATCTATCTCACCGAGAAGTGATACAACTGCAATATTTTCGCGAGCGCGAAGCGCGAGTTAAAATGTAAAATTGTATCACTTTGAGTTGAGATTATACCATATTCACGTAAAACATACAAAATTTCTTTTCATTTTATGCAAAACATAACCAATTTAAAAAAAAAAAAATTAAGCAGGTTTTTTTGAAAAAAAAACCCTACTTATTAGAATGGCGATGTTGTATGTCGGGCAGGCGGACGGGCGTCAAACATTGGTTTCCGTTCAATAACTTGAGTAAGGAGTGACCAATTGCAATGAAACTTGGTGCGTAGGTACCTTGCATGGAGATGCAGCTTGGGATTGCATCAAGGTCAAGGTCACTAGGTTCAAGGTCAAGGTCACTGTTACTAAATATATTTATTTTTTAGTAGGGGGAGGTCAAGGTCATTAGGGTCAAGGTCAAGGTCACTGTAACTTTAAAAATTAAGAAAACAATTATTTTTTTCTACTTTTGAATTGTTCAAGCAAAAAAATTTCTTTGCAGAGGGGGATGTCAATGTGAATTCTTTTAATTCTACAATTTCTACAGACGCCGTTTAAACCTGCTTTGGCGGCATTGTCGCGTCTTCTTGTTCTTCTTTGTTTTCATTATTTTGCATTTTTCTGCATATGTTTATATTGTTTTTAGACTAAAAAGAAATTAAATGTTTTTTTTTACATAAGCACTAGCTTATTTGGAGATTTTATTACTTGCAGACACGTCTTTAATAACCGATTGAGATATTCAAACATTGTGAATTTTTGGCATGCTGTTCCCAAAATGTTATTGATAAATACAAATATACAACAAGTCATGCCCAATTTCTAGAAAACGTTGATTTAAAAAAAACAACTTTGATGTTCAAAATTGAATATGGTCAAAAAAGTACATGAAAATTGTAATACTATCTGATTATCTATAAAACTTATTGATAATATATTAAATGGTGTATAATTTCTGAAAGAAAATATAGTTCTTGTTACTCTGATACCAAAGCTGTACCAAATTATTGAATAATAAATGAAATACATGTATTTTCTTATCTCTCGTGTGATGTCATTTTATGAATTATTAAAAATGGGGGTAGGGTTATTCAAATTCCTGTAACTTAGTTTTTTCACGGTAAATTTCTTTTAAAATGTGTTTTTAAATCCTGGAAATGATACAGATTAAGAAAATATTAAGCCTTTAATGATTTGAATTGGTGCCCATTAGGTGTCTAGTACCTTAAAACAAACAAATATCCTCTATATATAAATAATCTGTTATATATTTTTCGATGTATAGTGATAGCTTTATGATGATCGATTTGTATTGTTCTGCCTAAAGGGATTAATGGTTTTGTTTTGTTTACTAGCAACTTATCTTTACTGGTGTATGTGTTAGATTGTAGATATATAAAGATTAATATCAATATATATATTGGACATGTTGTAGTTCATTAAATAAATTTGGTAAAAAGTATTTTCTCTTTGTTTATGTATAGTTTATGTAAAAACAGTGCACCCATACCATAAGTAGCTTGCAAACCCTTCCGCGGCCGTTACATAATGAAGTTACAAATGCATTAAACCCTGAATGAATCATTCGCTTCATGTTTTAAAGTGGAGCAATGTTTAAATCTATACTAAATGGATGAAAAGAGAAAGTAGATATGTTAACAATGAAAGTAGACTAATAGTGACTGGCTAACTATAGCATTGTACTCAAAAATGGCTACTAGGACCTATATATCAAAGGGGTAATTCCACGGACATATATATATCAGAGGGCCATAACCCCTGGAAAACATCAGTGGTATCTTTTTATCTTTATTTACCAAACATTATTTTTATGTAATGTTTAATTATTACTGGCAAATTTGTTTTCATACCACTGAAAGCAAATAGACATCAACTGTTACATTGCATTACAAAAAACTCAGCATTCAACATATCTAACATATAAAGTTACTTAAATCACAAAGCAAAATAAAGCAACATGTTTTTTTGTTTCTAATTGAAACAGACGTGTTTATGTTTTATGTAGACAGTGACAATAGGTTACACAAACCAAAGAATGATATGCGTATTTAGTTTCACGAACAATATGTTAATGTATACACCTAGCATGAAAATATAGTTGTTTTCTATTTATATGTTATTTCGCCAAACTTTACAATATAAACTATTACGTTCTTGTGGAGCTAAATGTCTGTAACTAATAATTTGGGAATAGACTTATTTCATTCTTTGATTTGAGTATTCTACTGTCACTGCCTTTGGTATGACGTAGTTTAAACCCCTGGACTTTGTCCCATTACGATGAGTGGAATTAGCGTAACCGCTTGGCAAATAATGATCTAATTAACTCATGGACTGTGTTTTTGTCTTTTGCTATGATTAACTTTTTCCCGGCACAGTTTTTGTACTTTACACGTATATAGTGTAAAAACTGAGCTGTTGGTGCTAATCTTGACCTAGGCCTAAACGTGTACTAAAAAGTCATAAATAAGAAACTGAGAGGAAATATTAACACAAAAGTACACCTGATAAAAGTAATTTAAAGACATATAGCATCTTGAATCAGATTCAAGGTGAGCTGATTAGCATCAACCTCTCCACAGCAGATTCACTGAGGCTAAGCAGATTGAGGTATTTAAATCTAAAAGCACATATGTGGGACACACACACAATCAAACAAACATAACGGTAAAAACACAAAGTCTTAGGCAACTCAATAAAAAGAAAATATAATCGAAACGAAACTTGGCTGCCAAAGTCCAATACTGACTTGAAAAGTAAATCAAACAAGATGATCATGCTAAATGAATATATATGTAAAATAAAATGTCAAAGCGTGTCAACTCATAGATCACAAACAGAAAATACAGGAGCAGCCAACCATAGGTGTTAATGAGGCCCTTGGAATGTTCAAAATTGGTCTCGTCCCTGAGGGAGAGAGTTCCATAGTTTGGGTACACTGAAGCGGAAAGAGCTGCTGCCATAACAGATATATGTGCGGTATTTGTATATCTAATACTAAAGGTCAATTACTAAGACCAAATAGAATTTTCTTTTAAATCTGGAATTGTATCAGGGAATTACAGCTTGAAACTGGCTTCTAAAACTTTACAATAGCCTTGGAGTATTTCCCTGTTTGAAATACTGCTGCAGATAAACAAGTGATTTTTTTATTTATTTCCTCAGATTAACCTGGGTGGTCTTTTTGTCCTACTTTCGCTTTATTGCAAACAGTCAGAAATATACGTTGCACATCATTGGAAGTAAAGTTCTTTCAACTATAATTCAAAATAGGCATGCTTTTTCGTGTACAACCTATTTTACAGCCTCTTTCTTGGAGACTTTTGGAAAATTACAAAGATATTTGAAAACTAGAAAACCTACTTTCGTTTTTGAAAAGGCAAAATAAAATTTATTAATTTGTTTGTTAAACTCAAATTTACAACACAATATGGTCACATTGTATGCAGTATGTCGTATTTTACTTCTTAAAAGACGCACGTAAAAATTCCAGAATTAAAAGAAAATTTGATTTGGTCTTAGTAATGGACCTTTCAAAGAATGTTCTTTGATTTAAATTAGGTCATGCAGGTAAACAGGTCCTTGTTTATAGATAATTTTGTGTATTTCAAATGTCATTGTCCTCATTCTCCGCAATTTCAGTGAGGGCAGTTTGAACCTGGAGAGAAGGGCATTATAACTTGAAGGGTAGTATTCATAGATGAAGCGTAGTGCCCTTTATTGAATTTTCTCTAGCTTTTTGTCCCCGGGTATTCGACTACTTCGAACGCAGATGGGTACTACTGACGACAGATGTATATACATGAACGTTATGACATGTTAGCTGGAAAATACCTAATATCTTCTCTTTTTTTTATTCATTTCCACAATGTTTTCGTTCAATATGAGTTCCAATATATTTGTACTAGGCAAAGCTCAATTGTTCAGTTACTGAAAAATGACCGACGTGTTGTTACAGTTGCGGAAATCAGACCAGAAATTGCATTTTTTTCGGATTTTTAACAGAATTTTAAGAAACGTAATAATCGAAAGAGTGCAAAATTGTATAAATCGTGAAGCTACACCTTTTCTGTAGCTGAAAAACATATTTTCTCTGCGCTATGACTGATACAGCAGCTGCATTTGACACTTAAACAAGCATGTGGTTCTATTTGAGGGTACTTATGACGATAGATGAAGATATTATAGGGTACGTATGAACGCAGACGGTGGATACGTAAAACGCCATACAAACTGCAGATACGTAAAAGATGAAACATTAGTCTTATGACGGGAATAGTGTTGATAACTTTAGTTTTTTGTTATAAACTGAAAAACTATGTAATAAAAGTTCAACATAAGTCAAGGCTAAATAGAAAACTTCAGTATCATTATGATTTTTGTAAAATTATCCTTTATTAATGAGGCACCGGACTTTTAATTTTTTGTTACAAAATCATAATACAAATAAATGCATTACTCCTCAAAATATATGTGACTTACTGCATTTGTATATAATACTTTACATGAGCTTTAAAGTGACATTATGCGCATTTTTTTCAAGTAACAATCCAGCTGAAAATGGTGTGTGTACAAAAGTGTAGAGAAAATAATAACTTTTAACCCAATACACCAAACACTTCCCGCTACCAGTATGAAAAAATAACTTTCAAAATATTGATTTTCTTATTTGACTGGGAGAGTCAATTTAAGAAAAGAACAACTGCATGCAGGAGTTGCTTCCCTTCCACTGCCGAAATCTCTACCAACATCAACAACGACACATTCAACTATCATTTTATCAGTCCGATTTTTTATATCTAATGCACCAACTTCAAATACTAATGCGGCATAATCATTTATTTAACACATTTAAATGCACAGCAACCAAAAATTGCTTTTATAAAACTGTCACCAAAAATACACTTTGTGCAGTAATATGCGCATAATGTCACTTTAAATGAACATGTTTGTTCCCGTGGATTATTTGTAGTAACATTGTCTCAACTGTAACAATACGATGATATACACAAGTTCAGACTTCACACCAATCACTTCTGTGTAGTTTTATAATTTTCTGACCAGTGATATAGGCATATTAGAATATGAGACATCAAAAGACATAATTCCGCAAAATTCATTGAACCGTAACATGCTGCCGAAATGTACAGCTACGCTTGACAATGATCACTCGTGTGACTTTTGGTAAAATTCAACTCCAGCGTTTAGGGGAATTAGTATAGACACTATGAAATACGACACATCAGGGTAGCAACTTGCCTAGAAATCAAAGAATCGGAATATGCCGACGACAACTTGTGTTCTATAATGTTTGTTGGAAATCTGGCCAATGGTAGAGAAGAAGTAGCAAAAACATCACTAAATTTGAAGAATAAATGGCCATACAATGTGAAACCCCTGAAAATCACTGAACCGGATGTGACGGCGATATGCATAACTAAGCTTGGCATTGCTCAATTATCTTAGGTTAAGTGGAAATCTGCCGCATGTTATAGGAGAATAAGCCATTACATCATAAAATTATATGAATCAAGGGCGGTTATTCCACTAAAAATCACTTAACCGGAACATGCCGATAATATGCACAACTACGCTTATGTGAAGTTTGGTGTAAATCCGCCACGTAGTATCAGAAGAGCTGCGTGGACATACTTAATGTCAGAAACAGTGACAAACATGTATCACTAATAAATATGTCTCTCACGGAGGTGGGAAACATAATTATTATCTGTATATACATGCAAGATCCTTCAACATAGACTTAAACAACTGCCATACTGAATGTAATTAGTTTAAAAACAATATTTATCCTGATTGAAAAACACCTTTTTACGCTTACGACTAGTTACACATCTGCCGTTATTCGTATCCTCATTTCATAATAATCTGCGTTCGTACGTATCTCCTTCGGTCGTCAGACGTATCCGTTTATCTTCACCCACCTCTATAAATTTGATAATATCAAAACGATACAACTAATTCCAAAGTCTAGGGCTGTTTGTATATTGATACCTAATACATTTGTCTGTATTCGTGTCTAAGGTCATTGATATATATTGTTATTATAAGCAAATAAATGTCATATTTGGCAACATTTCTGTCGTTTTTTCAACATTCTAGGGAAATTCTTTAACTCAAAGACGTCAGTTTATCATAAAACTTCACACACGCTTAGTTTAAACATATTACTACCTATATCAAGCAAAAGGTCGAAGCCAAAAAGACCAATGATCAAAATATCGGGTTTATTCCAGCGTGCCTGTCATGACGTGCATGTATATACATCTGTCGTCAGTAGTACCCATCTGCGTTCGAAGTAGTCGAATACCCGGGGTGTTTTTGTGTAAGTTTCCCCGAAGAAATGCCAAGTAATAGGACAATAGTTAAAATTTGACAGGATAAAAAAAATAATATATATTTATTAACACAAGTATTTTCCAATTCTCTTGAGAACATTTAATTGTCTAGCTTGTTTTTTATGTTTTTTATTTTTACATAAGTCTAAAATATGGATATCAAATAAGCTTAATATCTATGGTTACACCTAGTAATTTAACACTGTCATCACATGCGACATTATTATCATCAACATTAAAAGATAGATTTAGTTTTTTGGTTTTCTTCCTGAAATTGATCGGGATTGGCTTTTAACCTGATCAATATTAGAGTCAGTTATCGTCCGCATAATTGAATACAGAATCACTATATATAGAAATATTTACAAATGACAAAACAGAAACATCACAAGAAAAATGAAGATAAAACCAACAAGAACAACACACAAACAGAAAACACATAAACACAACAATAATGTGTGTATTGACATTAAGTATGCTTGAAGAAAAAAAAAATCTTTAGAGCACGCTGTTTATATACTCTTTTTTCCCCATAGTTTGGGCTACCATTGGCAAAATTATATTGCAGATCTCTTATCTGCCTAAATACTGGTCAATATGGACTTTAATATTATATAATAAAACATTATGTACTGAATTATCCGTCCCAATACGAAGTGACGTCTGCTGGTGTGACTCTTGCATACTTTCCGAAACGAAACACAGGGGGATAAAATGTAATGTTATACTATAGTACAACAGATAACTGGTCTTAAGCCTAAGTTTGATGCAGAAGTAACATATAAAAAAGATTTTGGCATTTGTTTAGTTACACTGCGTGTACGTAATGATAGTTTCTGTCAAGATCGAAATAACTGTTACCGGTATTTCCATTTGAATCAAATGTGTCATGATTAAGCTTTTTGCATACCGTCTTGCACTTTAAAATAGATAATAATGTAAATCAAACTTATCGAACTAATGCGTTATGATGTAATAACAGACGATATTTGGATGCTTCATTTGAGGAGGTGGCGACACAGTGTTAATAACGTTTCACGAGAGTCATAGTACATTAGGGTGCAAGTTATTTTCCAGCACTGCTAAAAACTGCATATATGCCGATCTGGTATGCAAAAACGATCATTTCACACTTTTTGACGCTATAATGACGTTTTTCAAGAGCGTATACTGACAAATCTTAGCCGAACAGACCTTCTTTTTTTCAATAATTCAGTTAAAGATGTTATAAATAATAAATTGTTTATATTTAATACAAAAAATTTACACCGTGTATTTTTTCACGTATAACAAAGTTACAGCCCGGACACGAAGGACGGAGACACAGACGGATGGACGGTGCGATTCTAATAACTTAGTATTCTGCTCATAACGTTTTAAATTGTGCGAAATATGCATATTAAAACTACCAGCCGCAATAGTAACAACATTAAGTGAATGAATTTACGGAAGTGCATTGTATGTAAAACATATGTTGCACTGTGCATAATCTTGCAACAAATGCCTATTTATTTGAATAATTTACTCTAACCGAGCATCATATTACCACAATTCAATACATGTATCAACTTTTGTTAACTTTTTGTTGTGACGATTTCACATATTTAGTCACCGATTTGATAACTCTCGTCCATCTTTTGACTGTTGATGTTTGTATAATTCATGTCTTGACCAAGATCGTTATAACTAGAGATTATTAGAAATTTACATGGACCAGATTATCAATTGTTTAATAATTTCTTATCAGCGATAACTTTCATTGTTTATTTTGATAGTTGTGCATATCCCTGGTGCGTTCCGGGCAGTTGCTATTCCACAGTGTTATTGGCATTTGAAAGTTAATTCATATAGTCCAAATATAAACCCTACCGTTTGTCCCGCTTTGATGTAACATTACCAAGTGGTCCTAGTCGAGCTTTGATATGCATGTTATGGTCACATACTGGTCTTCTGTGGGTGCGACATAGTGTTTTATAGTGTCAGGTGAGCTATTGTGACCGCCGTCGTTCGTGGTCAAAAATTGCTTCTAACGACATCTCCCCTGAAATCCATTGGCCAATGTTAATGAAACTTAAAAGGGGTGTTCATTTTATGAACCTTTCCCAAAAGTGCTTAAACAATTTTGACCAATGCAGAAAACTCTGGTTGCTATAGCAACCAAAAAGAAAAAACTTCGAAGATCTTCTCTGAAACAACTTATCAGAATTTATTTTTTGTTTGACAAACATGATCACGGAAGGACTCTACCAAAATTGCTACTTTACAAAATGAGGTGCCAAGTAGTGTGGGACTGTTTTCTCTATTTAATCTGCAAAGATTCTTTTAAACTGTTCTAATCTAAAACTTGTGGTCGTAATTTAATTTTATTTTTATATTAAATTCATTTAAAAACATAGGATGCAGATGTTCTCTGTTCACTCAGGTGAGCGATATAGGTCCAATGATCCTCTTTAAAAAAAACAACAACAATATACCATCTACTGTTCGATTTCGTAAACAATGTGTTTATAAACGTGGACCATTCCATTTATATTGAAGCATTAGTGCATATAAAGATTAATACATTTAGTATTTCAAAAGATATGTCACACATTCACAACACAGAAATACTGGTACAGTGTTAAAGGTGCTGGCTTCTAACGCTTGTATATCGCGGTTCGATCTCCGGACTGAACAGTATTTTTTTTATATAATTTATTTCTTGGAAAACAATCGTAGATCTAACACTTATAAGATATGTACTGTAGTGTTATTTAATTTTTTTTATATAACTTTCTATTTTAATCTTGTTTATAGTCTTTCCATGGACAGTTCGCACGGCAAAATATTCGGTATTTATAGAATTTAACGAATTAAAGCTGGAAAAGTCAGCTTTCGCATGACATGCTTTGATCTTTAAGAAAATATGTTTTAAGTTTTTCTTTCGTCTTAATAGTTACTTTAGATAAGATGTGATATAATAACGCTCGTATATCGCCCACTTTTCTCCTAAATGAAGATGGGATTTACGCCGCCATTTGTTTTCCTGATAAATTGGGTCTAAATAAAAAGGAATTGACTTCAGCAGAAAAAGGTAATGACTTTCCCTCTATTCTTTCTTTTCTCTCAACTTCTCTTTCTGGCCACCTTTCTACAGTCAGTCAGGCTTGTTCAAGACATTGGCACTATTTCAATGTTCAAAACTAGCACAACTAAATACAAACCGGCATAGACAAAATCAGCATAGCGTCGCCTCGGAAGATACGACCACGACAAATTCCCAGCTATTTTTCGAAGAAAAATGGGTTATTTGCTGGCGTGATACTACAAAATGTGAAATGCTAATGTAACATCTTAATGAAAGAAAGAGGCAATTAAAAAGTCCAAAATTGTGATTGTAATAGCCCAGATTAGTTGCTTTAAAATAGACAA